>UESW01000001.1:0-465719 GCA_900491605.1 Calamus simplicifolius | reverse complement strand
TCTCTATCTTTAATTTCTCGAAACCCAATTAGACTGACTAAACAAATGATATTGATCTCCATCAATTCATTTGAGCATGGCCATGCATTCTCAGTCTCAATCATCGAGGGGCCCAGAGATATCTCTCTTATAATAAGAGGGACAAATTCCATCTTAATCACTCACATCTCACTACATGATTCTTATTATGTTCAATCATAATCTTTATAATCATCCGGTTAAAGACAACGTTTGATTATGTCAAAACATAATATTCCTCATGTTGAGAACTATGGCAATCTCAGGTCTAAGGATTTAATGACACAACTACTAGAGATTAACTTATGACTTTGATCCATGTATTAATCTCAAGGCGGGTCTTGTCCAATATTTGTTCTCAACAAATACATATAAATTTGATTTGTATCTCATACACATATTCATCCCATGAATATCAATCAAATTTCATACTAATCTTAATTTATTGTTATTCCCACAACAATAACCGATTAGGGACATTTAGAATAATTCATAATATTATTCAAGGACATTATTATATAATAAACATGCAAATTATGATAATAGTAAATGTTCATAAATATTCAAATACCATGTCCATACAATAGGCCTAGGGCACTATTACTAACAAAAAAATCATCCCAGACAGGTTGGAGTCGGCTCTAACTTTTCAGGTGTCGGCTCCAGGTCGTTTATCCAAAAATAGAAAGTTCTGAGTTCGTCGAGGAGTCGGCTCCGAAAAAGTTAGGTGTCGGCTCGCCATCGTCAGGTGTCGGCTCCAGAATACTGTGTGTGTCGGCTCCAAGATGCTCAAAAAAAGCGTTCTGTCCCCGCATCGGAGTCGGCTCCAGACACTGTAAGTGTCGACTCCGAAACTCTGGGTGTCGGCTCCAAAACTCTGTGTCGGTCCGACCGTATCAAAAATCAGAAGAATATTTGACTGGCCATGGGGTCGGCTCCAGGAATTCTAGGTGTCGACTCCAGGTTCTGAAACTTTGAAACTTATGATTTGCAATTGATTCAAAACACGTTTCTTAATACCTTTAAATCGATCAAATATTTTTAAGCCCTGAAACACTTGTCAAATCCATTAGTAATCAAATAAATATACTCAATTCCTTTATTAATCATCAAAATCAATAATTGGGTCAACAATCTCCCCTTTTTGATGATTATAAAAACATTGAGTATATGCATAGTATTCTTAAATTAAAATTTTCAAGAAAGTGATCCTCACAAGTAAGCTCCCCCTGAATAAGGTAGCTCCCCCTATGAAGTTCAAATTATCAATTGTATCTTCCTATTGCTTTACATATTTATCAATTGTTATTTGCATATTTGATACCAATTAAATAAATGCCAATTAAAGCATAACTAATCAATGCATATACGACATAACTTTCTCCCCCTTTTTTGTAATCAACAAAAAGATAAAGAAAAGTTAAGTCAAAAGATAAATTGATAGATCAAAAGATAATTTCATTTCATTGAAGTCAAGTATTACAAAAAGAAACTATACTTTCATTACATCAAAGAACATTCATTACATCAAAAAAATTTTCATTACATCAAAACATTAAACAACATTACAATTGGTTCTAATGATTCTTGTAAATGATCTAAATCTTTGCATTCCATCACTCTGAGTGGCTACAAATTCTTTCAACCTTCTATCAACAAAAGAGCAAGCAGTCATGATTTTATCTTGAAGCTCTGCATTGCACTTTGAATAGGTCTCAGAATCTCCACAATGTCTTTAAGTTCTTCAAATATATTCTTCAAATCACTACTTAAAGATCCAGCAGAAGAGCTAAGAGTTGATTCTATTTTGGCAATCCGATCATCTAAGGAATAAAGAGTTTCTTTAAGATTCATAAATTTGTTGTCAAACTCAGTCTTCATTCATCCTTCTGAGCAGCAAGCAATCCTTTGAGTTGCTCCAATTGAAGGTCTGAAAATCCAACTGATGAAGAGGATGGCTGATGAATTTGAGCAGGTGCAGGGGCAGGAACTGGACTCCTGGCTGCGGAGAGGGAACCCTCATAGATGGACCAGCCTCACAAGGTGCAGAATGTCTAGGCTCAGGGGCTCTCTCATCCAAGTTGCCTTTCCTTTCCCATTGCCCATTCACCTTTACAAATCCCATCCTATGCAAAGTGGCCAAACTGTAATAATCAGTGTGTCTCAGGTTCTTGGAGGGTTCATTGTCTAAAATTACAACCCCTTGGCTTCTGAATACCATAGTTAGAACCATGCCGTAGGGTAGTGACGATCTTCTCTTCCCTCCAGCCTCGGCCATATAGAATATCATCATAGCAGCTAAATTAATAGGTTGACCGGTCAATACACTGTCCATCACAACAATGTCCCGCTCGGAGACATACTCAAAACGTCCGGTCTTTGGGAACAAAATTCTGCTGCAAATGTTGTGTAAGCAATCTTAATTCCAAGGGCAACTGGTTAGCCCTAATTTCCTCAAATTCTTCAACTCTCTCCCTAACATCCTTGATAGGGCCGCTGATCTCTCACTGTGCATATCGGCAGCTAATCCGGTAATGGGGATGCTCAGGAGATTTCCTAATTTTTGAAATGTAAGATGAATCGTTTGCCTCTAACAGAGCTCACTAAACCACCATCACCTCTCGATAAATTAAAGTAAAATTCTTTACTAAAGCTGGGTAAGTAGGAACATCAAGAGAACAAACTCTATCCCATCCAAGCTCCTTGAGTTGATTACCAATCGAAAAACCCTCGGATTGAAAGAACTCAAAGTCAACTTTCCTACCCATTGTGATTACCCTCCCTGCTAGGGTATCTACCTGAGGTGAAGTGGTGTTGGGATTGTCTGAATCGGTGGAGGAATCCTCGCTTGGAGACGGCTCGCGGACGGGTCGCCTCACGGAGCATTTTTCGGTCACCACAGGCGCTCCAATCACCGAACCTCTCCTCTTAGGTGCCATTGGATCCTTAGGAAAGCTTGGGTAGAGTGGAATTAGAGATGGGGAGGCTTTGAGAGAGTTTTGGAGAAATTTGGTGGAGGATTCGAAGAGTTATGAAATGACGAGGTGTCGACTCTGCCCTAATAAATCGATTTTGGATTCCCAGGTGTCGACTCCCGCAAAGTCGGGTGTCGACTCCAAATCGCTAACACAGTCAGCGCTCGAACTGGAGTCGGCTCCACTTATACGGGTGTCGGCTCCAAGGTCAGGGACCGAGAGCGACACAGACAAAGGTGTCGACTCCTCATTCTGAGGTGTCGACTCCAATGACAGTTTCAGAGAAAAATAATTGAGATTCAAACAACTGAAACTTGTCAAAATAAATTCGATAAAATCTTGATAAAATTTTGGAGTATTAAGAATCAAATTGCTCAGATGACTAGATAATTTGTCCTTAAAATTATGAAAGGAATATCAAGAAATTAATAGAAATCTAGATAGTCATTCCTTAGAGTTTCAAAATCAATCCAAAGGGTCACATATCCCTAATTCACCTCTAAGATAACAAAATCTCTCTTCACTCAAAGGTTTTGTAAATATATCAGCTAATTGTTCTTCAGTATTAACATATTCAAGACAAATTTCATTATTAGCTACATGTTCTCTTATAAAGTGATATCTAATTTCAATGTGTTTTGTTCTTGAATGTTGAATTGGATTTTTAGTTAGATTTATTGCACTTGTGTTATCACATCTAATTGGAGTTTTATCAAGTGTTATGCCATAATCTTCAAGTTCTCTTAATCCAAAGGATTTGAGCACAGCAACTTCCAGCTGCAACATATTCTGCTTCAGCAGTAGATAATGCAACCGAATTTTGCTTTTTGCTAAACCAAGAGATTAAGTTACTACCTAAGAATTGACATGCTCCACTTGTGCTTTTTCTATCTAATTTACATCCAGCATAGTCAGAGTCAGAATATGCAATCAAGTTTAATGTTGAGTCTCTAGAATACCATAAACCTACATTTTTAGTTCCACTTAAATATCTTAAGATTCTTTTTACAGCAATTAAGTGAGATTCTTTAGGTTCAGATTGAAATCTAGCGCATAGACATACAGCAAACATTATATCTGGTCTACTAGCTGTTAAGTAAAGAAGAGATCCGATCATACCTCTGTAATATTTTTGATCTACTTTCTTACCATCTTCATCTTTGTCCAAGCTTGCATGAAGGACTCATAGGAGTTCCAAGTGGTTTGATTGACTCCATTCCAAACTTCTTGAGAAGTTCTTTTGTGTATTTGGCTTGATTGATGAAAATTCCTTCTTTGCTTTGCTTGATTTGAAGTCCTAGGAAGAAGTTGAGTTCTCCCATCATGCTCATTTCAAACTCACCCTGCATCAACTTAGCAAATTCTTGACATAACAAATTGTTAGTAGCACCGAATACAATATCATCAACATATATTTGTACTACTAATAAATCCTTGTCTTTTCTTTTCAAAAATAGTGTTTTATCAACATTTCCTCTTATAAAATCATTTTCAATCAGAAATTTACTTAATCTTTCATACCAAGCTCTAGGTGCTTGTTTTAAACCATATAGTGCTTTGTGCAATTTAAAAACATGATTTGGAAATTCATGATCTTCAAAACCAGGTGGTTGTTCAACAAAAACTTCCTCATTTATAAATCCATTTAAAAATGCACTTTTAACATCCATTTGAAATAAATTGATATGCATATGACATGCAAATGCAAGTAATAATCTAATTGCTTCTAGTCTAGCTACAGGTGCAAAAGTTTCATCAAAATCAATTCCTTCTTCTTGATTATATCCTTTTGCAACTAATCTAGCTTTGTTTCTAATTACTATGCCATTTTCGTCTAATTTATTTCTAAATACCCATTTTGATCCTATAACAGAGTGATCTTTAGGTCTATCTACAAGAGTCCAAACATTATTTCTAGTAAATTGATTTAATTCTTCTTGCATAGCTAACATCCAATTATTATCTTTTTCTGCTTCTTCAATAGTTTTAGGTTCAATTTGAGATACAAATGCAAGATGATTATTGATGTTTCTCATTGATGATCTAGTTCTTACTCCTTGAGATGGATCACCTATAATTAATTCTTTTGGATGACCATAGGCATATCTCCAATCTCTAGGAAGATCTACATCATTATGATTTGCATCAACAACATCAACACTAGGAGAATCATTATCTTTAGCTTCTTGTTCATGATCCGAAGATACATCTATATTTAATTTTTCAATATCTCTTTCTAGAATGTTTGTATCTTCCTCATCATCAATCTTTTCAGAACTCGATGCTAAAGATTCATCAAAAATTACATGAATAGATTCTTCTACAATTAAGTTTCTCTTGTTAAACACTCTATAGGCTTTACTAGATGTTGAATATCCTAAGAAAATGCCTTCATCAGATTTTGCATCAAATTTTCCTAGATTATCTTTACCATTATTATGAATGAAACATTTACAACCAAATGCATGAAAGTAATGTTTGGTTTTCTATTATTCCATAGTTCATAAGGAGTTTTCTTAATGATTGGCCTAATTAAAGCTCTATTAAGAATGTAACATGCCGTGTTTATAGCTTCCGCCCAAAAGTATTTTGGTAAGTTGCTTTCACATAGCATGGTACGGGCCATGTCTTCTAAGGTTCTATTTTTTCTTTCAACTACTCCATTTTGTTGTGGTGTTCTAGGTGCTGAAAAATTATGATGAATGCCATTTTCTATGCAAAAGTTTTCAAATAAATGATTTTCAAATTCAGTGCCATGATCACTTCTTAGAGACACTATGGTGTTGTTTTTCTCATTTGTGACCTTCTTGAAGAATTTCAAAAATAATGGAAAGGTCTCATCCTTATGAGCTAAAAAAATACCCAAGTGTATCTAGAGTAATCATCTACAATCACAAGACCATATTTCTTTCCTCCTAGACTTGTGGTTCTAGTAGGTCCAAAAAGATCCATGTGAAGTAGTTCAAGTGGCCTAGAAGTGGAAACAATATTTTTAGTTTTGAAAGAATTTCTAGTTTGTTTTCCAAATTGACATGCATCGCAAATTTTGTTATTTTCAAAATCTAGTTGTGGAAGTCCTTTTACTAAATCCATTTTAATTAATTTTGAAATAAGGTGTGTGCTTGCATGACCTAATCTACGATGCCATAACCAACCAATCTCATTCATATTAGCATTATTAGCAACTAAGCAATGATTACTAGTAGACAAATTGTCTAAATCAATCAAGTATACATTGCCATTTCTATTTCCAATAAAAATAATGCTATTATCAATGGGATTAGAAACAGTGCAGATTGATGCTTCAAATGATACTTTAAAACCTTTATCACATAATTGGCTAATACTTATTAGATTATGTTTTAAACCATTGACATATAAAACATTTTCAATATATGTGGAGGGAGTTATTTGAATTTTACCAAACCCCATGATTTGGCCTTTGCCATTGTCACCAAATGTAACAACTCCTCCTCTTTTGCTCTCAAGGGTGATGAATTGATCCTTGTCACCCGTCATGTGTCTTGAGCAGCCACTATCGAGATACCACTTTCGCTTTGATCTTTTGGCCGCAAGACACTCCTGCAAAAATAATTAAGTCTTATATTTAGGTACCCAAGCCTTCTTGGGTCCTTCATGGTTAGTAGCATAAAAGATCGTTCCTTTGGGAACCCATATTTTCTTGCCTTTATTATTTAATTTTTTGTTACTATTTCTTGCATCACATTCATAGGATTTATGGCCTTTCTTGTTACAATAATGACATGTAACATTATCTCTATTTTGTTCTTTTCTAAAAAAGTTTTTGACAAATTTTTGTTTTAAGTTAGGTCTATATCCTAAACCAGCTTTATCATATATAGCTCTTTGATTGCTTAACAATAAATTAAGTTTTTCAGAACTATAAGTAAATTTATCAACAATATTCTTATATTTATCAACTTCCTTCTTTAATTTATCATTTTCATTGGAAATTGATTCTTTTCTTTTGTCAATTTTCTTTTTCAGATTTTAGCATTTTAATCTCATTAGTAAGATCATCTTTTTCTTTAATAAGAATTGAGTTATCATTTTTCAAAGATTTGTATTTCTTTTTCAAAACTTTAAAATCATCTACTAGTTCATTGAAAGCTTCAAATAATTCATCAAATGCAAATCATCACAAGGGTTTTCAGAACTTACCTCGCTGTCGTCGTTTGCCATAAAGCAAATGTTTGCAACTTCTTTTTGTTCTTCCTCTGAAGAGGATTCATCGCTGTCGCTCCAGGTTGCAACATAGGCTTTCTTCTTCTTCTTGTAAGTCTTCTTCAATTAGGACAATCGTATCTAAAGTGCCCCGGTTTCTTACACTCATAGCAATCAAGGGGTCTTTCTCTTTGTCCTTGTCCTTTTCCTTTTCTTTTTCTCCTTCCATCTTAATTCCAGATTTCTTCTTGTGGAAGGGTCTCTTTCTTCTCATGAATTTTTTGAATTTTCTTGCTAGAAGAGCTGTCTCATCATCATCATCATCATTATCACTGCAGCTCTCCTCACTTTCTGCAGCCTTAAGAGCTATAGTCTTTTTCTTCTTCACATCTTCTTCTATGTGCTGCTTCATGGTTAATTCATGGGTCATAAGGGATCCAAGTAGCTCCTCCAAGGGTAAGGTGTTGAGGTCCTTGGCTTCTTGGATTGCTGTCACTTTTGCTTCCCAAGTCCTTGGTAGTGACCTAAGAATTTTGCGAACAAGTTCAGAATTAGTATAGGTCTTGCCTAGACTTTTCAAACCATTTACAATATCGGTGAATCTAGTATACATGCATGCAATAGTTTCAGTTTGCTCCATGCTAAATAATTCATATTTATGAACAAGAATATTTATTTTAGATTCCTTTACTTGATTAGTACCCTCATGGGTAACCTCTAATCTATCCCATATTTCTTTTGCAGAATTACATGTAGAAATGCGATTAAATTCGTTTGCATCTAATGAACAATACAAGACATTCATGGCCTTAGCATTGAGCTGAGCCATTTTCCTATCATTATCATTCCAATCCCTTTCGGGCTTAGGAACAATAGAGCCATCAACAATGTGTGTGGGTGTGCTAGGTCCATTAATTATAACACTCCACAATTCATAATCAGAAGCTTGAATGAATATCCTCATTCTTGCTTTCCAATATGAATAGTTGGAACCATTAAATAAGGGAGGTCTATTTGTAGAATGACCTTCAGCAAATGAAGATCCAACTTGAGCTGCCATTTGGATCTTTAGCTCTTGATCGTGTGATCAGATTCAAATGAGCACTTGCTCTGATACCAATTGTTGGCCCAGATGGCAACCCAAGAGGGGGGGGGTGAATTGGGTTCTTTAAAAAATTTAACCTTTTAAAAACTATTGGCTTTAAGATAAATGAAATTAAATGCAATGCAAATATAAAGCACAAACAAGGAGATAGAGATAGAGATAATAGAAGCACGGCAAACACAGATTTTATAGTGGTTCGGTATCCAACACCTACGTCCACTCCCAAGATTCACTTGGGTCCACACTATAATCGACTTGATTACAGTCGAATTATTTTCCAAGATCACAACTCACAACTTGTTGTTTTACCCGGGATCACAACGAACCCAGCCGATTTTCGGGCTCACCAGCACAAAACCCTAAACTCAAGCTAATCTAGCTTGACCCAAGGTATATAACCTCCACTAGTTCAATCCCCCTGATTGAACCAGCAAAACAAGAAAGAATAATGTTTAAGATACAAGACAGCTCCTTAAATGAGCAAATATTCAAATAAATGAATAAGGTTTAGAAAAGCCTGTTTGAAGTGGATTGGATTTGAGCTTTTCTTCTTTTCTTCTTTTTCTCTTCTCTTTGGAGATGTAGAATCTGGCCTCAGCTTTGATTCGTTGCAAATGTTGCAGATGAGAAGTTGGAAAATCTTTAAAACAGAGCTTCTTCCCCTTTTTGTGAATCCTTTGATTTTTCAAACTTGAACGCCTTGGATTCTTCTTTGAGCTTTGTGGAGTGGAAGGATTTGAGTTTGAATGCTTTTCTCTTGGATTTCAGGCTCAAGACTTCTCAGATTTTTGATTTGAATATTCTCTCTATTTTCCATTTTTCCCTCTTTTTTTCTTCTCCTTTCAAACGAATGTATTTCCCTTTTATAGATTTCTTTTAATCCGTTTTGGAAGAAAACTAGCCGTTGGAATATACCTGAAAACAAAATATATCCGTTAGAAGTTAGGTAAAAAGGAAATATTACCGTTAGAGCTGATCTGGCATTTAAAAAATTGTCCCAGACAGGTTGGAGTCGGCTCCAACTTTTCAGGTGTCGGCTTCAGGTCGTTTATCCAAAAATAGAAAGTTCTGAGTTTGTCGAGGAGTCAGCTCCGAAAAAGTTAGGTGTCGGCTCGCCATCGTCAAGTGTCGGCTCCAGAATACTGTGTCGGCTCCAAAATGCTCAGAAAACAAGCGTTCTATCCCCGCATCGGAGTTGGCTCCAGACACTGTAAGTGTCGACTCCGAAACTCTGGGTGTCGGCTCCGAAACTCTAGGTGTCGGCTTCGGACCGTATCAAAAATAGAAGAATATTTGACTGGCCATGGGGTCGGCTCCAGGAATTCTAGGTGTCAACTCCAGGTCTTGAAACTTTGAAACTTATGATTTGTAATTGATTCAAAACTCATTTCTTAATACCTTTAAATTGATCAAATATTTTTAAGCCCTGAAATACTTGGCAAATCCATTAGTAATCAAATAAATATACTCAATTCCTTTATTAATCATCAAAATCAATAATTGGGTCAACAACATAGACTTCCAAGTTTCAATAAATCTGTTCTTTAAAAACCTTGTTAACCATCCTTTGATAAGTTACTTCAGGATTCTTCAAACCGAAGGGCATGATTCTGTAGCAATATATACCTCAATTGGTGATGAAGGCGGTCTTTTCTTCATCTTTGGACGCCATCCAAATCTGATTGTAGCCTGAATAGGCATCCATGAAGGTCAGCATTGGTAGCCCAAGGTAGCGTCCATAAGCTGATCAATCCTAGGCAGAGCAAAAATGTCTTTCGGGCAGGCCTTGTTGAGGTCCGTAAAGTCGATGTAAATCATTTATTTGTCATTCAACTTCTTCACCATGACAACGTTTGTCAACCAGTCAGAATAGTTTACCTTTCAAATAAAGTTTGCTTTAATGAGCTTGTCAACTTCTTCTTCAATAGCCTTTTGTCGCTCGGGGGCAAAGCTTCTTTTTCCTGCTTGATTAGCCAAAATGTCTCGTTCACGTTAAGACAATGGATAAGAACATCCGGGCTAATCCCCAGCATATCTAAAGCTAACCAGGTGAAGACATCAGCATTCCTTCGAGAAATTCAATCAAGTCTTATCGAGGCTTTCCTTCCAACTATGATCTAACCTTTATGGTTCGGTCTGGCCGGGCCTCGTTGAGTGGTACTTCTTCAAGTTCCTCAGTTGGTTCTCTTCGTTGCTCGACAAAGTCTTTCCGAGCATCTGGACCATCGACTGCGGGTCTTCTAGATTGAAGATCGGCGACAAAGTGGTACCGAGCCATGGCTTGATTTCCTCAAACTATCCCCACTCTTCATTCTATTAGAAACTTCATGGCAAGATGAAGAATGGATATGATGGCTCTGAGGGACATCTGTTCAGGCCTATCGAGGATTGTATTGTAAGGCGACCAAAACTTGGTCACCAAAAAATCTGTATGAACAGTTGCTACACTGGGCCAAGAGCTGGCTCGAACCACCAATGTGATGACTCTTTTGGGAGTGATAGTGTCACTGATGAATCCTATTAGGGTAGAATCTATGGATCAAAGATCCTCCATTTTTAACTTCATCCTTACAAAGGCATCAAAATACAAAACATTAACAAAGCTTTCACTATCAACTAAAATCCGATGTACATCATAGTCGTTCATATTAAGAGATACAACTAAAGCATCATCATGTGGATACTGTATCCCTCGAAGATCTTTATCTAAAAAGGAAAATCATTCGGACCAAGTCCTTTCGATAGGTTTTCTTCTTCATCTGGTTGGTCTGAAGAGGAGGTAACCATAGCAATCATGTTGACACTGCCAACAGCTGATGGGTTCGACAGAGGTGGCTAGTGAGGTTCGGGCTGATGATCTTCTTCATTGTTCAGCTCGGGGGCCCTTCTAATCAATCTAGCTTTCCTCGATGGATGAGCTGCTCAATTTTATTTTGGAGCCGCCAACATTCTTCGGTATCATGCCAATAATCTCTGTGATACCAACAATATTTTATCATGTCCCTCTGAGCAATATTTTCTCGGAGGGGTGGTGGTCGAAAGAGTTGCATCTCAATCTCCATCAGAATTTGTGCCCATGGTACAGTAAGCGGAGTGAACCGGTTGAACCTCCGCGCTGGGCTTCTGGTGCGATCTCTCAATGGTGGAGGAGGAACTCTTTGATGGTGAGGTGGACTTGCATGACGAGGGGCCTGATTCTTCTCTGAGTCTTTCTTATCCTTCTTCTTGGACTGCTCGGCTTGTGCTGTCCTTCTTGACTCCTTAACTTTGGCATACTTATCAACCAAGGCCATCATATTGGAAAGGTTTTTCGAGTAGTTGACCTCCATGACTAAGTAGAAGTCACCCTCCTTCGATACTTCACCTGCTAGGAATAAACTAAGTAGGCATTTATGGATGTGTTTAGTTGGTGTAACCTTTTCTATGACCATTCATATTTGTAACTGAATGGTCATTAATTTGAGTAATGGCAATTTAGTTGGTGTAACCTCTTGGTCTCTTGGTCTTCTGTAACCATTCACATTTGTAATGGTCATTAATTTGAGTAATGACAATTTAGTTGGTGTAACCTCTTGATCTCTAGGTCTTCTATCATCATTCATATTTATAACTGAATGGTCATTAACTTGAATAATGGCAATTTTAATTATCAGTGGCCATTCTATATTGCTTAAGGTGTTATAACGGTAGGCCGTTGTTGATGGAGCAATGGCTATATAAAGAAGATAACTCTCTCAATAGTATATAGATTCAAAAATAGATCCACAAACAAATCAAATCAACAGAGTGTAAGAATAAGTTCTTATCTACAATCGAGTTTTTATTAGTGCTTTGGTGTAAACTCGATCAAAGCTTGTCGTATCCTGTGACGTCTTTGCTATTCATCCACAGAGCATTCGAGATGGTGCAAATAACACTTAAGAAAAGTGTTCCGTGGGTGATTCAAGCCTATCCTTAACTTAAGGGTGCAAATAACGCTTAAGAAAAGTGTTCCGTGGGTGATTCAAGCCTATCCTTAACTTAATCTCTCTCGGTCCTTATCCTTATTCTTATCATTATCTATATCTACTTCAACAATCTTAAGCATTATTTGTATAGAGACCGAGACTACCATATCCATAATCAAACTCATGAACCAAGACCTTGTGAGATTGGATTGTTTTGATGGCACCAATTTCACACGGTGGCGAGACAAACTCAAGTTCTTACTCATGACATTGAAGATCTTCTATATGTTGGATCTAGATTTGGCCCCAATTCCTGAATCTACCACGGAGGACTCTGATGAACTCAAGACTAAAAGAAAGAATAGGCATGAAGATGAACTTATATGTCGTAGACACATTCTTAACGCATTGTCAGATCGCCTCTACGACCTCTACACCAATACATAATCTTCGTGGAAGATTTGGAATGCACTTGAATTCAAGTATAAGGCTGAGAAAAAAGGTACTAAAAAATTTCTTATCTCTAAATACTTTGATTTCAAGATGAATGATGAGAAAGCAATTCTTGCACAAATACATGAGTTGCAGATTATTGTCAACAAGTTGATAGCTGTAAAGATAGGAGTTTTTAAACCTTTTCAAGTCTGTGCAATTATTGCAAAGTTGCCACCATCTTGGAATGGATTTAGGAAGAAACTTCTTCACAACTCCGAGGATTATTCCTTGGAACAATTACAAAAACACCTTCGAATCGAGGAGGAATCGAGGGTGCGTGAAAAGCTTGAAAAAATAGATATTGGAATTTCAAAGACAAATGTTGTGAGCAATCATAAGAAGTTTAAGAAATCTAAAGAGAACAAACTTGGTTTCAAAAATAATCAAGATAAGTTCAAGAAATCCAACAAAATAAGCCTTATGTGAGTTGCTTTGTTTGTGGCAAACATGGGCACTTTGTTCGTGATTGCAGGCACCGAAAAGGATAAACCAATAAGGCAAATGCAACCGAAATAGACAATGAAATTATCGCCACCGTGATCGAAGTCATTGTAGTCAGAGGCAAGGTTCTTGGTTGGTGGTATGATACTTGTGCCACCGTCCATATTTCCTATGACAAGTCAATTTTCAAGACTTATGTAGATATCACCGATGGACAAGAAATTTAAATGGGCAATAAAGGCCGGTCCAAGGTGCTTAGAAAAGAAAGCGTGGATCTCCACTTTACATCCGGCAAGAAGATCACTTTGATCAATGTATTGTATGTGCCGGATATGATGAGGAATCTTGTTAGTGAGAATTTATTGGGCAAATCGGGGATTAAAAGTGTATTTGAGTCGAAAAAACTTATACTATCCCGCAATGGTATTTTTGTTGAAAAAGGCTATTCTACTTATGGAATGGTCAAGCTTTGTATTGTTGACAATAATAATAATATTATGTCTTTTGCTTATATTGATTATTTTGTTACTTTATGGCATGGTAGATTAGCACATATTGGTATTAGCACTATGAAAAGATTAATTAAATGTGGCATGATTTCTTGCAATGTTGATAAGTTTAATAAATGTAAAATTTGTATTAAATCAAAGATGACTAAGAAGTCATTTCATAGAGTAGAGAGAAATACTAATTTGCTAGAACTTGTGCATAGTGATATTTGTGAGTTAAATGATATGATAACTAGAGGTGGTGATAGATATTTCATTACTTTTATTGATGATTACTCTAGATATACATACATTTACTTACTTAAGCACAAAGATGAGGCTTTTCATGCTTTTGAAGTTTATAAAGCAGAAGTTAAAAATTAATTAGATAGAAATATTAAAATCCTTAGAAGTGATAGGGGTGAAGAATATTTTTTTAATGATTTAATGTGTTTTGTGAACAAAACGGAATCATACATGAGTGTTCTGCATCATGCACACCCAAACAAAATGGGTTAGCAGAACATAAAAATAGAATATATCTAGAGATAATAAATGCCATATTGTTGCATTCTGAGTTACCTTTTAATATATGGGGTGAAGCATTATTATCTGCATGTCATATTCTTAATAGAATTCCTACTAAAAAGAATAAGACCTCTCCATATGAGTTGTGGAAAGGCAGAAAGCCTAATATAGGCTATTTTAAATTGTCAGGTGTCTTGCTTATTATAAGAACACCGATCCTAAAAGGACCAAGTTGGGTCCTTGTGGAATTAGATATGCTTTTGTAGGATATGCTACAAATAGCAAAACCTATAGACTCCTTAATTTGGAGTCTAATGTGATAATAGAATATAGAGATGTAGAGTTCTTTGAGACTTTGACTACTTTTGGAAAGAATTCTCAAAGTCCCACAAATGAAGATTCTTGCGAGGAGAATACTTCAAAGGTTGTTGAAGAAGAATAACCGAAACTTCAAAAAAGTAAGAGAATCCAAAAAGTTAAGGATTTAGGACCTAAAGAGATAGATTCTCAACTCATTTCTTTCTATTTGGTAAAAGGAAGTCGAGAGAATTTTATTCATAAGGTACCTATTATTCTTCAAGTAAAAGATGATCCTAAAACCTTTAAGGAAGCAATGGCTTCGAGAGATTCTGCTTTTTAGAAGGAAGCTATTCAAGATGAGATGGATTCTATTATGTCAAACCAGCTTATCGATTTACCCAAAGGGTCTAAGCCTATTAGTTGTAAATGGGTGTTTAAGAAGAAGTATCATAGTGATGGTACTTTAAACACTTATAAGATGAGACTAATAGCTAACGGTTTTCGATAAAAGAAGGAATTGACTATTTTGATACATATGCACCTGTAGCTAGAATAACAATAATTAGAGTATCATTTGCTTTGGCTTCATTGCACAACCTTTATGTTTATTAAATGAATGTCAAAACAGCATTCCTAAATGGTGATCTCGATGAGGAGGTATATATGGAATAACCAGAGGATTTTGTTCTATCGGGTAATGAACATAAAGCGTGCAAGCTTGTTAAATCCTTGTATGGATTGAAACAAGAGCCCAAACAATGGCATGAGAAGTTTGACTTAATCATACTCTCAAATGGATTTGTTCAAACTGTTTCTGACAAGTATTTATATACTAAAGTACATGATGACTTTGTGGTATATGTGCCTTTATGTTGATCATTAGCAATGAATTGAAAGGCATATAAGAAACGAATAGGTTTTTATCATCTACTTTCAAAATGAAAGATCTTGGACAAGTTGATACTATTTTGGGCATCAAAGTGAAAAAAAATAGTGGGGGTTTTGAACTTGGTCAATCATATTATGTTGAGAAAGTGTTACACAAGTTCAAACATTTGAAGTTCAAAGAAGTGAACACCCCGTTCAATCCAAGTCTAAAGCTTGAAAAGAATAATGGACGAGCCGTGGCTCAACTTGAGTATGCAAGTGCTATTGGTTGTCTAATATATTTGATGCAATGCACTAGACTCGATATAGCATTTGCAGTCAGTAAGCTGAGTAGGTTTACTAGCAACCCAAGTGTAGAACATTGGAAGGCCGTTGGTAGAGTCTTTGGTTATCTTTTGAAAACCAAAAGACTAGGTCTACAATACTTTAAATTTCCTATTGTATTGGAAGGATATACCGATGTAAGTTGGATATCGTGTGTGGAAGATCGTAAATCTACCACTGGTTGGGTGTTTACACTAGCGAATGGTGCAATATTTTGAAAATCTAAGAAACAAACTTGTATTACACACTCAACAATGGAGTCAGAGTTTGTGGCTTTAGCTTCAGCAGGACATGAGACTGAGTGGTTAAGGGATCTTCTATTAAAAATTTCATTGGTTTGTGAGAATATTTCAACCATATCAATATATTGTGATAACCAAGCCACTTTAGCCGAGCGTACAGCGAAGTGTACAATGGAAAGTCTAGACACATTAGTCTAAGACATGAGTATGTAAGGAAATTAATCAAAAATGAAATAATTTCTCTTATTTTTGTGCGATCAAGTTATAATCTAGTTGATCCACTTACTAAACCTTTAACAAGAGATTTAGTGAAGATGACTTCCAAAGGGATGGGTCTAAAACTCCTTGAGTATAGGTCCACCAATGATGACAACCCAACCTAATACGAGGAAATGACTAGTCTTAGGTTCAATGGGTAACAAGAAGTCATTGATAAGTGGATTATTGCTACACTTAGTATATAGTGCTAACTGTTACAAGTTGAATGGTTAAGTTTTTTAAACTCTTAATGAAGTTCAATCATGTTGATAAGTATCTGTTGTAACAGAGATACTAAAAGAATTTCACCTATGTGAACCTTGAGATGGTGCCGTCTCAAGTAAAGTTAGAGTTTCTCTCATGAAAAGGTTCATGAAATAGAATAAGCATATGGCCATAAATTGTGTTAAGCGAGTGGTATAGACAAGAAACTCTAAGGAGTTTGTATGAAGTATCACCGGTTTTGATACAAGGAATAACTGGTTCAAAGTGTTAATGCTACTTGAAATTTCGTTAAAGCTTTATGATATTTTCACTAAGGTTAGGTTCAAATCGAAAGATACCTAGCTGTATTAATGCTCCTTATCTTTAATTTCTAATGTGGCCTTAGTTTGTTTTAAACAAGTGGGGGATTATTGAGATTTTATTTAAATAAACTAAGTAAGTGTTTTTGGATGTGTTTAGTTGGTGTAATCTATTGGTCTTACCATTTATATTTGTAACTGAATGGCCATTAATTTGAGTAATGGCAATTTAGTTGGTGTAACCTTTTGGTCTCTTAGTCTTCTATGACCATTCATATTTGTAACTGAATGGTCATTAATTTGAGTAATGGTAATTTAATTGGTGTAATCTCTTGGTCTCTAAGTCTTCTATGACCATTCATATTTGTAACTGAATGATCATTAACTTGAATAATGACAATTTTAGTTATCAATGGCCATTCTACGGTGTTATAACGGTAGGCCGTTATTGATGGAGCAATGGCTATATAAAGAAGATAACTCTCTTGATAGTATATAGATTCAAAAATAGATCCACAAAAAAATCGAATCAACAGAGTGTAAGAAAAATTTCTTGTCTATAATTGAGTTTTCATTAGTGCTTGGGTGCAAACTCGATCAAGGCTTGTCGTATCCTGCAGCGTATTTGCTATTCATCCACAGAGCATTCGAGAGGGTGCAAATAATGCTTAAGAAAAGTGTTCCATGCATGATTCAAGCCTATCCTTAACTTAATCTCTCTCGGTCCTTATCCTTATTCTTATTATTATCTATATCTACTTCAACACAGATATGGCTACCTCATGATTGAGATGGTCTACTTTCAGCATGGTCGTGTTGAAGTAGCCAAGAAAACTCCTCAGAGACTCTCTCCTGCTGATTTACTTCGAAGAGAAAGTTAGATCTTTTTCGATGGCGATGGCTACTAACAAACTGGCTAATAAACAACTGACCCAGTTCATCGAAGGAACCGATGAAACTTGATTTTAGACCGTTGAACCATATTCTTGCTGATCCCCTAAGAGTAAAAGGGAAGGCTCGGCACAGAATCATATTTGAAACTCCATGGAATATCATGATTGACCAAAAACTGCTCAGATGGTCATCCGGATCGATGGATCCATGATACGGCTCAATGATGGGAAGCTTGACATTAGGAGGGATCACTTTCCGCATAATTTTCTTAGTGAAGGGTATGCCCTGTTCCACCTTCAGCTAAGGAGGGGGGACCTGTTTGACAGCGTCTCATTCCTGATGCCACTCATGACGCATCTTTCAGAGTTGCCACTATACTCCTTCATTTTGAACGATAGAAGAGATAGGATGAGAGGATCGCAGTCACGATGTCGAATCATGGAGAAAAGAACATCGGAGATAGAGAGTGAGCTCGACGAGATCTAAGTGGGCTCTTACCTTTGGCCTTCTATGGTGCCGATTTGGCCCCTTTGTGATTGGGTTGCTGAAGACGGCTCGTGGCTTCGAGTGGACTAGAAGAAGGAATCGTCGGTAAAACAAGGGCAATAATTCCATTAGGAAGCTATGGAGCAGGTGCAGTTGGAAGAGGGACTCTGTGGAGTCCTTGCACCAATTGAGTTAGAGCTTGGACTTGTTGAACCAGCATGGTGAACTAGTCCTGGATGACCGGAGTTGCCGGCAGTGGAGGAATCTCAACTGGCAATGGTTGCGAGGATGCCACGTTATTTGTGGGATCAAGCCTTTGGGAGGTGGCTTGATCCGAAGCATCTGAAATTGCTATCCTACGATTGGCCATCGAGGGATTGTTCTTCTGGTCCAGAACCTTGTCTCCTTAATTTTAAGTTTAATGGAACTTGAGGCCCTTTCTTTAGCACCAATCTATTGCTGCTGAATTTCGTTCTTCGACTTGGGTGCGGCCCATGTCGAGATCCTAGTGAAGATCTCCTGTCCGAGTGAACCTGCAAGACAGTCATTACACGAAAAGCATTGGGGGTGATCCCTGTGGAAGACCCTCCGACGCATAAGATAGTGGCAATTCTCAGCAAACAGATATTAGGAGAAGGCTTCTGTAGAAGAGTCCCTCAAGGATGGCCTCCCGAGCGCTGTAAAATCTGCTTGAACTTTTCTGAGTTAAGATTAAGCATACCTGAAGGGGTCTTAGGACTAAATATTTATAGACTTTTGGAATGATGATGAGTTATTACCTGACTTCTCGAGTATGTCTTAAAAAGTTGAAAGCCGGTATAATTCGAATATGATTAGTTACAGGGCCGGTATGATTCGAATCCTATTAGTTATGAGAATCGATAGCCAAGGGAGCTAATTGGTGCTTCAAGATTTGGTTATTTATGGGCATTAGGCCATATTCGATTTTATTTTCTTTTGGGGATGCCAAGAACTGATGTGATCGGAATCCCGCTAGATAATCAGGGATTTGAATTTTCATTGATTGCAGTCAGAGGGTCATATTTGGCTCATTGTTCTTATTTCAGGAAGAATGCTTCAAGATTTGAGCGATTAGAGTTGTTGGTCATCCGGAATCCTGGGCAAAGTACTAGGCAATAAGGGCGTTTGAGTCGAGAAGGGAAGTACTTCGGTGCTGCTGAAGTATAGGGATGGCTTGAACCTATCAAGGCATCGCGATAGCTCGGTTCTATCAAAACATGAAGATAGTTCGGTCCTGCCGAGGCATGGTGATAACTTGGTCTTGTCGAGGTATAAAGATAGTTTGGTCTTTCCAAGGTGTAAGAATAGTTAGGTTCGGCCGAGGCATGGCAGTTTATCTTTTTTCTAATGTGATAGTTGGCGAATCAGAAATGACTCTAACCTTTTTATTGTATGCATGAATATTAATACAATAATGATTTTACCCCGCATCAACTTGAGACACTAACAGTCCAATCTTAAGTTCCAAAGAGCAGAAATATGAGAGTTTGGCTTAATGAAACGTCGTAGGAAAAAAAGAGAGCAAAGTGGAGTGAAGCATGGTCAGAGTATTTTCCAAAATCTGATACCTCAATCATGATCAAACTGAAGAGAATGAGGTGGAGGCTTTTCTTATCCTTATACCAATTAGTTTCTCCAAGAGTAATAAGTCTGTTTCACAAGATTCTTCCGCAGGCCAACCGTAATTAGACCTAAAAGTTTTAGTATCCATTTTACGTAAAGATACGTAAGTCTTTTTGATTCTCGAGCCATCCGCTTTCTCCGTAACTCGAACGCATGAGACCTTTCTTCAAATGGAAAGCTGAGATATTAGTAGCTTAAAAGAGAAAAAAAAAATAGAAGAATAAGTTTGGTTCTTTCCTATAATTAGAGAGGAAAATATAACATAATTGAAATAATGACTAAATATTATGTCTTTTTTTTTTGATACAGACGGCGATCACACTTGTCTAGTACGAATCAACCCAGAAAGATCAGAATACATTATTTGCTGCAACAGAGAAGAGCAGAAGTCTCCCGGCTTTCAAATCCACAAACCAGCATGCTGGGCCACGGACGAAGCCACCCAGTCCACCGCAGAATTAGCTTCACGATAAATATGGCAGGTCTGGGTGCATTCAACCTCCCGCAGGATAAACCAAATATCCAAAATAATCGAGTTAGCAGGGCTAGAATGGCAACTCTTCTTCTGAAGCCAAGAGATGACCGACCTAGAATCACCCTCAACCAGAATCCTCTGGGCATGAAGAGTCCAAACAGCATAAGAAATACCGGCCCAAGCCGCAAGAAGCTCGGACATAGGAATGGAGGAGTCGAGAGAACCAAAACCTCCAGCTCCCAGCAGCTCACCTTGTGGACCACAGATGACGAAAGCAGAGCCAGCCGCTCGACCTCGGACACTCCTATCAAAGTTGATTTTGACAAACCCTGGAGGGGGGCTCCCAAGAAATAAAAACCGTATGCCGGTTCGCTGCCAAGGCAGCAGGGGAGCCCCAGAGGCCAGAGACGTCAGAACCAACACGGGCACAGTCCGCCATCAGTGATCGAATCCGCCTGACAATCCTGGGGGAAGAAATGGGATCATCTGTGAAGAGGAGCTGGTTTCTCGAAAGCCATATCTAATAAGCTGAGACAGCCCAAAGACCACTTTTCTGAAGAGATCCTCTACGCAGATCAAGAAAAAAAAGTGGAGCGAGGGGATCCCATATCATCCAACCTGACTGGATAACCCACCATGCACCATATCTGTCTAGCTCTGGGGCACATGAAGATGGCATGCTCAGCAGACTCCTCCAACGTACAAAAAGGACATGACGGTTGAATCGACAAATCCCTCCAAGAGAGAAGGGCACAGGTTGGAAGACAGTCCCACAGCAGCTTCCAAATAAAAAGCTGCACCCTAGGGAGAATGGGAAGCCTCCAAATCCATGCAGCATCCACCGATCTCTCCGGCACCGGCCTAAAAATTGCCATCAAGTCCCTGGTGGGAGCCCTAGAGAGACAGAATTCTGCCAAAGTCTGAAGTCGGTAACCCGGCCAGGAGTAAGAGGCATCGAGAGAATATGCCTAGAGAGCTCCATCCCGAAGAATCGGGTCACCGAGGGGGCATGCCAGGCAGGGAAATCCAAGGTGATCAAATCCTTAACCCTTAAACTGGGAGGGATATCAATACTGATATATGAGGGCCATCGTGAGAGAGGAAGTTCAGAAATCCAGGTATCTTCCAAGACATCTATCAATGATCCATCTCCAATCATCCATGAAATATTACCCAGAATAGCCTGACCGAACCGACAAACTTCCCTCCAAAAGAAGGAGCATCCCCGAGGCGGCCTGATGAGAGAAGCCACCGTCCAGTCCCCATACCTAACTCGCATCAGAGTACTCCAAAGATAATGCGGCTCCAGGAGGAATTTGGATGCATGTCTAGCCAGAAGGGCATCCCTTCTAGCGATCAGAGACTGAATCCCGAGACCGCCATCTTGAATGGGCATGCAAACGTAGTCCAGGATAATAGGTGAGTACCATGACCTTCTTGCATGGAAGCCCATAGAAAATCATGGAAACATCTCTCGATCCTCTTCAGACAAGTGATCGGAATGACCATGTTTGACAGAAGGTACAGAGGAAGAGAGGAAAGAACCGAACGGATAATGATGACCCTAGCCATCATAGAAAGGCCTGTAACCTGCCATCCCTCCATACGCTGACGAATCCTCCTCTCAAGGTCGGAATAGTCAGAGCAACGGGGACGACGCCCCGTGATAGGGATCCCCAAATACATAAACCTGTCGTCTGAGAAGATATGCCAACAAATTAATAATGGCTTCCTTGGTAGCCCTAGTAGTCTTCGGGCTAAAGCATATTGAAGACTTTAGAAAATTAACCTTCTGTCCCGAAGCCTGACAATACCTCTGAATAATGGAGTAGAATGAAGCCGCATTATCAATGGAGGCCTGACAAAGGAGGATACAATCGTTCGCGAATAGAAGATGATAGACCAAGGGGCCCTCAAAACCAGCCATAAAAGGGACAATCCGCTGATCTATCTGAGCCTGGTAGAAAGCACGAGAAAGATCGTCCACAGCCAGAATAAACAGCAAGGGGGATAGAGGGCATCCCTGCCGAATCCCTACTGAAGAGTGAAAAAACTCGGTTGGACTCCCATTAATGATCAGAGAAAAGGACGGCCTCTGAATACAAGCCATGATCCACTCAATGAATAGACCATCAAACCCAAACTCCTGAAGAGAGCGGTGCAAGAAGGCCCAGCTCAGTCTATCATAGGCTCTCTCCATATCAAGCTTAACAGCCATAAGACAACGGCTAGCCGGAGCTCTCTGAAGATCATGCATAAACTCCTGGGCGATGAGGAAATTATCAGAAATGGAACGCTCTCTAATAAACGCCCCTGCTCAGCCGAAATGAGGTGGGGGATCACCAAACCAAGGTGGCGAGCTAAAAGCCAAGCACATACCTTATATAGAGTAGTACAAAGACTAATAGGTCGAAAGTGCTGCGGTCGGGAGGCATCCGTTCGCTTGGGCACCAAAGAAATAAAGGTCTGGTTCCAGTCCGCAAGAATGTGTTTAGATTGGAACACTGACTGAATTGCCTGAGTCACCTCCTGCCCAACAATGTCCCAATAGTGATGGTAAAAGAAAGGCGGGAACCCATCAGGCCCAGGGGCCTTATCCGGTCCAAGCTCCCAAAGGGCCACCTTGATCTCTTCCGCTGTAATAGATCTGACAAGCCTGATGTTTTCAACGGAAGAGACCTTCCCAGAGTCCAGAACCAACGTAACCGGGCCCCCCTCTCCTGAGGTCTCAGCCCACCTGGACTGAAAAAAATCAAGAAGCAGATCCCTGATAGAGTGGATGTCCTCCTGAATATTCCCCTCATCATCAACTAATCTCTGGATCCTGTTTGCTACACGCCGCTTCAAAGTTGGCTGATGAAAGAATCTAGTATTGCGATCACCATCACAAATCCACTGAAACCTGGACCTCTGCCACCAATAGACCTCCTGCTGGCGAAGGAGAGAGTGATGCCGAGCAAGCTTATCCCGAAGCAAAGAGAGATCAGAGTCCAGCAAAAAACCATCCAGGTCTTCCTTAGTCTGAATGTCACAAATCTCTTTTTCCACCAGTTCAATTTGCCTAACCAAATCCCTCAGCTCCCGCCTATTCCATCTGGATAATCTATGCCTGGCCATCTTAAGACGGCACGATAACCGATAAACAGCATTGCCCCTGATAGGAAGATGCCAGATCTATGAAATAATCATATGAGCAGCAGAGTGGGCAGTCCAAAACTGCTCAAATATAAACTGCTTACGCTAGTACTGGTCAGCCTCCGTGGATATCAGAATAGGGCAATGATCGGAAGCGATCCTAGAAAGATGGGTGACAGTAACCGCAGGGAACAATGAAGCCACTGAGCCATCGCCATAGCTCTATCCAACCTCTCCCAAACACGAGCAGAGCCCCGACGATTATTGCACCAGGTAAATTGGGGTCCCGAGTACCCCAAGTCCAACAATCCAGCTGAAGCAATGAAAGATCTAAATTCACTGATGTCTGGAGTATTAGTTACCCGTCTACCCCCTCTTTTCTCATTTGCCTCAGTAATGCAGTTGAAATCACCCGCAATGATAGAAGGAAGACCATAAGCAAGAAGGGATCTTAGCTCAGACTAAAGGACTCTTCTCTCCCGGAAGTCCGTGCTGGCATAAACCGCTGATAGAAGCCAGGGGTTAGAAGATCCCTATGAGACAAGAAGGCTAATCTGCTGGCTAAATTGATGAAAAGCATCAATCGAGATAATAGAGGTACGCCAGATAGCCAAAATACCACCAGACAGACCATCAGCATCCACAGCATAAGAGGACCAAGAGCGGGCAATCTGCCTCCGAAACCGAGCCAGACTATCACCCGACAACCTGGTTTCCAAAAGGATACATATGTCAAAATTATATAACTAAACCAGTCTACCAAAGGAGGATCGAAAAGATGGTTTTCGATCTCCTCTCACATTCCAAAGTAAAAGCTTCATTCTACAAACTGGGGGAAATTGGGACCCCTTCCTGGTCCTCTCTCATAATACAATCAGTAACACCTGTTTCACCAGGGAGCCATCAACAGTCATCTCTACTAAACAGGCCAACTGCCCTTCCAATTCAAAAGCTGACACTGCGAACTGGGATGACTGCACTGGGGCAAAGGTCCTGAACCCAAGCCAACATTGTCACCGGCTAAAGCCTCCAAAGAAGACCCTGCACCCCTGTCACAACATGACCTATCCACCACCTGATCGCCATCCTGGTGACAAGGGGATTGATCGAGCCTGACTAGCGATAAAGTATTGCATCCCCCTTTTTTCAACAAAGGAGCCTTACCTTTTTCCTTCCGATTCATCAATTTGGTGGAAGACCTTGGAGCCACAGATACCTCTGGTCTGGCCCGTTTCAGGGGACCCGGAAAGCCATCCCTATTATTGAATAGGTTTTCAACAACCGGATCCAATCCAAGAGAGGAAAAGGGATTTTTGGTCTCCACAGAATTATTCAGACTTAAATCCCTAGAGCCTTCCTTCTCAACAGCCATTAATTCCTTATCAGCTGCCTTAAAACTGGCATGGTCGCTCAGGACCGGCACACCCTTCAAACCAGGAGACACCAACTCCATCTTCCTCCCAGGTTGGTTCGACACAGCTCCCAGATCAACCACTACCTGTGCAGCTGACGAGGACCTCCGGCGAGGGATCTTAGCCGGAGCCACCCAGCCTGCAGACGTTCCCTCCGACCCCTTGCATTGCCCGTCCTTAGCAATCGGGGAATCAGAACAGTGGATAGCAACAGGCTCTGAAGCATTCATCCGAGGCTTCCCTATCCCAGTTACCTGAGGACCGTAGGCATACCTCCTCTGTCTGACTATAGATATCCATGGCCCGAAGCCAGGGGCTGGAACAGAGCCGCCCTCATCTGACCGAGCCGGAAGAGAGCAAGGGCCACCCAAATGCAACGATCCGCACATCATACAAATCCCCTGGAGGTTCTCATAAGCGAATGGCTGCCAGAACCTCTGGTTGATTCCCTGAACCCTAGTACCTGGCCGAAGGGGGAGACGGAGATCGACCCAGAGACAAGCCCTAGCAAAAGCTCTCCTATTTTTCGCCAAGGTTGCAGTGTCAGCACACAAGAATTCACCCGCCGGTGCCAGGATGGATTTGAGGAAATCCTCCTTCCAAAATTCCAGGGGAAGATTCGGCAGTCTTACCCAGATCAACGCCAGCGGGATAGAATCCTCTGCCGGTGAGAATTCAGGTCGCCAAGCCTCAACCCCTATCACCTGACCATTTATCACCCACGGACATTGCATAACCTGATTACGAGCTTCCAGAGAATCAAAACGAAAGACATGGCACCGGAATGTCATGCTAATTGGGACAATTTCACCTGAAATTCCTGGCACGACGAAACTCCCTGACAATGCTTCTGTCGGAACCCACTTCGGAAATGATCGAACCAGGATGGATGTCTGCTGCCATCCAGCCACCTCCTCTTCAAGCTCCAACTCCGGAAGAGTCACGACTTCGGGAAACGAAGACTCTAGCCTCGCCACCTCCGTCGGCGAGTGAGTCGAAGACACCTAGGTGAACCCACCATCGAAGCCCTCCTCCCAGGTATCCGGCCACCAGCAGCCGAATCCGATGCCATGGGAATAGCGGGGATACGGACAGACCAACCAGAGCTGAGACGAATGGAAGAAGACAGAGCTCGCCGAAAGATCAAGTAAGATGGCCGTAATATACGAATCTTAAAGCATGACGCAAAAAAAAAATCAGAGAACTTTATGCATGATTCTCAAAGCACACCCTTCTCACGCAAAGCTATTATGTCCTTTAGAGATTTTTTTTTTTTTTTTTTTTTTTTTTGACAAACAAGCAAATAGCATCCGAAAAAGTAGTCAATGCGACTATCCATGTAACAGAGGTTATCCTAAGGCTAGCGAGCGAAGTCAATCAGTAACCCTAATCTTTGATATAATTAATGAGCCAAGCATACAAATTTGAGTCAAGTGTTGAGAATGGAACAAGAAAATATAAAAAGGATTTTTCTAGAAGCCCTTGCAACAGCACTCTCTCCAACATTAAATATCTTATCACACATGACAAGATCATTGATTACACTGCACAACGACAGAATCCATGCATTTATCTATCTTTTTTGCTTCTGATGTTGAATGGATGAATAGGTAATATAACAACATAATGCAATTTAATAAATAGATGAAGCAAAATAGCTGGTGGCCATGCATATCGGTGAGCTCACTCTGATTCAAAGCTTATCATTGGTGTTTCATATAGTTTGTATGAACATTTCCTACGATTTTTGTTATAATGATTTTTGTTAGCCTTCTGAAATCGCAAGAAAGGCTTCCTTTTAAATTTTTTTTGCCCCTAAAAATATTTGTTGATCCTTTGCAGAAAAACTTTTTATAAAAAAGATTTAAGAATAAAATAATTTTTTTACAATTTTTATGAAAATTATAGAAAAAACCTTTAAACTTTTTCTATAATTTTGAAAATCGCAGGGAAAAATAATTTTGCTTTTTCAATAAATTATTTTGTCACAAAATTATTCGACAAAATTTTTGATGAAAATCGTAGAGAAAGATTTTTTAGAAAAATTATTTGCAGGTGATTTTAAAAATTGTAGGGAAAGACTTTTAAGAAAATTATTTGCAGGTGATTTTGCCTCCAAAATAAAAATAACTTTATGAAAAAAAAACTTCTTAAAAGTATTTCTTATTGTACAAAAAATAAAAATATAAAATAACAATAGTTATCAAATATATTTTTGTTATCAAATTTGTAAAAAATAAATTAATGATCATGATCAATGATATTTTTTATTATAAATTTTAAAAATAAAAATAAAAATTATATTTTTATTTTTAAAAGAAATGACAATCGCCCCAAACTATAGTTTTAGATGGATGTTCCACATCCTAACCACATGGACGGCAAGAAAGCTTTACTGGACAGCGATAATAATAAGCATGCTTAGCCATTTCCATTTTGTCAACCACTTAGATAATTTGAGCAACCTCACTATAAGGAAAAACAAAATTGCATATAGAATATGGCCCAACTGGATCCATCCAGATTAATTTTAATAGCAGCATGATCAAAACTGGATCCGAGACCTCAGGAGGCTAGATGCCACGGTTTTGCGCCATCGAGCCTTCGAAGCTGGGATTTGGGATGGGAGGGGCTCTCAAAGGCCGAAACGAAGGGGTGAAGGCCGAAATTGACTGAGGCAGGATGTCACGACGGTGGGGTTCCGATTGAAGTTACAGTTAGGATTAGTATTCAGAGGTAGATTGGGGTTAGGGTTTTCAGCGATGGTGGTGGAAGGAAGAGTGGAGAAAGAAGGGGGAAGAGAGGAAGGATCTTGAGAGATCAATTAGGGGCTTTCAGGTGTTGTGGCTTTGGCGAGGCCATGGCCTAAGTCCTTCACTGGGGAAGGATTAGGTAAGCTCCAAATTGTGCACCAAGCTGTGAAGAATCAAAATGACCATCAGGGGGTAGGAAAAGTCTTTGTGCACCAAACTCCAGTGCACAAAGCAGGCTATTAAAGAGATGGAATAAAATATCAATATAAGGAAATCTTTGCTTACGATTTTTAGTTTATCGTAGGTAAAGGTCTATAGCCTTTTCCTATAATTTTTGAAAGGGTTTTTTCTATGATTTTCATAAAGATCGTAGGTAAGGTCTATAGCCTTTCCCTATGATTTTCGTGAAAAGTTTAGAATGAAAAAAATTATTACATGAAAGGCTTTAGAGCCTTTCCCTACGATTTTTATGAAATTCATAAGGAAAGGGTTTTCCCTACGATTTTTGTGAAAATCAAAAATGGTAGCATTTCCAAGAAAGGTCCATAGCCTTTTCCTACGATTTTCACATAAATTGTAGGGAAAGGGTTTCTCTACGATTTATGTTGAGTTAGCAAGCCCTAAATATTTATATATGTCTATAAAAAAAATTACTGGTTGACATATCCTCAACAAGACCGAGTTAGCAAGCCCTAAAACTAGCAACAACAACAACAACAATGCCCAAGTTAGTGGCAATTCTCAGCAAACAGATATAAAAGAAGGCTCCTGTAAAAGAGTCCCTCAAGGATGGCCTTTCGAGCACTGTGAAATCTGCTTGAGCTTTTCTGAGTTAAGATTAAGCATACTTGAAGGAGTCTTAGGACCAAATATTTATAGACTGCTGGAATGATGATGAGTTATTATTTGACTTCTCGGGTATGTCTTGAAAAGTTAAAAGCTGGTATAATTCGAATCTGATTAGTTACAGGGTCAGTATGATTCGAATCCTGTTAGTTATGAGAATCGATAGCCAAGGGAGCTGATTGATGCTTCAAGATTTGATTATTTATGGGCATTAGGCCATATTCGATTTTATTTTCTTCTTGGGGATGCCAGGAACTGATGTGATCGAAATCCCGCTAGATAATCAGGGATTTGAATTTTCATTGATTGCGGTCAGAGGGTCATATTTGGCTCCTTGTTCTTATTTCAGGAAGAATGCTTCAAGATTTGAGCGATTAGAGCTGTTGGTCATCCGGAATCCTGGGCAAAGTGCTAGGCAATAAGGGCGTTTGAGTTGAGAAAAGAAGTGCTTCGGTGCTACCGAAGTATAGGGATGGCTTGAGCCTACCGAGGCATCACGATAGCTCGGTTCTGTCAAAATATAAAGATAGCTCGGTCCTGCGAGGAATGG
Source organism: Calamus simplicifolius (assembly GCA_900491605.1). NCBI lineage: Eukaryota > Viridiplantae > Streptophyta > Magnoliopsida > Arecales > Arecaceae > Calamus > Calamus simplicifolius. Next base: position 436,806 of record UESW01000001.1, on the reverse strand, counting down.
CGATAATATATATATCTAGCGGGATTTCGATCAATGAAAATTTAAATCCCTGATTATCTAGCGGATTTTCGATCACATCAGCTCCTGGCATCCCCAAGAAGAAAATAAAATTGAATATGGCCTAATGCCCATAAATAACCAAATCTTGAAGCACCAATCAACTTCCTTGGCCATCGATTCTCATAACTAACAGGATTCAAATCATACTGGCCATGTAACTAATCATATTCAAATTATACCAGCTTTCAACTTTTCAAGACATACCCGAGAAGTCAGATAATAACTCATCATCATTCCAGCAGTCTATAAATATTTGGTTCTAAGACCCCTTCAGGTATGCTTAATCTTAACTCAGAAAAGCTCAAGCAGATTTCACAGCGCTCGGAAGGCCATCCTTGAGGGACTCTTCTATAGGAGCCTTCTTCTCATATCTATTTGCTGAGAATTGCCACTAACTTGGGCATTGTTGTTGTTGTTTTTAGGGCTTGCTAACTCGGTCTTGTCGAGGATATGTCAACCAGGAATTTTTTTTATAGACATATATAAATATTTAGGGCTTGCTAACTCAATTTATGTTGAAATTTGCTTTAGGGTCATATTTGGCTCCTTGTTCTTATTTCAGGAAAAATGCTTCAAGATTTGAGCGATTAGAGCTGTTGGTCATCTGGAATCCTGGGCAAAGTGCTAGGCAATAAGGGCGTTTGAGTCAAGAAAGGAAGTACTTCGGTGCTACCGAAGTATAGGGACGGCTTGAACCTATCGAGGCATCGCGATAGCTCGGTTCTATCAAAACATGAAGATAGCTCGGTCCTGCCGAGGCATGGTGATAACTCAGCCTTGTTGAGGTATGAAGATAGTTCGATCTTGCTAAGGTGTAAGAATAGTTAGGTTCGATCGAGGCATGGCAGTTTGTCTTTTTTCTAATGTGATAGTTGGCGAATCAAAAATCAAAAATGACTCTAACCTTTTTGTCGTATGCATGAATATTAATGCAATAATGATTTTACCCCACATCAACTTGAGACACTAACCATCCAATCTTAAGCTCCAAAGAGCAGAAATATGAGAGTTTGGCTTAATGATACGTCGTAGAAAAAAAGAGAGCAAAGTGGACATATATAAATATTTAGGGTCATATTTGGCTCCTTGTTCTTATTTCAGGATGAATGCTTCAAGATTAGAGTGATTAGAGCTGTTGGTCATCCAGAATCCTGGGCAAAGTGCTAGGCAATAAGGGCGTTTGAGTCGAGAAAGGAAATACTTCGGTGCTGCCAAAGTATAGGGATGGCTTGAACCTACCGAGGTATCGCGATAGCTCGGTTCTGTTAAAACATGAAGATAGCTCGATCCTGCCGAGGCATGGTGATAACTCGGTCTTGTCAAAGTATGAAGATAGTTCGGTCTTGCCAAGGTGTAAGAGTAGTTAGGTTCGGTCAAGGCATGACAGTTTGTCTTTTTTCTAATGATATAGTTGGCAAATCAGAATAAAAAAATGATTCTAACCTTTTTGTCGTATGCATGAATATTAATGTAATAATGATTTTACCCTGCATCAACTTGAGACACTAACCATTCAATCTTAAGTTCCAAAGAGCAGAAATATGAGAGTTTGGCTTAATGATACGTCGTAGGAAAAAAGAGAGCAAAGTGGAGTGAAGCATGGTCAAGAGTATTTTCCAAAATCTGATACCTCAATCATTATCAAACTGAAGAGAATGAGGTGGAGGCTTTTTTTATCCTTATACCAATTAGTTTCTCCAAGAGTATTAAGTCTATTTCACAAGATTCTTCTGCAGGCCAACCGTAATTAGACCTAAAAGTTTTGGTATCCATTTTATGTAAAGATACGTAAGTCTTTTTGATTCTAGAGCCATCCGCTTTCTCCGTAACTCGAACGCATGAGACCTTTCTTCAAATGAAAAGCTGAGATATTAGTAGCTTAAAAGAGAAAAAATAGAAGAATAAGTTTGGTTCTTTCCTATATTAGAGAGGAAAATATAACATAATTGAAATAATGGCTAAATATTATGTCCTTTAGAGATTGGTCTTTTGACAAACAAGCGAATAGCATCAGAAAAAGTAGTCAATGCGACTATCCATGTAACAGAGGTTATCCTAAGGCTAGCGAGCGAAGTCAATCAGTAACCCTAATCTTTGATATAATTAATGAGCCAAAGCATACAAATTTGAGTCAAGTGCTGAGAATGGAACAAGAAAATATAAAAAGGAATTTTCTAGAAGCTCTGAGCGAGGGTTGGCCATAATTGTATTACTTGATCCTTCTTTTGTTGCATCATTTATATGTGATTACATGGTGATGTGGCTGATCCAGCATCGTCAGAGTTAACAGTGAAGGAAACTAACGGAGCCCCGCCTCGGCCTCGTAGGATAGCCTTGGCCTACGAGGCTCCCTCGGCCTCCGAGGTGCATCGGCCTCGGCCTCGGCCTCGCTTCTGCCTCGGCCTCGAGCGTCAGCCTCGGCCTCGAGCGTCAGCCTCGGCCTCGGTTTCGAGCTTCTGCCTCGGCCTCGGTCTCGAGCGTCAGCCTCGAACTTCTGCTTCGAGCTGCCTGACATGCCCACATAGCTCACCAACCGCTTTCAACAACCATATGGTCCACCACTCGCCTGCAACAGCGTGTGGCCATACTCGTAACGGCGTACGCCTGATGCAACCAGGTCCGCCTGCCACCCATAGCGCCGCGTTTGGCAGGTGGCAGGCAAGACAGGACACCTCTGACATGCCCAGTGTCGGTTGCGACCTATCACTGTCAGCCTTGCCTTCCGTCCGTTACTAGACAAAGGCATCTCGAAATCAGTAACCTTCTGGAAACGAAAAAAGAGACCTTCGAACAGGTATAAAGGCCCACACTCACGACGAGGGAAGGATCCTGAACTCTATTTCTCTAGCTCTTTTCTACTAGTTAACTCTTGTCTGTTCCCGAGTCGCTGACTTGAGCGTCGGAGGGTCCCCACCGGAGCAACCGGTCTCCGAGGACTTTCTTGCAAGAGTTCGCCGCGGAGGAGGATCTCCATTCCCTAGCATTGGAGGAAGGCGACTTGGCGTCAACAGATTGGCACGCCAGGTAGGGGGACAAAGAGAAAAGCTTTGAACCTGTCAGCGGCAACTTCTCTTTCCTCGAGCTCTCAAGCAATGGTGATGACCCGTGCGCAAGAGGTCTCCACCAGTCATGCTGGGGGGCAACGTCAGGGGGCTGATCCGTTGGCGGTCGGCCCCTCCGCTCCGCTAGCTGACGTCCCCGCACCACCACCGCAGCAGCTTCAAGAAGATCAGCTTGCCCCCCTCACCATACAAGTCAGTCTTTAGTAGCGGTGGTCCAAGTCTTGCAGTAGCAACCGGCGGTCGCAGCAGCCGGAGCCACTCCCGTTAGTTCTAGGAGTGATCCAACCTAGCCAGCATTCTTCTCGGGGGAGGTCTCCCATCCGAGAAGCTCGCCACCCGTACTTCGCCCAGGCCTCACCGCCGGGAGGCATCCAAGAGGCTTTGGTCGCCCTCTCACCACGCCAATGCTTCTCCTAGGCGGCGCGGGAGGGAGGCGGAGCGCCCCCGTCAGCATCGCCGCCATTCTTCCCCCTCATCAGAATCCTCGAGGGAAGGGTCCTTCAACAGCCGAATAGCCCGTCGGGCTAAGAGCCAGCTCGACGAGTATAACCAGCGGCTGGAGGAGCTCAGCCGCCGGATCACCAACCCACCAGAGGTGGACTATGACAGCCGGCCTCCGCTGTCCCGCCGCATCATGGAGAAACCAATATCAACCTGGTTCCATCTTTCTCAGCTGGACCCGTATGACGGGACCACCAATCCCCTAGACCATTTGAAAAGTTATAAGGTCCTCATGCAGGTCCAGGGGGCAACCGATTCACTTCTCTGCATCACCTTCCCGCCACCTTGAGGAAGGCTGCCCGAGCTTGGTACTCCTGCCTGCCGCCACGGAGTACCAACTCCTTCCGCCAGCTAGAGAGGGACTTCTTGGCCCATTTTGACGCTTACCGGAAGATACCCAGGGTGGCGATAGTCTCTTCTCCGTCCAGCAAAAGGGTGGCGAGTCCCTGAGGGACTACGTCGCCCGGTTCAAAGAGGCAGCCCTGGAGGTCTACAACCTCAAAGACTTCGTGGCCACCTTGGCATTGAAGTGAGGGCTCCGTCCCTCCCGCTTTGCGTACTCCCTCGACAAGAAGCTGTCCGGCTCCTACGCCGAGCTCTTGAGCCGAGCCCAAAAGTACATCGGCGTCAATGAGGCTGACTCCTCCTGGTGCGAGGCTAACGGAAGCACCATCAAGAAGCCGGCTCGTCCTGATCCTACAGAGGTTCGTCCCAGGAGGCCCAAGCCTCCCCGCCGACCAGACAACCGTCCTCGGGCTCCAGCGCTAAGGGATGGCCCGTTCACCCCTTTGCTTGCTCCCATCTCTCATATCTTGCTTGAGATCGAGGGCAATCCGTACCTACCATGCCCTCCTCCACTGAACCCGAAGACCCCCCGCAATAAGAACATGTACTGCCGCTACCATCGGGACCATGGCCACAACACCGACAACTGTCACCAGTTGAAGAAGGCGATAGAGGACCTCATCCAGCGAGGCCACCTGGGGAAGTTCGTTTAGAGGAACAACCCGAGTGCTCCTGGCCCGTCAGCACCACTACCACTGATGATCGATAATGCACCAACCGAGAAGACGGTGGCGATGATTTCCTGAGGGGCAGGCGGCCCATCCAAGAGGCCAAGGGAGGAGGAGGGGTTCGATTATGTAATTTCCTTTTCCAAGAGGGACCTAGAGGGGGTGGTCAACAGAAATGATGACAGCGTCGTCATGTCCATGATGATCGCTAAGCATCATGTAAAAAGAATTTTGGTTGATAGTGGAAGCTCGGTGGACGTTTTAAGTTACGATGCTTTTATTCGTATGAACCTGTCTCCCGACCTACTCTGACTCATCACCACACCCTTAATGGGGTTCACTGGAGACTCCATGAAGGTCGAGGGAGAGATCACTCTCCCTGTCATGGCTAGAATGCCCCTGCATCAAAGTACAGTATTTATGAGCTTTCTTGTGGTCCGGGTGCCCTTTGCCTACAACGCCATACTCGGAAGGCTCAGACTTAACCTCCTAGACGTTGTTATCTCCACCGAAAGGCTCCTGGTAAGGTTCCCTACCAGCGAGGGGTCGGAAAGATGTGGGGGGAGCAGAACCCGCCACCGCTTTGCTACCACATGGCCCCTAGTCCTTAAGGGGTGATATATGCACCTGCATCAGAGGCACTGGACCCTCGGGACTCGGAAAGGAGGGGGGAACCGGCCGAGCATCTGCTAGCCTTCCCCCTGGGGGAGGACCCGATGTAGACCATCCAAGTTGGGGCCCTGCTTCCGGAGGAAGCCCGCAACCAGCTCCTTTCTTTCCTATGGGCCAACGCTGACATCTTCGCATGGTCGGCGTCCGACATGCCAGGCATCCCGGAGGAGGTGATTACCCACCAGCTTAACATCAAGCCGGAGTGCCGATCCGTTCGGCAGAAGAAGATGAGCTTCACCCTAGATAGACAGAAGGCCATAGATGAGGAGGTGCGTAAGTTGGTGGCAGTCGGCCACATTTGCAAAGTGCACTATCATGACTGGCTAGCGAATGTTGTGATGGTCCGCAAGGCCAGTGGGAGTTGGAGGATGTGCATGGACTTTACCGACCTCAATAAAGCATGCCCCAAGGATAGCTTCCCACTGCCTCGGATCGACCAGTTGGTAGATGCTACGTCCGGCCATAAGACCCTCAGCTTCATAGACGCGTTCTCAGGGTACAACCAGATCAGGATGGACCTGGCTGATGAAGAGGTGAGCTCCTTTGTAACTGAGAAGGGGATATATTGCTACAAGGTGATGCCGTTCAGGTTGAAGAATGCGGGGGCCACCTATCAGAGGTTAATGAACAAGGTCTTTGAGGACCAAATCGGACGTAATATGGAGGTGTACGTGGACGACATGCTGCTGACCATGTTGCCGACCTTGCGGAGACCTTCAGCAATCTCTGCCGATACCAGATGAGGCTGAACCCCTGCAAGTGTACCTTTAGGGTTACAGCAGGCAAGTTTCTGGACTTCATGATGATGCAGCAAGGAATCAAAGCCAACCCTGATAAGATCCGAGCCATCTTGGATATGAGGCCCCCGACTAAAAAAAAGGAGGTGCAGCGCCTGACCGGAAGGGTGGCAGCCTTGAACCGCTTCCTGTCAAGGTCGGTAGAGAGGTGTCTGCCTTTCTTTAAGGCACTGCGCAAGGTCAACACTTCGAGTGGACGGAAGGATGTCAGGAAGACTTCGAGGAGCTAAAGAAATTTTTATCCCTCCTCCACTACTGTCCAAGCCGAGGGGCGGGGAGGAACTCTTTCTGTATCTTGCGGCCTCCCCCGAGGCCATCAGCTTTGTGCTTGTTTGCATGGATGCCGATGAAGCGCAGAAACCAGTCTACTACACCAGCAAAGTACTTCATTACGCTGAGATAAGATACTCTAAGACCGAGAAGATCATCTTCGCCCCGGTTGTCTCCACTCAGTGCTTCCGACCCTACTTCCAAGCTCATCCAATCGTGGTGCTCACGGACCAACCTCTTTGGACTATCTTGTTCCGTCCTAACACCTCTGGTCGGCTGGCCAAGTGGGCCATCAAGTTGGGAGAGTTTGACTTGTCCATTCGGCCGAGGTCTGCAATGAAGTCCCAGGTGTTAGCCGATTTTTTGGTTGAGTGCACTTGGGCCGAGGAGCATCCGGAGGAGTCGCACTCAAAACAGCCCATTATGGAAACAAAACTCTGATGTTCACAATTGAATTTCAAGTTCCATGGATTTTGGGATGGGATTTTGCTGTTAGTCGATCCCTTGATCAACAGTATCCACTTATCCTAGAAAGACGATTTAGGATCAAGTGGTGGAAAAACTTTCAATCCGGAGAAAGACTATCACTAAGTAACATCAGCCGATGGCTAGTTACTTATGATAACCCCAGACAATTCCCAAAAATGGAAAAACCTACCCTAGAAAAAACTACCACTTCTCCTTCTTCAAGTAAAACTCCTAACAAAAAGAACTAAAGAAAAAATTACTAGAGGAGTTATCACAGCTAGAAGACTCTGACGAGGAGGAGGATATCAGTTCATCTCAGCCTAAGCCAATAGACCAACTATATCTACAGGATGCCCAGGATCCATATGAAGATTACGACATAATGTAGCCCTATAAACAATTTAATACTATTCTTTATAAACCCTAAACCCTAAACCCTAAACCCTAGGGCCGAGGAAGAAGGGAAAGAAGACTGGATCCTTCATGTAGATAGAGCGTCGAATTCTCAAGGGAGTGGGGTTGGACTCATTCTTGCGAGCCTCGAGGGGGAGGTGGTGGAGTATGCCCTCCGATTTCTTTTCCCAGCCACCAACAATCAGGCGGAGTATGAAGCCTTGTTGGCAGGGATGAAGCTAGCCAAGGAACTCGGTGCGAAGCGTCTGAGGGCCTTCACGGACTCTCATCTTGTCTCTGGGCAGGTCGCTGGGGAGTACGAGGCCAGAGACCCAACTATGTCCTATTACCTGAGCAAGGTGCAATTCTAGGCCTCTCAGTTTTTCTACTTCCGCGTTAGCTACATTCCCCGGGGGAGAAGGCCAGGGCTGATGCATTGTCCCACTTGGCCACTTTGGCCGATGGGACCTTGGGAAGGACATACGTGGAGCACCTGCAAGTCCCGAGCATTGAGGTAGCAGAGGAGGCTCTGCCGGTCGAGCAGAAGCCCTCTTGGATGGATGCCTATGTCCGATACCTAACTGATGGCGCCCTCCTTGAAGACCCAGCTGAGGCCAGCCTGCTCAGGAGACGGGCCCCGAAGTTCCTAATAAAGGACGAGAGGCTCTACCGAAGGTCGTTCTCATACCCTGTCCTCAAGTGCATCCGCCCTACGAAAGTTGATTACATCCTATGAGAAATCCATGAGAGCATATGCGGAAGTCATCTGGGGGGCAGAGCCCTAGCATACAAAGCCCTGCGGCAGGGATACTACTAGCTGACCATGAGGGAGGACGCGGCCGAGCTCATCAAGAAGCGCGATAGCTACCAGCGCCATGCCAACATCCAGCGATAGCCGACGTCCCAGCTGACCCCCCTGGCAGCACCTTGGCCCTTTGCCCAGTGGGGTATGGACATTTTGGGACCTTTCCCTTCAGCCTTCGGTCAGCGCAAATTCCTATTGATGGCCGTTGACCACTTAACCAAATGGGTTGAGGCCGAAGCACTCGCCAAGATCACCGAGAGCAAGGTAAGGTCCTTCTTCTGGAAGTCTGTAATATGCCAGTTCGGGCTACCACATACCTTGGTCACCGACAACGACCGGCAGTTTGACAACGCACCCTTCCGAGGATTCTGCACCGAGCTAGGCATCCATCAGCAGTTCACCTCCGTTGGGCATCCTTAGACCAATGGAGTGGCCGAGGTGACCAACCGCATTATTCTCCAAGGACTAAGAGCCCAGCTAGATGACTACAAAGGACAATGGGTGAAGGAGCTCCATAATGTGCTGTGGGCTTACCACACCATGCTGCGAGCCCCAACTGGAGAGACCCCCTTCAGTCTCGTCTTTGGGTCTGAAGTTGTCATTCCTATGGAGATCGGCTCCTTGAGCCCCAGGGTGGAGGCATACAGCAGGGAAGACAACCCGAGCCAGTTGCGGGCCAACCTTGACCTCGTAGAGGAGGTACGAGACCGAGCACGGCTCCAGATGGCAGCCTACCGACAGCGGGTGGCCAGGTATTACAATGCTCACGTCCGCCCTAAGACCTTTTTGCCGGGGGACCTAGTCCTTCGATGAGCTGAAGTTTCAAAACCAAAGGAAGGAGGCAAGTTATCGCCGAACTGGGAAGGACCCTATCGAGTTGTTGAGGCACTCCACCATGGATGGAAAGCCACTCCCACGGATGTGGAACACCGACAACCTCCATCAGTAATATCAGTAGTGTACCCTCTCTTTACATTAAATTTCACGCTTGCATTCTTCTGGGCTCTCGCCCTGCACTTGATAATAATAAACGTGAGTTCAAGTAGCCCAGTTGTTCAGCAAAAAGCCCGAGGCCAGCTCGGCACCTCAAGTCCAGTGTACCATTGGCAAGGAAGACCGGTGTACCATCGGCTCCCAAAAGGCCCGAGGCTAGCTCGGCACAAAAGTCCAATGTACCATTGGCACCGAAGACCGGTGTACCACCGGCTCCCAAAAAGCCCAAGTCCAGCTCGGCACCTCAAGTCCAATGTACCATTGGCACTGAAGACCAGTGTACCACCGGCTTCCAAAAAGCCTGAGGCTAGCTTGGCACAGAAAGTCTAATGTACCATTGGCACCGAAGACCGGTGTACCACCGACTCCCAAAAAGCTCGAGGCCAACTCGGCATAAAAAGTCCAATGTACCATTGGCACCGAACACTAGTGTACCATCGGCTCCCAAAAAGTCCGAGGCCAGGTCGGCACCTCAAGTCCAATGTACCATTAGCACCGAAGACCGATGTACCATCGACTCCCAAAAAGTCGAAGGCCAGTTCGGCACAGAAAGTCCAATGTACCATTGGCATCGAAGACCGGTGTACCACCGGCTCCCAAAAATCTCGAGGCCAGCTCGGCACCTCAAGTCCAATGTACCATTGGCACCGAAGACCGGTGTACCACCGGCTCCCAAAAAGCCTGAGGCCAGCTCGGCACCTCAAGTCCAATGTACCATTGGCACCGAAGACTAGTATACCACCGATCCCAAAAAGTCCGAGGCCAACTCGGCACAGAAAGTCCAATGTACCATTGGCACCGAAGATCGGTGTACCATCAGCTCTCAAAAAGTTTGAGGCTAGCTCAACACAGAAATTCCATGGTACGGGCACCAGGATCAAGCAGAGGATTCTTAACCCTCTGTAGATATCTGATTAGTTATGATTCAAGTCTTGAGTTGGGAAATAAAGTTTAGTTTATTTTGAGTCATGTCCAGTTCATTTTATTCTTAATTGAGTCCTATCCAGTTCAATTTATTTTAATGTGAGTACTGTAGTAAGTTCATCAGCTTACAAGAGGAGACATCAGTATTGGAGCAGAAGACAGGGCCATCACAGTTAGATAGAGCAGCTGCTAAATTCAAATTGATGCCACACCTACTTCAAGCAGCCCACATGCCACCTAGCAGAGCAAGCAACCTTCCCGATCTGGATGATCATTTTCCTCATCTAGATGCCATAGATTTCATGCCAAATCCAATTATCGCTGATTGCATCTAGAAGATCACCTTCCTCATCTGGACGCTGCAGATTTCATGCCAAATTAAGCTGCCGATGATTGCATCTCAATCATATCTAGAAGATCACCAGCCTCATCTGGACGCCACAGATTTCATGCCGAATCCAGTTGCCACTGATTGCATCTAGAAGATCACCTTCCTCTTCTGGATGCTGCACATTTCATGCCAAATTTGATTAGGGTGCCTTTTTTTCTTTTCTCTCTTTCCATATCTGTATTTTCTTGGGCTCCAAGTCTCTTGCTCTATAAAAGAGACCCTCTTGTATGAATGATGTATCTTTGATTATTAATCAATCAATCAAATTTTGAGTTATTGTGATTTTTGTTAATTGGTTCTCTGGTGCTCTTGTTTCCCTCCTCCTGCATGTGCCAACATCCCAAGTCTCCCGGAGAAACCCTAGTTGCCACCTTTGTCTTCCAATAGTGGACGCCCAAGAGCCCTTGGCTGGCCTCCCCTTTTCTCTACTCCTTCCTTGTCTCTTTGCCTCTATTATAAATTTTCTCTATTATTCTTTAACCCTTGTATGGTGATCTTACAGATCCCTCAGTAGCCATGAATCCAGGATTCAAGGTGATCGTCATCCAGGTCAGCGAATACTTGGCCGTAGATCCGTGGGCTCAAGGCTTGGTCATCTAGGGCGCATCCATCAGGCAGAGCAACCCCTTCAACACTTTGATCTTTCTCCTCTTGCCAGGTGCACCCCTCTAATCTACTAGTAACTTTATTGTAGGAGAGCAAGCCCTACCGGGGCTTCTTAGCCTCGGCGGTCCATATTCCTTATTTTTTAGGAACTGTTTCTCATGCAGATTTATTGTGAATTTTTCTAAATCCCTCTTAGGCTGTTACTTTGGAAGAATAATTAACTGTAATTATTAATTATTAAAAAATTAAAAAAAATTACTTGCATGCAAATCGGTCCTGCATAGTTTGGTATCAGAGCATAGTTAGGGCTTAATTTTAATTCACATTATTATCAGTATTATTTGTTAATTAAATTGTTTCTGCCTACATACACATCAAAAAATTAAAAATTTATTTTTCTAGATTCGTTATAATTTAAAGTATTTTTCATTATTTTCTAAGAATTTAATCTAATCTGTGAATTAATTGCAAGCCTGATTACTCATAAAAAATATGAAAATTCTTGAGATCGAATTGTTTCTAGCTGCATACACATAAAAAAAAATGAGATTTATTGCTATTTACAGTTTTTGGATTAGGGTTTGTGTTTTACATGTCATTAATCTGCATTAAATTACTCTTAAAGGCTTTCATTGATGTCAGATAAGGAAGGGATTGAGACCCCTTCCTTGGCCCAAAACAACCACCCGTGCATTCCGATTCCAAGCCTCTAATCTAAAATTGAGTAGCAACTTAATTGACATTTGCCCTAGAGGGCTAGGGACACCAACAGTCGGTTTAGTGTACTGAAGGAGACTAGTACAAATCAATCTGGTATATGCTCTGAAATTGGTGTCTAGAAGGGAGGTCAAATGTCAAACGACTTAAGCAGAGTGTTGGGGTTATTCTAATTAGGCACCTACAATTTGCGGGATGAGCCTCCCCCCCTTCCACCTATCCCAACTGGCCAATTGAAGAGTTACTGTTAGATTGGCTTGCATTAAGCCAAATCCTTTACTCTGGATGACTAGGTCTAGCATACCATAGTCCGAGTCGGTCTGAGTTTTGTATGCTTGATTGTGCTTGCATGTGCACTAGATCAGGAGCATCTTTTCACCCGTCACCACCTCCATTACAGGCTGAACCCATGGCTAATCAAAGCATTAATGATCACTTAAGGATCATCACTGAACAACTAGCCCGAATGAACCAAGACATCAAGCAATATGAGGCTAGATTAGGGTCCAGGTTCGATCAAGTCGAAACTAGGTTGGGCATCCTAGAAGAAGCCCGTGAGACCCACACTGAGTCTGATCATGAGACCCTACCTCATCCTAGGAGAGCCCAATAGCCTGACCTCTATATAAGGCCAAACCCTAGGAGACCACTTCGACCTGATCCAGTCCTAGATGTCCTCCCTAGGAGACCCAATCATGAGGCAGTAGACCAAGAAGAAAGAGCACTTAGAAGTGTCAGACTTGAAGCACCTACTTTCGATGGCTCTATGGATCCTAAGGACTACATAGATTGGGAGGAAGGGATGGACCAGTACTTTGACTGGTATGACATGTCTAAAGGGCGTAAGTTTAAGTTTGCCAAGCTCAAGTTAGTATGACAGGTTAGGTTATACTGGGCCACTTTAGAGCGAAGGCAATTATTAGAGGAAAGAGACCCCATAGTCACCTAGCACGTCATGAAGGCTAGACTTAGGTCCAATTATGTCCCCACATCGTATGAACAGAGCCTATTGGACCAGTGGCAAGGATTAATTCAGGGTAGTAAAACTATGAATGAATACATTGCTACATTTCAAGAGTATACCATGAGGTGTAATATCGTTCAATCTGAGGAAGTCACCCTATCCTAGTTTAGGTATGGCCTGAGAGCATATATTCAAAGAGAACTCTACCTAAGAAGGGTACACGATTTAGAAGAAGCTTACCAAGTTGCTAGGGATTATGAACATTTTCAGAGAGGGCCACCCTATCGTAGATCAGAGGCTACCAAGAGCCCTAGCCCATATCTATGATCTAGCCAGGCCTATCCTAGTCATCCCAGACCTACCTAGTACTCAGACCCCCACTAGACTTTCCCGAGTCAACCCAACACTAGCCGACCTAGTACAAGCCGAACTGAGTTGAGTTGACCCTAGAATAGTACCCCTATACTTCAGAAAGAGGATAAGGGAAAATCAGTAAAGGTCCAAAGAAATTCCAACCCCCAGATCAAATGTTTTAGATGCAACAAATCAGGACATATGATCAGCTAGTGCCCAGTCAGATCCCTTCATATAGATGAGTTATCTGAGACTGAATCCGAGTCCCTAGTTGAGCCTGAGGGAGAGGTCTATGAGACTGATACCCATCTGATAGATGAGTACGATGGAGAGGAGGAAACATTTGAGTCTAAAGACCTACTAGGAGTGGTTAGATGTATCTTGATCTAGACTCAAACTAAGGACCAGGAAGATTGGCGTAGGACTAACATCCTACAGACTTTTGTTAAGATAGGGGATAAGGTGCTCAAGATCATAGTGGATAGTAGGAGTTGTGTCAATGTCGTCTCTACCAATACAGTTAAGTCATTAGGATTGACCACAGTTCCCCATCCTAGTCCCTATAAGGTCTCGTGGGTAGATTCCACCTCTATCCCAATCAAGTCCAGATGCCAAATACTAATCAAATTGCAAAATTATGAGGAAAAGGTATGGTGCGATGTAATTCCTATGGGTGTTAGTAGTATTATATTAGGTCAACCTTGGCTTTACGATCACGATGCCACCTTGTTTGGTCGATCCAACATCTACTCTTTTAAACACAGTGGGAACAAGTATGTGATACATCCAACTCCACCTAGGGACCCAATCAAGAAAGGATCTAGCAACCTTAAGGATAGCAAGCCAAGAGTTAATCTGATTAAAGCTAAGGAAATAGAAAAGGGCATCACTGAGGGTAATTCTATTTGGATTTTGACCACTAAAGAGATCTATGAATCAGTCCAAAAGGAACAACCCCCAGAAGTAATGAGATCCTAGAGAAGTTTAAGGATGTCTTCTCTAAAGAATTGCCTGATCAGTTACCACCCCTAAGAAACATCCAACATGCCATTGACCTGATCCCAGGATCACCCTCCCAAACCTTCTCCATTATAGGATGAACCCCACTGAGCATCAAGAACTACAAAAATAATTGTGAGAATTACTTAGGAAAGGTTTCATTAGGAAGAACTTAAGTCCTTGCAGTTCCTGCACTATTAACCCCTAAGAAGGATGGTACCTGGAGAATGTGCATGGACAGTAGGGCCATCAACAAAATCACTATCAAGTATAGGTTTCCTATCCCCAGACTAGATGACATGTTGGACATGATGGCGGAGGCCACTATCTTTTCCAAAATAGACCTTAAGAGTGGCTACCATCAGGTTAGAGTTAGACCAAGGGATGAGTGGAAGACTACATTTAAGACTAGAGATGGTTTGTTTGAGTGGGTCGTGATGCCTTTTGGGCTATCAAACGCACCTAGCACATTCATGAGAATCATGACCTAGGTCCTGAAAGAATACACGGGAAAATTCTTAGTGGTCTATTTTGATGATATATTAATTTATAGCAAGACCAAAGAGGACCATCTTAACCATCTCATATTAATCTGTCAGACCCTTAAAGAGAATAGCCTATATGCAAACCTTAAGAAGTGTGATTTCATGATGCATAGGGTTATCTTTCTAGGTTTTGTGGTAACCCCAGAAGGTGTTTCAGCGGATCCTAAAAGGGTTAGGTCGGTCGTAGAGTGGTCGGTACCCATGAACGTCCACGATGTCCGCAGCTTCCATGGCCTAGCAACCTTTTACAGGAGATTCATTAGGAGATTTAGCACCATCATCGCACCCATCACTGATTGTATTAGGAAGGGTAATTTTGAGTGGACTAAGTCAGCTAATAAGGCCTTCCTAGAGCTTAAGGATAGGATGACTCATGCACCCATACGTAGACTTCCATACTTTTTTAAGGTGTTTAAGGTTGCGTGCGATGTGTCGGGAGTAGGCATAGGTGGAGTATTAGACCAAGAGAATCACCCCATAGCTTTCTTTAGTAAAAAACTAAATGAAGCTAAACTTAGATATTCCACCTATGATAAGGAATTCTATGCGGTAGTACAAGCACTTAAGTATTGGAGACATTATTTACTACCGCGGGAGTTTGTCTTATTTTCTGATCATGAGGCACTCCGATTCTGAACTCCCAAAAGAAGCTAAATTCTAGGTACGACAAATGGGTTGAATACATTCAGGCATACACTTTTGTTCTGAAACACCGTGCCGGTATAGAAAATAAGGTAGCAGACGCCCTAAGCCGTAAGTCTTTGTTGTTGAGTACTGTTAGCACTAAAATTATAGGATTCGACAGGATAAAAGATGAGTATGAGACCTATCATGACTTTGGTAAAATTTATAAGATCCTTCAGCTAGGGCCATCCAGTACTAGTGGAGATTATACAATCCAGGATGGTTACCTTTTTAGGGGCAATAGACTTTGTATCCCTAGGACGTCACTTAGAGAATTCCTAGTCTGGGAAACGCATGCTGAGGGATTAGCTAGTCATTTTGGAAGAGATAAGACTATTCTAGCGCTAGAGAACCAATTTTATTGGCCAGGATTAAAAAGGCTCATTGCCCTGATAAGAGCCCGATGTCGAACTTGTGCCATTGCAAAACAGCAAAAGCAGAACACCGGTCTATATACTCCTTTGCCATGCCTGATCGTCCTTGGCAAGACCTCAATATGGAATTCATCTTTGTAGTGGTTGATAGGTTCTCTAAGATGGCTCATTTTATCCATTGTTCGCAAACCTTTGACGTGTCTAGGGTAGCCCAACTTTTCTTAGACAGCGTGGTCAAGCTCCATGGCCTACCTAAAACCATTGTTTCTGATAGGGATGTTAGGTTCACCAGCTACTTTTGGAAAACACTATGGCATCTGTTAGGGACCAAACTTAATTTTTTCACATCCTTTCACCCCCAAACGGATGGGCAAACTGAAGTGGTGAACCATAGTCTAGGAAACCTTCTTAGGTGCCTTGTAGGCGAACCCTAGGGACGTGGGATTTATTACTGCCTCATGTAGAGTTCGCCTACAATAGCTCAGTGAACAGGTCCACGGGCAAGAGTCCATTTGAGATAGTCCATGGGTACAAGCCTAATCGTCCACTTGATCTAATTCTTTACCCCTCCACACACGAGTCTCAGAGTCTGCACAAGCATTTACACAGCATATTAAAGACTTACATAAGGACATTAGCCAGAAAATAAATTTAAGTAATGAAACTTATAAAAGACTGGCTAACTTCCGAAGAAGAGCCAAAGAGTTCGGTGTAGGGGATTATGTCATGGTTAGGCTTAGGCCTGAACGGTTCCCACCAGGTACCGTTAAGAAACTTCACGCTCGTGGAGCTGGTCCCTTTAAAATAATAGAGAAGGTAGGACCCAATGCCTATGTGCTAGATCTGCCCTCGGATTGGGGCATTAGCTCTACCTTCAATATTGCAGACCTAGTAGAATATAGGGAATCGGCAGCGATTCCTAGTGAGTACTTTGGACCTAACCCTCCTTTCATGAGCGAACCTACCCAAGAGTGTCTACCACCAATTTTACCTGAGCGAGGAGAGCGGATCGAGCATATCCTAGACGATCAAGCCATTACGATCCAGAACCGCGGTTATCAACGCTACTTGGTCCGATGGCAAGGTCGCCCCGAATCTGATGATTCATGGATTACTCAAGAGGATTTGCAACACCTCGACCCAACCTACTAGAGAGATACCAAAGCCAGAATCACCCATACTCTACGGGGTCGAGTTCTTCCCACCTCGGGATAATTGGTGCGGGCACCAAGATCAAGCAGAGGATTTCTAACCTTCTGTGGATATTTGATTAGTTATGAGTCAAGTCTTGAGTTAGGAAATAAAGTTTAGTTTATTTTGAGTCATGCCCAGTTTATTTTATTCTAAATTGAGTCCTATCCAGTTCAGTTTATTTTAATGTGAGTACTGTATTAAGTTCATCAGCTTACAAGAGGAGACATCAGTATTGGAGCAGAAGACAAGGCCATCACACTCAGATAGAGCAGCTGCTAAATTTAAGTTGGTGCCACGCCTACTTCAAGCAGCCCACATGCCACCTAGCAGAGCAAGCAACCTTTCTGATCTGAATGATCATTTTCCTCATCTAGATGCCACAGATTTCATGCCAAATCTAGTTGTCGCTGATTGCATCTAGAAGATCACCTTCCTCATCTGGACGCTGCAGATTTCATACCAAATTAAGCTACCGATGATTGCATCTCAATCATATCTAGAAGATCACATGCCTCATCTGGACGCCACAGTTTCATGCCGAATCTAGCTGCCACTGATTGTATCTAGAAGATCACCTTCCTCATCTGGACGTTGCACATTTCATGCCAAATTTGTTTAGGGCGCCTTTTTTTCTTTTTTTTCTTTTCATATCTATATTTTCTTGGGTCCCAAGTCTCTTGCTCTATAAAAGAGACCCTCTTGTATGAATGATGTATCTTTGATTATTAATCAATCAATCCAAGTTTTGAGTTATTGTAATTTTTGTTAATTGGTTCTCTGGTGCTCTTGTTTCCCTCCTTCTGCGCATGCCAACATCCCAAGTCTCCCGAAGAAACCATGGCTGCCACCTTTGTCTTCCAATAGTGGACGCCCAAGAGCCCTTGGCCGGCCTCCCCTTTTCTTTACTCCTTCCTTGTCTCTTTGCCTCTATTCTAAATTTTCTCTATTATTATTTAACCCTTGTATGGTGATCTTGCAGATCCCTCAGTAGCCACGAATCCAGGATTCAAGGTGATCGTCATCCAGGTCAGCGGATACTTGGCCGCAGATCCGTGGGCTCAATGCTTGGTCATCTAGGGTGCATCCGCCAGGCAGAGCAACCCCTTCAACACTTTGATCTTCCCCCTCTTGCCAGGTACACCCCTCTAATCTACTAGTAACTTTATTGTAGGAGAGCAAGCCCTACCAGGGCTTCTTAGTCTCAGCGGTCCTTCTTTCTTATTTTTAGGAACTATTTCGCGTGCGGATTTACTGTGAATTTTTCTAAATCCCTCTTAGACTATTACTTTGAGAGAATAATCAACTACAATTATTAATCATTAAAAAGAAAATAAAAAAAATACTTGCATGCGAATCGGTCCTGCATCAGTCCAATGTACTATTGGCACCGAAGACCAATGTACCACTGGCTCCCAAAAAGCCCAAGGCCAGCTCGGCACAGAAAGTCCAATGTACCATTGGCACCGAAGATCAGTGTACCATCGGCTCCAAAAAGCCCGAGGCTAGCTCAGCACCTCAAGTCCAATGTACCATTGGTACCGAAGACCGGTGTACCACTGGCTCCCAAAAAGCTCAAGGCCAGCTCGGCACAGAAAGTTCAATGTACCATTGGCACCGAAGACTGGTGTACCACCGGCTCCCAAAAAGCCCGAGGCCGGCTCGGCACAGAAAGTCAATATACCATTGGCACCGAAGACCGGTGTACCATCGGCTCCCAAAAAGCTCGAAGCCAGCTCGGCACCTCAAGTCCAATGTACCATTAGCACCGAAAACTGGTGTACCATCGGCTCCCAAAAAGCTCGAAGCCAGCTCGGCATAGAAAGTCCAATGTACCATTGTCACCGAAGACTGGTGTACCACCGGCTCCCAAAAAGTCCGAGGCCAACTTGGCACAAAAAGTCTAATGTACCATTGTCATCGAAGACCGGTGTACCACCGGCTCCCAAAAAGCATGAGGCCAGCTCGGCACCTCAAGTCCAATGTACTATTAGCACTGAAGACAGGTGTACCACTGGCTCCCAAAAAGCTTGAGGCCAGCTCGGCACAGAAAGTCCAATGTACCATTGGCATCGAAGACCGGTGTACCACCGGCTCCCAAAAAGCCCGAGGCCAGCTCGGCACAGAAAGTCCAATGTACCATTGGCACCGAAGACCGGTGTACCATCGGCTCCCAAAAAGCCTAAGGGTAGCTCGGCACCTCAAGTCCAATGTACCATTGGTACCGAAGACCGGTGTACCACTAGCTCCTAAAAAGCCCGAGGCCAGCTCGGCACAGAAAGTCCAATGTACCATTGGCACTGAAGACTGGTGTACCATCAGCTCTCAAAAAGCCTAAGGCTAGCTCGGCACAGAAAGTCCAATGTACCATTGGCACCGAAGACCGGTGTACCATCGGCTCCCAAAAAGTTCGAGGCCAGCTCAGCACAGAAAGTCTAATGTACCATTAGCACTGAAGAACGGTATACCACCGGCTCCCAAAAAGCCCGAGGCCAGTTCGGCACAGATAGTCCAATGTACCATTGGCATCGAAGACCGGTGTACCACTAGCTTCCAAAAAGCCTAAGGCTAGCTCGGCACCTCAAGTCCAATGTACCATTGGCACCGAAGACCGGTGTACCGCCGGCTCGCAAAAAGCCAAGGCCAGCTCGTCACAGAAAGTCCAATGTACCATTGACACCGAAGGCCGGTGTACCACCGGCTTCCAAAAAGCCCGAGGCCAGCTCCGCATAGAAAGTCCAATGTACCATTGGCATCGAAGACTGGTGTACCACCGGCTCCCAAAAAGCCCGAGGCCAGCTCGGCACAGAAAGTCCAATGTACCATTGGCACCGAAGAATGGTGTACCACTGACTCCCAAAAAGCCTGAGGCCAGCTCGGCACCTCAAGTTCAATATACCATTGGCATCGAAGACCGGTATACTACCGGCTCCCAAGAAGCCCGAGTCTTCCTCGGCGTCCCAAGGCCGACGTTCCATTGGTCCCCAGAAGCCCGAGTCTTCCTCGGCGTTCCAAGACCGATGTTCCATCGGTCCCCAGAAGCCCGAGTCTTCCTCGGCGTCCCAAGGTCGATGTTCCATCGGTCCTTAGAAGCCCGAGTCTCCCTCAACGTCCCAAGGCCGATGTTCCATCAGTCCTCAAGGGCCTGAGTAAGCCACAGCGTCCAAAGGATGATGTTCCAATGGAATAGAGTTTCCTATCGGCATAGGATCGCTGCCCCATCGACGTCTGGTGGCACGAGGCCGGCACGATCCCTGTCCTGGCCTTGGCTCTCCCGGTCCGGCCCTACATAACTAAATCGGGGTCGCTCGTGAATGGGTAGAAGCTGCCCTCGGTGCCAACGAAGCCCCTAGGGGTCCCACGTCGACAATCCAAGGATTCAAATGCGACACATTGTAGTTAGCTAAAAACAATTTCATTGATGATAAAATGTTTACAAAATGCCGACTGAGTCGGACTTGATACAAAAACAAAGGAAAACAACAATGCAAGATCAAGGGTTGGCCGCGGGCTCGTCATCAGAGGGGGCCCACTCGGACTCTTGGTCTGGCTCGATATCCCTGGCTTGGGGGAGGTCCAGAACCCGAGCCACCTTCTCGTTGGTGTTGCGAAACCCTTGGACGTAAGTGTCCGCATTGGCTTCGACCAGCTCATCGGTGAAGCACTCCAATGCTCTGAATTCCTCCACGGCCGCTACGGCCCTAGCCTCGGCGGCGGCCTCCATCTCCGCGACTAGAGAGGCTACCATCTTCTCTGCCTCTTTGGCATGCTCCGCCTCCTCCTCGGCATGCCTTGCCTTATCTTCAGCCGCCTGGATGGCTGAGTTCAGCTCGGCGATGTGAAGGTTCCGGGCCTTGATGATTCTCTCGGCCTCCATGAGCTGACTGAGTGCCGCCTGGAGTCGATTGGCTTTGGTCTCCGCTCGGCTCTTGGCCCTCCTTATTTCGTCGGCTCGGTCGGTCCTTGCCAATTCCAGGGCCCTTTCTGCCGCCTCAGCTCGGGCTTGGGCCTCCTCGGCGTTCCGCCAGGCCTGGTGGATAATGACCTCCCCTTCATTGATCACATCCCTGGTGGCCCCCAGGGAGTTTGTCACCTGCATTCAAGGTGTCAGCCATGCAAACTATTGTGTATTTGAAGCTAAGGGCCAAAGAGTCACTTACCCGGATGAGGGCTAAGAAGGCTTCCCTGAAAAACCTGGATGCCCCCAGCTTCCTGAGCTCCTCCTGGAACTCGGGCAGGATAGCCTGGGATATGAGCCACTCCGCTCCCATCATTCATCAAAGAAAACCCGTGGGGGGTCGGTTCGACCCTGCTCCCCTCAGCGGCTTCGGTGCGCTCGGGCTCGATGTGCGAGGGGTGCCCGTCGGCCTTTCCTCAAGGGGCGGGCTCGCCACCACTAATGGCTCCATGCTTTGGCCCTGCTCTACCTCCATCGGAGTTGGCTCGGCGGGCACCTGGGGCTCCACTGTTGCCCCCCCGACCCTCACCCCCTCCGGTGGGGTGTCGGCCATCAAATCCACCTCCAGAACGGTTGGAGGCTCTCAGCGCTCGGGCGGTTGGGAAACTCGCACCGTTAAACGCTTGAGGGCCAGGGCCTGCTGCCCCTCACTCGGCCCCCCCTCGGCCCTCATCCTCTTGACGGCGGCCTTTCTAAGCTTGGCGGTCGGGAGCTTCATCGTTGCACGACATCGGTCAGAGTTAGCAAAAAAAAAAAGGAGGAAAAGGAAGAAGGAAATTTGGTTAAGTATGGGGACGTCTACTACTCACCACTTCGGGTGGTGATGCCCGCTAGCCGGAGGTTATCCTCCTACAGGAGTAGGTTGTACCTGGGGATGTCGGCGGTCAAGAGTCGCCCCAGCGCCTCCTTGTCCCCCAGGAGTATGGTCGAGTTTGAGTTGGGCTTGAGGTCCGGGTCCCCCTACCCAGTTTTAATTTGGTCAATGTCAGCAAAAAGAACCGGGACTTCCATCCCTTGATAAAAGAAGGAAGGAGCAGCTTGAGGACACGGCTGGGTCGGGGCTGGAACAGCCACCAACCCGCCTACGGCCGGAGGGTGTAGAAGGATCGAAAAAGGAAGATTCTGGGTGTGATGGAGTGGAGATGGCATAATATGATGAAGGCGCAGACAGTTCGGAGGAGTTTGGGACTAGTTGGGAGGGGGTCAGAGAATAGTAGTCGAGGAGGTTGGTGAAGAAAGGATGAAAGGGCAGGCGGAGACCTAACCTAAAAGATATTTCGTAAATGGCCACTCTACGGGCCGAGAGGAGACCATCCTGTCGTCAGGGGTCGGGAGGAAGAGCCCGATATCTTGGGAGATTTGGTAACATACCCTGATATTAGCTAGGTCCTGGCCAGTTACCGTACATGTGGTCCCCGTCGGGGATTCCGTCCCCACCCTCTGTGAGGTACCGGCGGCCGCTCGGTGCCTCCGCGTTGGAGCCCTGCGGGCGGCTCGCCGTGGTTGGATAGGAACGCGGTCCTCCAGATCGGAGGACCATGAGAGGGCAGGAGAAGGGGAGGCACAAAGCCTCGAAGGAGAGATTTGGTCCTCGGGATCAACCGATGAGGACCAGGATGGGGAGGAAGCCATAACAGGGGTTTCGGAGAGGAAAGAAGGCTCAAAAGGGTTAGGGAGCTAACCTGAAACAAAAATGGCGGAGGCTAGTTCTCGGGTTGCAGGGGAGGTCAAAAGCCAAGGGAAGACGATGATGGTTGAAGCAAAGTGGCGAGATTCAGCCCTCGCCCGGGTGTTTGTCAAGTTTCAAATCATCTCGCCTCGTCTAGCCAGCCACACGGACTCCCACTATAGGCTGGGTCACCTCGGCAGGCGCCTAGCACGTGAGACGATCCGTCTCCGGCTAATGACGGGATACCGCTGATGTCAGCATCATGATGGCGATGATGGCAATAGCTTTTCGTGGATTTCGAAAGGACACCCTTGCTTCGAGGATGATCACTGCAGATCGGACGAATGGCAGTGATTTCCCCTTCACATCCCTCAGTAGCCCGCGCTAAGTTATTGCGGCGCCCAAAGACACGTGTCCAAGGGCGATTAGCAGCAGATGGGGATCAGCCACTCGGGAAGTGACACCCCTTTCGCCTTGCGGAGGTGGGCCTGCTTCGTCTCAGGGGTGAGGGGGCATATGATGTGGCTGATCCAGCATCGTCAGAGTTAACAATGAAGGAAACTAACGGAGCCCCGCCTCAGCCTCGTGGGATGGCCTCAGCCTCCGAGGTCCCCTCGGCCTCAAGCTTCTGCCTCGGCCTCGAGCGTCAGCCTCGACCTCGGCCTTGAACTTCTACCTCGAGCCGCCTGACACGCCCATGTAGCCCACCAACCACCTGCAATGGCTACGTGGTCCACCACTCGCCTGTAACAGCGCGTGGCCATACCCCGTAATGATGCACGCCTGATGCAACCAGGTCCGTCTGCCACCCGTAGCGCTGCGTTTGGCAGGTGGCAGGCGATATAAGACACCTCTGACATGCCTAGTGTCAGTTGCGACCCGTCACTGTCAGCCTTACCTTCCGTCCGTTACTAGACAAAGGCACCTCAAAATCAGCAATCTTCTGTAAACGAAAAAAAAAAGACTTCGAACAGGTATAAAGGCCCACACTCACGATGAGGGAAGGATCCTGAACTCTAGTTCTCTAGCTCTTTTCTGCTAGTTAACTCTTGTCTGTTCCCGAGTCGCTGACTTGAGCGTCGGAGGGTCCTCAACGGAGCAATCGATTTCCGGAAACTTTCTTGCAGAAGTTTGCCGCGGAGAGGATCTCCATTTCCCGATGTTGGAGGAAGGCGACTTGGCGTCAACACATGGCATGCTTAAGGTTTGTGCCATAATTAGAGATCCCATAGGCCTTTAACCTTTTGATAACTAACTGTTATCCATAACTATTTCATGCAAGAAGTAATTAATTCATAACATATCTCTATTAGAAAAATTAAAAAGGCTAATAGAGTATCTCTTGTCGGCCTAAATAAAACAAATATGAATCTTTGGTTTGTATTTAAAATCTTATTGTTTCTTTTTTATTTCTTGGAATAGCTATCAGTGTCATTCATAAGCTCTTCAACTTTATATTTGAAGTCAAAGATGATATTTTAGGAAAGATTAAAGGAGAGATTTTTATTTTAGGAAAGATTAAAGGAGAGATTTTTATTTAAAATCTTATTGTTTCAGCCCATCGGTCTCCCCCCGCTGTCGAGCCGCTATTTCTCGATATTAGGGATCTCGACAGTTTCAGATCGACTGACCTACCTTGGAACCCCTATTACGGGACGTCGGCCCACGCAGCAGGATTTTGGGAACCTTGAGCGGCGGATCTCTGCTAGGTTGGATCAGTGGCAGGTGTCGGGCCTTTCTATGATGGGACGTATCACTTTAATCCGTTCTATTCTTACATCACTCCCTATCTATCTGTTATCCAATGCTATGATCCCGACTATCTTTCTTCATAGGCTTGAGAGACGGTTTCGGAATTTCTTGTGGTCATCTATGCAGGGAGGTCGTGGTATTCATCTATTGGCCTGGGATATGGTCTGTCTGCCGATAAGTGAGGGAGGGTTGGGGATTCAATCCCTGGTGCTCCATCGCGAAGCTATTATTGCTAGGTATGCTTCCAGATTCCTGCTGGACCCTCACAGTTTATGGAGTACTGTCATGCGGGGCAGATATGGTGGTTGGTCTCCGGGTGTTGAAGTTAGCATCCCTCGTGGCTGCTCCTGCTTATGGCGTGCCATCTGCCGGGCCGCTCCGACAGTCATTACTGATATTCATTGGATGATAGGGGATGGAAGATCTGTTGATGTCGTCCAGGACTCTTGGATAGCTGATCTTCCATTATCTCGATGGCCGACCTTTATAAGCTCTGAAGTTGATTCCACTTTGTGTGTCTCCTCTTTGATCATTCAAGAGAGTGCTGCTTGGAACACTTCCATGGTTCTTCGATTATTCGGATCAGAGCTTGCTCATCGGATTCTGGCCATGCCTCTTCCTACTTCTGCAGGGCCGGATCACAGGCTGTGGCGCCGATCCTGTCTCCCTTGTGCTCCTACTAGAGATTTGGTGGCCCGCTTCCGTTCTCAGGTCGATGGTCGTAGTGATGTTGCTTGGATATGGAGACTGCCTGTTCATCCAAGAATTCAGCTATTCTTGTGGAAGATCAAGTGGGATCGCTTACCTACTTGCTCTCTTCTGGCTGGTCGGGGCCTCTCCATATTACCTCTCTGTCCGATATGTGGGATGCAGATTGAATCTATTGACCATGTTCTTTTCTTATGTTCTCGTGCTTCTCAGATATGACAGATGATCCATTTTATCCCTTGGATGCTGGAGGATGGTCCCATCAGGCTTTCATTCCTGAATGCTCTTCGGTCGCCTTCTCAGTATGGATCTTATTCTCAGGGCGTATTATCGGCCTATGTTGCTTATCATATATGGTTGACAAGGAATAAGATTGACTTTGCGGAGGAGACGGTCTCTCCTCAGGCGATCATCCGTCGTGCTCTCTCTCACGCTAGGGAGTACACTCGCTGCTACCTTACTGTTCACTCTGACGGACCTGGCCTCTGGGACCCCCCTGCTGCTTTGGCAGCGAACCGTTCCACGGTTTTTATATCTTGGGTGTCCCCTCCTTCGGGTTATGTCAAAGTGAACTTTGACGGTTCTGTCTCTGATCGTTCTGCTGGATCAGGTTTTGTCATACGAGGGTCGAATGGGCAATTGCTTGCAGCTGGCGGCCACAGCTCAATCGACATCTCGATTCCTATGGCTGAGCTTCAGGCAGCATGGGCTGGTATCACTTATGCTGTTCAGCAATTGGGCTTTCGGCGACTGATTATTGAGGGTGACTCTATTACGATTATCAGATGGATCAAGCGAGAGGGGGACTCCTATTCTTGCTATAATCCTCTGCTTAGAGACATTTCAGTCACTCTTCAGTCTACTACTGATTTTCAGATTCAGCACAGCTATCGGGAAGCCAATACTGCGGCCGATTATGTTGCTTCTGCTGTTGCTCGCAGTCCTGGTCGATGGATTTGGCATCCTGGGATACCTTGTCCTGTTTTACTTCAGCAAATTTTGTTCTCAGATGCTTCGGGTTTGACTCGCGCCAGAGTGGTGTGATCGCCCGGCTGTAACAAAAAAAAAAAAAAGGAGAGATTTTTTTAGAGAGAATGTACGTTTATCTAATAAAAATCCTAGCATCAAAAGACTTTGTCTCTTTGACCACTCCATATCTATCAAATTAAATTGGAAGCCTTGTCCCTTTATAATTATCTCAATACAGATATGAATACCCACATCAGAACATCTTCCTTTCATGTATATTGGGCATTAAAGTATATTCTCCTTAAATAATCTTCTATCCACTTATTCCTCTCATATAAAAATTATAATGTGTGACCACATAAGAAAAATAAAAATGAGAAGTGCTATATTAAGTTACTAGTATACTAACATAATACTACCCCTCAATATCTTATCATATATCCTAAATTATTTGGTTACACCAAATCAAATATTTCTACTTCCTCAAAATAATATAGAGCCATGCTTGATCTCTCATTTAGCATATTTGTAATCATAATTAATTGAATATCTTATCCGACTTAACTATCCAAGTAACGAGTCACAAACCATAAGCATGATACGAAGTAACTTTTCTTTAACCCATTTGGCCTTTATTGGACAACATGCTTCTAATGCCATCAAGCATTCATTTTATGATATATAAGTCTCAAAGGTTATAAATAAGGACTCCAAGTTCATAAGGCTCACACAGCAACAAAGCAAATACATTCACTCACTTTTTATTTAGTTGATTTATAGCACGTACAACATGATATGTATATTATTGTGAACCTTTTTTTAAGTTATGTCATGCTCCAGTATCATACAAATATTAGTTGAGCCACTCTTAAAGCATCTAACTTGAGCTTACGGAAAGGGTCACTCTCACACTGCCTTATTTGAAAGCTCACATTGAATTAATTATAAGCTAAATGGAAATATGAATCATTTCCATTTTGACTCATTTAGTCTCATTTTAGCTTTGGTGGAATGATATCTTAATTATCTTAGTCACTAACTAAATGCTAAGATGATTACCATTGCATTATCAAACATGCTAATATGATCAAAATATCTTATCTTACATGCTCTTAGCACCAAGGTGATCACCTAAGTGAGAAGGCCAATTAAAGGCAAATAACATTCTACTTCGTAAAGATAAAGTATACTAATTTAAATTGAATATTAAAATATCAATATGTATATTCGATAAGTATTAGGTAGCTGACAACCAGCGAAAAACTTCGTCAGATCTCTTAAAACATGAATCTACTTAAAACATATATTCGATAAATGCATAAAGTACATAGTATTCATAAAATATTAAATTTTACAAAAAAAATCCAAACCATTAACATGTCCATGGAAATGTTTCTAGGGAGAGGTGTGATAAATAGATCTACAATCGTGTCACCAGTGGAGATATAATTAAGGACCACATATTTTTGCATAATATTTCTCGGATGAAGTGATATATGGTGTCAATATATTTTAATTTATTATGATACTTGAAATTCTTTGCATAAACTAATATGATTGTGTTATCATAATAAATTATAGTGGCATCATCCGCACATGCCCATTATGACTTGTAAGCCTTCTTTGTTTCCTTAATGTATCCAACTTAATTTGAATAAAATTTATTTTTTAACCCCATATATATATATATATATACACACCCACACACGTGTGCGTGTGTTTATATTCAAATGCAGCTAAACTTGTATTCAGTCATCTCTCTTTTTTAAAAAAATTTAGCTATATTCAAATTCTGAATCTAATTATATTTTTTGAACAACGTAAATTTTAAATTTTTTTAATTATATATATATATTAAATTAATTTTATGAATTATATAAATGAAAGAGAAGGTGAAGGAGCCCTGACTGATTAATGAAAAAGACTGTGGGGTTATCGGTGCCAGAGGCCTAACTGAGACGTGGATAAGTAACGCTGAGTGAGGCTGCGATTGGATGGCCCCCTGACTGGCAATAGATTTTTTTTTTAAAACAAAATCTTTTTAGGCTTTGTTTGGATCTTTAGAGGAAAAGGAAGGGAAGAGTAAAAAGAAGAAAAAAGATAAAAAGGAAAGAAAGGGTTGTTCTTCTTCTCTTATTTGGAAAGGATGGAAGAGAAAAGAAAGGTAATATCAATTATTTTGTTTGGATAGAGAGGAGAGAAAAAAGGGAAAGAGTTATGTGATAAATATACCTTTTCAAAATAGAAAATGAACCATTGATAAAAGAATGAAGAATAAAAAGTGAAGGGATATTTTGATCTTCCATTAAAGTATGACTTAAACCTTTTCCCCTCTCTCAGCTTATCCTCGATTTGGGGTTAATAAATTTATCCAAGAAAAAGGGAACCAGTTACTCTCATTTTTATTTCCCCTATTTCCTTCACCCTCCTCCCAAACAAGGTAACTTCTTTCCCCTCATGGAGGGTAACTCATTTCCCTCATGAAGGGTAAATTTGTTAACTTCCAAATTGGATAAGCTCGAGGAGAAAAAAATAGTCATACTTTCAAGACCAAAATATTCTTTTATTTTCAATTCTTCATTCTTTCATTCATTCGTATTCTAAAGGGATATAATTGTCACATAACTTTTTTTCTTTTTTTTTCTCCATAGGGTGTGGGAACGGTTGGACCGGGCTATGGCCTCTTCTCGTTGGCTACAGTCATTTCCCCGTGCCACCATCACTAATCTCCCTCGGATTGCTTCGGATCATTACCCCCTGCTCCTATCTACGGAACCCTCTTCTCGGTGTCGGGGTCCGTTTCAATTTGAGCAGTTTTGGACGCACTACTCTTCGGCTCGGTCTTTGATCCATCAGGTGTGGCATTTGCCGGTCAGGGGGAACCCTACCTACCGTCTCTCTCGCCGCCTCGATTTGGTCAAGCGTTGCCTTTTGAGATGGCACAGAAGGGAGGTAGGAGATATTACCCAGAGGGTGCAGTGTGTGGAAGCCGATATTGTTGCTCTTCAGGCAAAGGAGGATCAGGAGGGAGGCCTTTCTATGATTGACATTCAGTCGCTCAGGCGGTGTCTGGCTTTGCACCATTCATTGCTCAGTCAGCAGGAGATATTTCGGAGGCAGCGGTCACGGGTTCAGTGGCTACATGACGGTGATCGTAATACCAGATTCTTCCACCATGCCACATTGAACCGGTGGGCTGCTAATCGGATCATGCGTATCAGTGATGGGGAGGGGCAAATCTTTGACGATGATGAGGCTATTCGGGAGCAGATTATCCGGTTCTTTCAGACCTGATGGTCGGAGCGATATGTTGGTGGCTCCCCCCTTTATCCTATTCCGCTGACTGCTAGGGTTTCTGATAGTGATAATGCATTGCTTACGAGGGAGGTCTCTGCGGAGGAGATCCGTTCTGCTGTGTGGGCTTTGGGGCCTGATAAGGCTCCAGGCCCAGATGGGTTCCCGCCTTTCTTTTTCCGTCATTATTGGGACATAGTGGGCCAGGATGTTGTTCTGGCTATTCAGGCTGTTTTCTCATCCAGGTCTATTCCTCAGGACTGGCAGAGGACATTTATCTCCCTTATCCCTAAGCGGTCGGATGCTGTGCTTCCACAATATTATCGGCCTATTAGTTTGTGTACCACTTTATATAAAATATGTGCTCGTCTCCTGGTTACTCGGATGCAGGGGATTTTACCCCGTTTGATCTCTCCAGAGCAGGGGGCTTTTATTCGAGGTCGCAGCCTATCTAACAACGCCCTTATTGCTCAGGAGTTTATGCATGATCTCCAGCGTGTGTCTGCTAGACAGAGTCTTATGGCTGTCAAGCTAAATATGGAGCGAGCTTATGACCGGATCAGTTGGAATTTTCTTCGGTAGACGCTTCGGGAGTTTGGTTTCGCTGATATATTTATGGACTGTGTTATGGCTTGCGTCCAGGGGCCCACTTTTTCTATTCTCATTAATGGTAGCCCGACTGATTTTTTCCCTTCAGCCATGGGAATTCGTCAGGGTTGCCCCCTCTCTCCCTTCTTATTTGTTTTTTGTGCCGACGATCTGTCTCGTGCATTGCTCATGCTATTCGTGAGTCTCAGATGCAGCCTTATATGCCTAGACCCAATGGCCCCCCTCTCTCTCATCTTCTCTTTGCTGATGATTGTATCTTGCTCAGCCCTGCATCTGTTCAGAATGCGATTGTTTGCTCTGCTATCCTTCAGTCCTATTGTCAGGCTTTCGGTCAGTTGATCAATTTGCAGAAATCTGTTCTATGTTGCAGCCTTTCGACCCCTCCCCGTCGTTGAGCTGCCATCTCTCAGTTGTTCGGGATATCATCTTTTTCGGACCGCCTGACCTACCTTGGGATTCCCATAACAGGGCATAGTCCCCGTTAGCATGACTTTGGAGACATTGAGCACCAGATAACTGATAGATTGGATCGATGGCAGGTTTCTGGTCTCTCTATGATGGAACGTGTTACTTTACTTCGATCTATCCTTACTTCGCTCCCCCTCTATCTGATGTCAAATGCTTTGATTCTGATCACTTGTATTCGTCGGATTGAGCGACGCTTTCGAGACTTTCTATGGACATCGATGCAGGGGGTCCATGGTATCCATCTTCTCTAGTGGGACCTGGTTTGTCTGCCTATTAGAGAGGGGGGTTTGGGCATCCAGTCATTGTTGGTTCATCGAGAGGCCTTGCTTGCTAGGCATGCATCCAGATTCCTGCTTGATCCATATTGTCTATGGAGCTCTGTTATGCGTGGCAGATATGGTGATTGGACTTCTGATTTGGATCATCATATTCCCCGTGGGTGTTCCTTTATATGGAGAGCGATTTGTCAGGCTACCCCTACTGTTATGTCATATATCCATTGCATGATAGGAGACGGGAGCGCTACTGATGTCATTCATGATACTTGGATAGCGGATTTTCCTTTCTCTCGATGGCCGACCTTTCTCAGCTCGGATGTCGGGCCCTCTTTGCCAGTCAGTGCCTTGATCAGTCAGGATAGTTCGGCATGGCATGTCTCTACGGTGTCTCGCTTATTTGGGGCTGAGTTAGCAAAAAGAATCCTTGCTATCCCTCTTGCTTATTCAGCCGGACCAGACACTAGACTTTGGCGCCGATCATGCATCGCTCGTGCCCCTGCCCGAGATCTTATTGATAGTATTCGGCCCAGGATTTTGGGGTTGGCTGATGTGGCCTGGATCTAGCGGCTTCCCATCCACCCCAGGATTCAGCTATTTTTATGGAAATTATTGTGGGACCGTCTCCCTACTTGTACATTGCTGGCTGATCGCGGTCTCTCTATCTTGCCTCTCTGTCCGATCTATGGGACTCAGGAGGAGACGACTGAGCATGCTATTCTCACTTGTTCTCGAGTATACTGGATATGGTAGCGGCTCCATTTTAGGCCTTGGTCGCCGGATGAGGGTCCTACCCGGCTCTCATTTTTGCACGCCATACGTTCGGCTGTTCAGCGGGGTTTTCGCTATCATGTTATTTTTTCAGCTTATTTGGCTTACCACATCTGGCTCACCCGGAACCAGATTGTCTTTGCTGAGGAGACGGTCCCACCTCTGACTATCATCCACACTGCTGGCTCTTGGGCTGCGGAGTTTCTTCGCTCTGATTCTGCTGCTTACTCTGTCAGACCTGGTCTCTGGGGTTCCCTGCTGCTTTGCCAGCGCACCGTTCTATGGTTTTTATCTCTTGGGAGCCCCCACCCCCGGGTTATGTCAAAGTGAATTTTGATGGTTCTGTATCGGATCGTATGGCTGATCAGGATTTGTTATCAGAGGGCCAGAGGGAGAGAGATTGCGGCAGGTGGTCATGGCTCCATTGATATCTCGGTCCCCATGGCGGAGCTTCAGGCTGCTTGGGCTGGTATCACATTTGCAGTTCATATGTTGGGCTCTCCGCGGGTGGTCATTGAGGGGGATTCGCTTAGTGTCATTCGTTGGATCCGTAGGGATGCTGACTTTGACTCCCCTCTTAACCCCCTTATATGTGATATTTGGGCTTCTCTACATACTACTATTGAGCTAGTGGTTCATCATGTTTATAGGGAAGCCAATGCTGCTGCTGATTGGATCGCCTCTTATGTAGCCCGCCATACTGATCAGTGGGAATGGCATCTTGGTGATCCCTGTCCTATTATTTTAAAGCAAATTATGTTATCTGACCTTTCGGGCTTGACTCGCGCCAGAGTGGTGTGATCGCCGTTAGTACAAAAAAAAAATATTAATTTTTTATCTTTTTCAAATAAAATAATATATATATATTTACTATTTCCTTTTTCTCCCTTTAAAGATCCAAACTAAGCCTTCCCAGCGAAAGGGGGAGAAAACGCGAAGGATGGCTGTTTGCCGATATATGAGAGAGAGCGAATCACCGAAAGTTTATCCGGATGAACGCATGACGGACACATAGCGCGAAAAGGAACAAGTAAAGCATTAGTTTTGTGTTCCGCCGAAGAAGAAAAACGAAACTGAAACGTTTTCACCCAACTCCACGCCGTAGTTCGATTCAAGAAGTAGGGAGAGAGGGAGAGGGAGAGGGAGAGAGAGAGAGATGAGTTTGTCGACGGCGTTGGAATGGAAGTTCTCTCAGGTGTTCGGCGAGCAGTCTCCCGGCGAGAAAGTTGATGATGGTTAGGGTTTCAATTTCCTCTTAACTCTCCTTTCAAGCCTTTTGCATTTCTTTCTTTCTTTTTTCTTTTTGTTTATTGGGGGAGGGGGTTGGAGGGTTCCGGTTAGGTTATTGGAATCTTGGGGTCCTAGGATTCTTCTACTTATGTTTATCGTTGTTTAACTGAAGTAGTGCTTGGATTCTTGGATTACAGTGGAAAATAACTCTTTCTGCGATTCGATAAAGCAGAAGATGTTGTAATTTTAATATGCACGCATGCAATGGGTGAACATTGTTAGATCCAGTAAATGGAAAGAAGATGCCGATTTATGTCTTCCATAAGAAGCAATGTATTTCCTCATAATCTATCCTGCTGATGGATTGTACAGTTCGATCATGGGGATGTAAAGCTCTACCTAGTTGTCACCTAGACCCTTTCTTTTGGGGAAAAAAAATTTGATTGTTCATCTAATACTAATCTTTCTATCATACGAAATTTTGAGGGAAATATATCATTATTAAACTGGCAAAGAAGATCTTCATCAGCAAGTGCAATGATTCAAAATGGCTTTGCAGGGACTGCTTAGAGCATCCTTTTCCAATTTTGAGTATGCCATGTCGTGCCATGTTTATCTATTAACCATGATATTGTGGACTGATTATGCTGATTGTTGCAGTTGATCTTATATCTGCGGTCGAATTTGAGAGCAGAGGGAACTATCTTGCAACCGGGGATCATGGTGGTCGAATTGTCCTTTTCGAAAGAAAAGATGGTAAAGATGTAATTATCCTAATCTCTACATGATTTTTCTTTCATTTATATTGATGCATAGGTGCATTGAAGAAAGCAGTATTAATTATATCCCTTGTAATTCCTCTCTCTCTCTCTCTCTATATAAATGTCCACTGGATTTTGGGAAACAACTATCAGCTGCATTCACGGAACGAGCTGGAATTTATGGACCATCCTGCTACAGTGCATCCTCGATATTTTTACAAGACAGAGTTTCAAAGTCATGAACAAGAGGTATTGTTACTTACAAGTCAATGATCATTTAGTCTGTCTCCCATGATATCATAGTGCATGTTGGTATATACAGTGTGGATGGCAGAACCTAATGGCATTAATACCTACTGCAGTTTGATTACCTGAACAGTTTGGAAATTGGGGAGAAGATCAACAAGCTGAGATTCTGTGCCACACCCAACAGCTCTCTATTTATACTTTCAACAAACGATAGGACGGTTAAACTGTGGAAGGTGAGAGTGATGCTGCACTGGCATAACACATTGTTATCTAAAAGAAAAATATTGTGTGTTGTAAAGTCTGCTTTCTGACTTTTCACGGATAAAATCTCAGTGAGGTATATATAATTTTATGAAGAAATGTAATTATTGTGTGCTTCTGAAACCAGGTTTCAGAATGTAAGGTAAAGAAAGCCAAGGAAATGGAACCAAGTCCAAATGTTTCTTCAGAAAATGCACTTCTGTCTGAGAAGAGTTTCATGAATGGAGTTAATGAATCATCCATCCAGAATGGTTATAATCTTGAATGGATAAATAAAAAGCCTAGGAGAGCATCTCCAGCACCTAATGAAGGCCCTAACATGGTATATTTCTTGACATCATGGAAAATCTGCTGCCACTGGTTTTAGAATACCTATAAGCAGCTCACGATTGCTGTCATGGTTCTGGGTGTAATTTTGAGCCCTCTAATCTAGCTTATATTGAAATAATTCTCAATGAAACGATGCTTAAATATGTTAACCTGGTTGGACAAGGAGTTTTGTGAGGCAAACTGAACTCAGGAACCACCAATGACAAGCTTTGAATCAGAGTGAGCTCACTGATATGCATGGCCACCAGCTATTTTGCTTCATCTAGTTATTAAATTGCATTATGTTGCTATATTACCTATTCATCCATTCATCATCAGCAGAAACAAAAAGATAGATAAAGGCATGGATTCTGTAGTTGTGCAGTGTAATCAATGATCTTGTCATGTGTGATCAGATATTTAATGTTGGAGAGAGTGCTGTTGCAAGGTGCCGGAGGGTGTATGTGCATGCTCATGATTATAATATCAATTCTATATCAAACAACAGGTAGATGTTCATATCTATCCTTTCTTGTGACATGTAGCTATTTATGTTCGAGCTAGGACAAAATCATATTTAATATTTATGTTCGCATCATTTCTCATATGTTTCAAGAGTAATCAGCCCATTTTGACATGTTTTAGACAACCTCCTTTGTAAGATATTAAAGTACGTTTGCAGATAATACCTGATTTGAGTTCATAATGCATATGCAGTGATGGTGAGACTTTCATTTCTTCTGATGATCTCAGAATAAACTTATGGAACATGGAAATTGGTAATCAATGTTTTAACATTATTGACATGAAGCCTCTGAACATGGAGGATCTCGTAGGTGATTTATTCTATGACCTTAAAGCTTATAGGACTGTGTGCCATTGTCTTCTGATTCTTATTTTTGTTTTTAACGCAACTTTCTTATCTTTATATGCTTTTAATGGCTGAAGTGAAGACTGAACGACTCTTGCGTTTAAATTAAAGCATAATGCCTACATTCATTTTAATAGAATCTATGAACTTCATATGTTCTTCATGCATGAGTTATTTCCTGTTTGATAGAGGTTATGATTAGTGATGTCAAAAGGTGTAGTGCAGTTGCAGTTTTCTTCTATGCTAATTGTTCTACAAGGAGAGCATTGTCAGATCACATGATCCATTTTAATGAGCAGATGAAAACGTGGATCGCATGCTTTTGTTGTTGCCCTTAAAAAGGACACTAGATGGTTGTGCAGGAGTTTATAATTATTGGATAGGTGAAGTTATTAATAATATTGTACCAATTTAATTAGTCAAATTTATTTGGCGTTGTCTGATAATGTATTTCATTCCCATATATTCCGATGTTATGTTGGATGGTGATATTTGGTGCTTTTGGAAAAGTAAGGTTTGAAATTCTTGATTCCATAGAGTTCTAAACACCTGTTGTTGGTACAAATTTAATGTTGAATTCAACTTCACATCTAATATGAATAAGTGAGTATTTCAAGGATGGATGAGCTTTTAAGTGAAGTATATCTTTGCCTACATTTTTCGTCATTGTGATTTTAACCAGACTTACTGATGTGCAATTGTTATTAAAATTAAATTATCACTCATCAATAATTTAGTGCCCTAACGAGTGATGAGATTGTTAAGGTAATCTTCCTTGTAGCAGTCATTTGCAAACATCTTCTGTGGTGACAATTAATTGCAGAATTTCTTGTCACATTGCTATTTCTGTTGTGTAAGGAAATTTGGTGAGGGATCTATATTTGACACTGACAAAGTCCAGCTTTATAATTCCACTTGAGTCTGGATGATAGGTAGCAGGCTTCAAATGTTTAAACATTCTCATATTGTAAGTTTGCTATTGAAAAATAAAAGTAGGTATCAATATCATTTTTTTACTTTAGTTGATTATTCTCATTTTCCAAGGGAAAAAGATCCCTTGGGTTCATGAGTGGATTGCTTTATTCCAAAGGTAGGTTTTGCAACCCTGTGCCTTAGTCTTTCTAAGGGGCTGATCCATGAAATCTACGACATAGCATTGAAAATAGTCACTTGCCTGGCCTTAATGCTACCATGGAATGAAAGGTTATTGGTTCAAGATGGGGCATCAATTTTGGAGTGAGCCACAAGGAATTTAGACAACCTCAGTGGGGGAAGGATCATAATCCTCATAAAATCAACTACTTGGAAATTAGAGGTCAGAGAGAGAGAGAGAGAGAGAGAGAGAGAGAGAGAGAGAGAGAGAGAGAGAGAGAGAGATACGTATTTTATTAATTTTGGAGTGAGCCACAAGGAATTTAACATGTCTGTTAAATTTAGTATAACAGAAATGCATATGTTAAGATGGATATGTGGTAAAACTTTAAAAGATAGAATTAGAAATAAACATATAAGAGAAATGATAGGAGTAGCCCCAATTGAAGATAAAATGAGAGAAAATCGATTACGGTAATTTGGACATATACAACGTAGACCTTTAGATACTCCAGTTAGAAAGAGTAATCTTTTAACAATTTATGGTAAGGATAGAGGTAGAGGTAGACCTAAACTAACATGACAAAATAATTAAAAAATATATAACTATTTGTAATTTGAATGTCGACTTGGTCCTATATAGAGCAGAGTGGAGGAAGCAGATTCATGTAGCCGACCCCATGTAGTTGGGAAAAGGCTTAGATCAGTTGAGTTGAGTTGAGTTGAGTTGAGAGAGATAGAAATCCGTTATTCAAGCCAACCAGACTATTACAGGTGTAGTGGAATGTCAATGATGGATTGTCTGAACTTTGGAAGGAGTGGTCAAACTTTGATCTGCTTGTGCCTTTTTTGACTTGTCAATGCCTAATGCAAGATTGAGGTTATTTGGAGAAAATTCTATGCTTTACACATCTTATACCCAGCCATGATCCAAGGAAACCATTTTGCTTTTCCAGTAAGAGAGTTTCTGCCCAGATCTCCAGAATATGATGCCTTTGCCATTTATTGGGGGAAGTGCTTGTGGTATTATTATTATTATTTGTTTTTTTATTTTTTTGTTGGGGGTGCTGTTGAGCGATAAAATCAGCTACGTGACTGCCAAGGGAGGATAATATATGGTGAAGTATTAGATTATTTAGTTCGATCAGATGTCTAACTAAACAAGGCTTGTAGATGGTCTCATTTTATATAACATAATTTTGACAGACTAGTCTAAGGGCCTAAGACCACCTACTTTATTGCTAAGAAGAAAATAATAACACGAGAAATGCTCCTTCCCCAATGGATGGTAAGTAAAAGATATTACAGAATTGCAGTGCCAAAGTAGAACAGAGCTTCCTCCTCATTCTTTCACAACTTACAACATTACGATTCCTACACAAAATTTTCCAAACAGAATCAAATAGATGATCTTCTGAAGCATGCTTTGTGGTATTCCTTCTTTCAGAAAAAAATTGATTGTTCTGTTCTTCCTCCAGTGCAAGCTGATCCAATCCTTCTCTAAGCTCTTTCTTAACTCTTAAATTTCTCCACCTTGTCGGACAGGATAACATAGTGGCTGGTTTTCATGATGTCACAATGGACATGTAAGGAGAGAGGGATAATGTTTGCGAGGTGGGGTTGAGGGTTGTTATTTCTGGAGGTATTATGCAGTTCATCTAATGATATCCTTCTGTTGTCTGTGTAATTTGAATCTCTGAGTATACACCTTTTCAGTAATGAACACAGATTAATACTTTTCATAGCAGACTAATGCAAATTAGTCCTCATTTTGCTCATCGGAGCTCATTTTGTATTTTAAATGTTTATTTCTGAAGCCTGACCTTATTATAACTGCCTTGTGATTAACACATTAAATATTTAATCAGAGGTCATTACATCAGCTGAGTTTCATCCAGATTATTGTAATATCTTAGCTTTCAGCAGTTCAAGAGGTTTTATCCGATTGGTTGACATGCGTCAATCAGCACTATGCGACCAGAATGCAAAAATGTGAGTCTTTTGTGCCTATACATTTTGTCTTTGATACTGTTCGATCATTTTTTGTGTTGCTAGTGGTGTCTGGTTCTTGTTAAATATGCTGACTTGACATTGCTATAACAGATTGCTAGATCGTGAAGCTCATGGATCTAGATCCTTCTTCACTGAGATAATTGCTTCAATTTCTGATATAAAGTTTGCAAAAGATGGAAGACATATTTTAAGTCGGGACTACATGAATCTAAAGGTTTCCTAGCTTTTTCAATCTTGGTCATGAAAACAGTGTTTAGCATCCTAAATAGTTTGTTTTATTTAATTTAGAAAATTTATCTGTAATGGGTCAGCCAGCATGTTATTTTGCCCATGTGTGAAACCCAACTTGTATACATGCGACTAGCTCCACCATTACAGGGCCTTTTAGTCATTAGATGACTGAATGCTGAATGCCCTTATTTGGGCAAGGAAAAAGGAAGCTATTAGATTTTATAAAGTGTATTTTGGGGGTCCTATGATTTTTATATATTTTCTATGTGATTAGTGCTAATTCTATAGGGGTTTGTTATCATTTTGGGAGCTTGCACATGTGAGGCACACATGCATATGCATGTACACGCACATGCATGCATACACCCAAGCGGGTGGGCAGGTACATGCGTAGGTACGCATACACACGCATGCATGCCCATGAACATGCACACACACCCACATGCTCGCGCACACATTATCGATTCACTTTCCTTCCATACAATCCACTTTGTATCTTGATCTTATATGTTTGTTACACTTCTACCAAGTATCTTTTTCTTAAGTATCATTACCTATCATCCATAGACATCATATATAATGCCATTTTTATGAGATTTCCTGCTATGAACATCCTTCTATTCTTTGAGTCACTTCAAGAGAACTCTTCACATTTCCATGAACTACTAGAAATTTTCATGTGTGCAATCTTTTATGTGCTAGAATTTAGTGTATGAGCCTCTTGTGTCTTGTGTAAACTTTTGTGAATACTGTCACTTCAATCTTGAATGTTGGAAAATATTTTAAAAATATTAAGAAGATTTTTTTCTTTGCCGACAAATTTGTAATTATTCTTTTTCCGCTTTGTTTGCAATCTTGGGCCATTGAACTTTGTGTTTGCTAGTTAGGAAGGAGATTCTCAAGCTTGTTGAGAATCATTCTTTTTTACAGAAACTCACCTTGTGGTTTCTTTTTGGCTAAGATTCTTTTATTATTATTTCATTTATATACTTTTTATGGCAGATTTTTGTACTTTGCTTCTTGATCTATGTCCTGGAGGTTGATCTTCAAGGGATTTAGATAATTCAAATTGTACTAGTTGCTAGTATTTCAGTATTCAGATTGTGCTGTAGAAACTTTTGATGGTTATAATTAAGGCTTAGATCTTCACAATTTGCTTCAGTATCATTGCTTGCTAGACCACCAACTTAAATTTTGGTTGAGCCGTGACTATTGACTATTATTACGATTGTTAGTAAATA
Source organism: Calamus simplicifolius (assembly GCA_900491605.1). Taxonomy (NCBI): domain Eukaryota; kingdom Viridiplantae; phylum Streptophyta; class Magnoliopsida; order Arecales; family Arecaceae; genus Calamus; species Calamus simplicifolius. Next base: position 397,292 of record UESW01000001.1, on the reverse strand, counting down.
TACCTCACCATCCAAATTAAACATTTTAGTTGGACCATGTATATGTTTAAGCTTTGTCTAAATATGTTTAACTTTGGTCTGTTCTGTGATAGGCAGATCAATGGATCTGGTTAACAAAGCTTCATTCGGATTGATTGAATTCATAGCATTACATGATTGTAATATATAAAACTCTCTCGTCTCCAACTGATATGTCATATTGACATCATCACTATCTCCTTGTTATCCAAAATTTTTAGAATAATGAAATCGAGTATCCTTAGGAGAGTTGATTGCTTTTGTCTTCCATTTTGGTGATAATACAGATGGGCTAATCTTAAATGAGTTGTACAATGAGAACAATGAGAAAGCCTGAATCCCAAACTTATTAAGGTTGGCTACATGAATCTTTTTTCTTCATTTTGCTGAGTTTGATGTCATACATTTTATAAGATATAAAGATATTAAATCATTCTTCAATACTTTTTCTAATCGAAATTTCAATCTACCTTTATTTCTCTTTCATTTTACGTGTATAAGTCACTCTATAACGGTGCATCTTTAGGCTTATGTTGTACATACTAAAATATTTAAGTCATCATTCTCTCACTTTAACCTTAATTGGTGATGCTCCATCTTTTACAAATAACTTCATTTCTTATCCTATATTATCTTATATTAATAAACATCAGACTCAACATTTTGATTTTGGCTATGTTCATCTTGTGTATATATTATTTTTTAATTGTTCAATATTCTATATCATAAAACATAGCCAGTTTTATAATTATCTTATAATTTTTTTTTCAACTTGGTAGGTATCTTGCAATCACGTAATATTCTAGTTGCACTTTTCCATTTTATCTAACTTGCTTTATTTCTATGCGCAACATTTTTCTTAAACTTTTCTTATGAATGATGATCTTAAATATAAAAATAATTACTTTTAAGATCATGATTATCAATCTACCTTTATCTCTATTTTTAGTTTTACTGAAATTACATTTCTTGTATTCTATTTTGATCTTATTTAACTTAAAAATTTTATATTCCAATGCACTTCTCTATAATTGCAACTTATGATCAATTCTATTATTAGTTTCATCCATTGATAATATATCATCCACAAGTAACATACAGCAAGAAGAATAAATTAAGTGTAATAGAAATGTGTATGTTAAGATGGATATGTGGTAAAATTTTAAAAGATAGAATTAGAAATAAACATATAAGAGAAATGATAGGAGTAGCCCCAATTGAAGATAAAATGAGAGAAAATCGATTACGGTGGTTTGGACATATACAACGTAGACCTTTAGATGCTTCAGTTAGAAAGAGTGATCTTTTAACAATTCATGGTAAGGATAGAGGTAGAGGTGAATCTAAACTAACATGGATAGAAATAATTAAAAAAGATATAATTATTTGTAATTTGAATATTGACTTAGTCCCTGCATAAAGCAGAGTGGAGGAAGCAGATTCATGTAGCAGACCCCATGTAGTTGGGAAAAGGCTTAGATGAGTCGAGTTGAATTGAAGTAACATACATCAAGAAATATCATTTTGAATATGCCTAATAAGCTTATCCATCACTAGTATAAAATGATTAGAACTTAGAGCATATTCCTAATGTAAACTTGTTATAATTGAAATTCTTTGATATTATCACTACTAATTCTTAGCATGTCCTTAATTATACTAATCTAATAAACTCTTTTTTTTTCTAACATCTACGATAACTTCTTCACACTATTCTCCTTCAATTTTGATATATATATATATATAAAGTATTAATTTATGTTAGATGGTTAGACTTTTACAATATATAATCTTATAATCTTTACATAAAACTTAATTAATCTTTTTGGTAAGGAAGAAATCCATTTGATAAACATTATGCTAACTTTGAAAAGTTATTAAATGAGATTCTTCATTTTCAAAGCTTGTGTTAACTAATACTAAAATATATGCCATTTGCAAACTCTAAAATGACACCTCCTACTTCATTTCTATATTCAAAACCATATCCTTCATACAACCTTTCATACCTACATTAAAAAAAAAAGCCTAATTACACAATAGCAAAGTATTGAAAGTTTTGCAGCATTTTTTGAGGATGATGAGGAAATCTATTATTGTTTTTTAAATTTGTTCAATATCATAACTAAGATTCATAGGAATTTCAAGCAAATACTTCAAAACTTATGAGGAATAAAGTGCTTCATATGCAGTTACCTGATTAATAGTGCAAAAAAATAATCAGTATATCAACAAAATTTTTAACAAAATGAAATAGGTGAGAGATAATATGGACAATTTAGATTGTACTGCTATATAATACAAACTCTACATTATATTCATGCATGAGGCATGTTTGGCCATCCACTTATTCACTGTGCTTTTTTCCATCTTGTGGGTCCCCTCCCCCTATCCCATCTTGCATTTTAACTGCAAGATCAAAGATTTGAATCCTTTTGGCATTTTATTATTATTTTTTTATGTTTCTTTTTTTTAAAAGCAAAGATTCAAGACCTTTAACCATTTATTTATAATTTATTTATATACTAAAAATAAAGTAGTATGTGCATCACATGTGTCACATTCTAATATAGAAATAATTACAAGAAAAAAATAATAGGGAAAATAAGTTGTATTACAAGAAATTTAAAAAAATAATTATATGATTTCAAACATATGAATGAGGTCTAAGGAATTAACTTAGGTGTTTGCTTAAGTATGTGATTGATTTAACCCAACATCAATAGAAACAAATGTAAATGCTAAAGAAAAGTAGGAATCTTATTTTGGACACTCTCCCACTCTAGTCATTGCTTCTTTTTTTTTTCTGTTACTTCAAAAGTAGCTACTTCATCTTCAGCCATCTGAATCTTTGATTTTTTTAATTATTTTCTAGATTTTCATGATACATCCATATCATTTTCCCTTTTTTATTGATGTTGGATTCAATTTGGTCATGCATTTGTGCTGTCACATAAGTTGGTTCTTTAGCTTTATTCACATTTTTTTAAATTTGCAACCATGTTATAAATTTCTTATAAATTCATTGCAGTTCCTATCAATTTATCTATATCTTCTTTCTTTGTAGTTATATCTAAATACTAAACATTAGTTTTAGTTTGCTCCATTTTCTATTTCAAAAAAGTCATTGGATATTCTTGGCATTTTTATTGTGTTATTGATCTTGCGTGCTCTGAAATTTTTGCTTGAGGCTTATTGTTGCTTCCTTATATCATGTTAAATAATCTTGTTTAAAATATGTGATGATCACGAATGCCAACTTTGTAAGAGACATGCATGTAAATTAGGTCAAGGCTCTATCATGGAAACTTATGTAGGAAGTTGTAACAATTTGCGTGTAGATAGGGCTAGGGTTTATCACATTGACCCGTATCAGTAAGATACTGATATGGTGCTGAGGATTGAGGTTCGGTTTGGTTCAGCTTATGAGCTAAGCTGGTTTGTATTCATTTGAACCAAGTGGAACCACCCCATACCATCTGGTACCAACCTTTGCCATCCATTTTCAAGTAATACTATGACTTGGAGTGAGAAAAAAATGCTGGGAATCTGTCTTAGCATGATATGCATTTAGACTGTATTAAGATTCGTGGTACCGAAAATCATACTAAATTGGTACGGTTCGATACGAAGTGTGTTATACCAGACCAATGGCATATCGGTCACCTGATATCAAACTAATGATGTATCATTTAGATAAACTAATTTAAAGGTTCCAACCTTTAAATTACCCTATATGAAGCCAAATTGAATGGATCTGCATTGTATGGGGCAGTTCGATACAGTATGAGGTTAGTATGAGATGGTTCTATGCTATATAGGGTGGTTTGCGATGGTACCAGCCTCGTACCATTTCGAAATACCGAACCATACTAATTGTCTACAGTATGGTTTGGTACACCCCGTATTGAATGGTTCTGTATGATTCAGCATACCTTAGGCTATATCAATTATATCATACCAATTAGTAATATACCAATTACTGGTTTTGCATATCTTGGACATAACATTAACATGTAATATGATTCTTGTTTGTTCTTAATATATTATAAAGCTTTCTGTTGGACACTTTGTTGAGTTAAATTAACATTGGTAGAAGACTTTTGTAGTAGTCATATCCCTTCTCTCTTGCTACTTCTGGAATGAAGTTTTGATGACAGATGCTGAATAACCGCTCAGGCACCATGACAACATCGGGATTAGTTTTAAGGTCATGGATAGTTATATGATATCAAGTTTTCATAGAACACCATTAAGATATACTAAGCATCTTTGCTAGTAGCTTTTAGAATAGCTCTCTACCCTTCACCCAATCCACCTACCACCTTTCTTTTCTTTGTCCCGGTGACATATTAACAGATCCTTTCCTCTCTTTTTTTTGGCCCCAGGGGAGGTGGGGTGGGGAGGATTATGATGATGAAATTGATCAACTTTTACATGATAACCTCTCATCAAATATTTTGTGCATTGTTGATTTTCATTTGTTTCTTTTTGAAATTCTTTTAACTTTTAGTTCATGTGCTTTTTTTTTTTTTTTGGGTGCACACAAGCATGTGCATGTTATTACCACCATGGTCTTGGTTTCATTTTGTGGGTCTATTATAATTATTAGTTGATAAATATGTGTCAACCGTGGAATTGGAAACTAAAACGTTCCTATTAACTTGGTTATCATCGTCTGCCGTTTGCAGTTGTGGGACTTGCATATGGAAAGCTCTCCTATTGCTGTTTTAAGATAAATGAGTATCTTCGTCCTAAGGTATTTCAATTTCTTTTTCTGGGGTTATATTGCCTGACTTTTTGAACTTTGTGTTTTTGTTTGTGTATCTGCATGCATGCATGTGTATGCATGCTCATGCATGTGTCTATAAGCTAGCATGCACATTATTTATGTGTATAAGTAAATGACTTATATGGAAAAGGCTTAAATGAGTTGAGTTGAGTTGAAGAAACTGATCTCGATAGGAATCTATTGTAAATTTTTTGTTACTGATGCAAGATCTGCCACCTTGTTGAGATTGTCCCAGTTATTGATTGGATGTTGCTGCCGATAGCTATCTTGTGAAGGAATTTGTTGCTTAAGCTATCTATGTTACCTCCAAGTTTGATTTCCATTAAATGCTTTACTTATTTTTAAAAAAAATCCTGTTGATGGTAGAGCATGGTGACTTCACTTTGATTGTTTTCTCCTGTGTAATAAAGAAAGCTTTTGCAAGTAGGAGAAGAATATAACATTCTTTGGATCAATACATTGATGTTACATGTATTACCCTTCTTGTGTTTGCGATCTAAAACATTATTTGCATTTGATATTGGAGCAGACACTGCAAGGATGACAGACACTGAAGTGAATGAGAGGCAAGGATGCTGCAAAAATCTTTCTTGTTAGATCTTTACGATGAAAAGCATCCTTTGCACTTTTGTGAAACCATTGGCAAATGACAATTTTTGGCTACACCACACCTCCCTTTCTAACCAGAACAAACTGTGATTGATTACTAACATCATGTTCCTGTAGATGTTGTAAGTTAATAATCACGTTTTAGCATGCAATTGAACCATTTAAATGAATTCTTATCTTGCAGATCAACTTGCTTGAAAATGTGAATTTTGCATATAAGAAGAGGAACTAGATCCTGAATTTGCATGAGGTCGGATATGTGAGCTTCACAGGCATAGCCTCTTGCCTCTAACACTAGAAACTTCTTGTATTTGTGGTATAACGGGGTTGGTTGGTTGCAAGTCTCCAGAATGCCTTAATGGTAGTGAATTAAGAAATACAAATTTAACTTGTGATAGGCGACAATCCATAAAGATTGGTGATATTTAAAGATCTAGGCCATCATTAGCCAGTGGTAGATGGTCATGAACATCATACACACACGGATATGGTCAACCTAGTGCTTCGAAAGGATGCTGGGAGGTCAAATAAGAGTAAGAATCTGAGATCTGAGAACAACTCAAGGATAGCAACTTAGTCTGGTACACATCAATTTTTTACAAAGTAAGACAGTTATGTTCTTTTTCTATTACTGTTATGTGAAAGTGTCACCTTGTTATGCATTGTGAAGGTGAAAGTTTTGGGCACTTCAGGATGCCTGACTGCTTTGAGAAGCTTGAATCCTGCGTTCACTGCAGTTGATATCTAAAAATATTGGCTCATTTTAAAGCTGTTCAGCTTGCCTTATAGATCCATTAACAAAGATCTGCCTTGAACCTCAACCAAATTTTACTGTCTTTAGAGTGCTATGAAACGATGCTAACGTTGATCGCTATCTCCAGATAACCCATAAGAAAATCATTTTTCCCTTTTGGGCTATCCAGCTCAGAGGGTTGTTTTGGCGTATAGGCTGCTGACAATTGCTGCCTCTGATCATCTTGTTATTTCTGAATGAGGAAACTTTCCCTTTTGTAAACAATGAGCAGTTTGCATGGAAGACATGTTCTTGTTGCCCTTAATTATGCTTTCCATTTCCATAGATCAAGAAGTTGGCATTTGTCGTTAGTTTGTTGCAACTTGTGATAGGCGACAATCCATAAAGATTGGTGATATTTAAAGATCTAGGCCATCATTAGCCAGTGGTAGATGGTCATGAACATCATACACACACGGATATGGTCAACCTAGTGCTTCGAAAGGATGCTGGGAGGTCAATAAGAGTAAGAATCTGAGATCTGAGAACAACTCAAGGATAGCAACTTAGTCTGGTACACATCAATTTTTTACAAAGTAAGACAGTTATGTTCTTTTTCTATTACTGTTATGTGAAAGTGTCACCTTGTTATGCATTGTGAAGATGAAAGTTTTGGGCACTTCAGGATGCCTGACTGCTTTGAGAAGCTTGAATCCTGCGTTCACTGCAGTTGATATCTAAAAATATTGGCTCATTTTAAAGCTGTTCAGCTTGCCTTATAGATCCATTAACAAAGATCTGCCTTGAACCTCAACCAAATTTTACTGTCTTTAGAGTGCTATGAAACGATGCTAACGTTGATCGCTATCTCCAGATAACCCATAAGAAAATCATTTTTCCCTTTTGGGCTATCCAGCTCAGAGGGTTGTTTTGGCGTATAGGCTGCTGCCAATTGCTGCCTCTGATCATCTTGTTATTTCTGAATGAGGAAACTTTCCCTTTTGTAAACAATGAGCAGTTTGCATGGAAGACATGTTCTTGTTGCCCTTAATTATGCTTTCCATTTCCATAGATCAAGAAGTTGGCATTTGTCGTTAGTTTGTTGCACATTCAGTGCTTACAAGGATCTAGAGAATCTATTGTAGTAGTTGAGAAGGCGCAAACTTCTTGCTGCTATTTTACTTTGCTGAGGAAGAGAGGATGCATCATGCATTTTTTGCATTTGATGAGTTAAAATCCTTCGGTGCCCTCTGTGAAGTATATTTTCTTATTTGCTCCTTTGCTTCCATTGCCATTATTTGGCAATAGAAACTTGGGTTATCAAGTCCAGTTGCACTTTTTTATGGTTTCAGTGCCCTGCTACATCCTATTATGATTTGACAATGTACTTTATGGCTTCTCCAGCTATCTGAGTTATATAATCATGATGCTATTTTCGACAAGTTTGACTGCTGCATTAGCAGGGACGGACGTCACTTTGCAAGTGGATCTTACAGGTATCTTTGTTGGTTAAAAATACAACCATAATGCCAGCATCATCCTGTTTTAGGTTGCATTTTGTGTTGATCTTTGTACTTATGTTTTTCTCTTCTGCTTTCTTTATTGCAATCAGCAACACTTTCAAAGTTTTCTCCCGTGATGTTGGGCAAGCCGGTGGAATCACATTGGAAGCTAGCAAAAAGCCAAACAGGTGTGTTAAGTCTGGCTCTGATTTATGAAAATATCAAGAAGTTCGTTTAAAGTCTGCTGTTGCAATGTTAATAGTGTCACTATGATATAAGTTTGCACATGTTCCCCAGTGTCTTCTAAGCAAAGACTTCTTGACAAATTGATGGTTAGTTTTATTTAAACACAAATGTCAAGGCAGTGCAAGGGACCATCAAGGATCAGACCTAAACCTATCTCTCGTCCATGGACAAAGGAAAGTAGTGCCAACCACTGAATCTAAGTCTTGTTGTCTTTTATATTATTGTTATGGTCAAGGTTTTAAATTTCATGGGACTGAGCTGTCGAGGCATTTTAATGGAATAAAATGCGTGTTCTCACCCTATTCTGACATTTGGGACAAGGGTTATCTCAAGATCCGTTGATTGGGATGCGAGGATGATGGTGTAATGGTCCCTCCTGATACTTGAAATAGCAATGCAATACATCCTAGCATCCCACGGGGCATCAAAACTATATAATTATTGTTGCTATTGTCTGTCATCACTTGCTCTCTGTTTGGTAAAAAATAGTAGTAGTAATTGAACTCAGAATTTACTCCTGCATTCTGGACTTTTTGACAGATGTCCCAGGTAAATGCACACACATGCAAATTAATGACTTACAACCCATCTATACTGAATATTTGAATGAATTAGAGGGTCAGTATTTCTTCAGTCATTTACCTACTTTGATTATTAAGTGGCAAATTGATGGAGATCAAGGCATTGATGTCACAAGTAGCATATGCATCTTTCTGATCAGAAGAAATTACGGAGCCAACTTTCCCAAGACGGTACCAACATGGTGAAGCAATTTTCTAGAAACAAAGTTATTGCTTTTCACTTTGTATCGTGTTAAGTACATGCAATTGTATTTGGAGATTTTTGACCTCTCAAATATCCAATCATGCAAGGCCTTCAGTAGTACAACATGGTGCATCCGTTTATAGAAATAATTCACGAGTATCATGGGCATTAAGATTATGAGATTTGGTCCACTTGCATATATTTGAACCCCTCAAAGAGGGGATGACACACCGTGTCCTTCTGATGCATTGATATGGTTTAGCTAATGTGAGATGGTGTGCAGAACCATAAAACTTAGTTGACTCTCTAACAATAGCATGCATCCGCATCATCTCACTCAGGGTATCGCATTGTCAGACTGCACCGAGAATTTCAGGATTACTGAGTAGTTTTGCTCGAGGACTCAACCGACGAGGTTTTAAGTTCTCCATTGCTCGTAAATATTTTTCATTCATATTGGGCTTATGTTCTCAACAATTTTTTTTTAATTATTATTATTTAAAACTATCATGACAGGACATGACAATTCAGGCTCTGACACTGGCGACGAGATTCCCTGCGACTTAAAATCCAAACTGATCCATTTGGCCTGGCACCCTACAGCAAGCTTAATAGCCTGCGCTGCTAAATGTAGCTTGTACTTGTACCATGCATAGATCATCTCATTTAGTATTCTATGGATGCTGTGATGGTTGGCGGCAAGAAAAGCACATTGACTTCACTCCCAACTCTGCCAGCCACCCTCACTTAACAGCAGTGCGGGGCCAAGGAAGAAAAGGGAAGAGAAATTAAAAGGAGGATGAGAAAACGAAGGAAGAAAAGGAAAAGAAAATAAAAGGAGGATGAGAAAGAAGATTGCGAAGGCGCCATTTTAGACCTACCAATATAAACAGTAATTGGAAGTTAATCTGTAACGAATAATAATATGATATAGTTTCCAGTCTCGTATTTTTATTTTATTTTATTTTGGTAATATCCCATAAGGCAGCAGAAGTCATTTCAGGCTTTGCAAATTATCAGGCCAAGAAGAATAAATCTAAATCATTAGGTGGTAGAAATATGGGATGTTAAAGATGTGTGTAGTCCATTCTGAACAAATTAGAGGAAACAGATCCATTTCCATTTTTATAGGCAGGCTGTTGTGTTTGTTCAATTCCTCGAGGTAAGGCTGTTTTTGAAACATTAAAATTTTAAAATTCATCATTTTAAAATATAATATTTTAAAATTTAGAATTTCACAAATCTTCTGATTGCTTATAAAGTTTTCCATAAACATTAATATATATATAAATTCATACAAATTTATATAAATTTTTATTTTTTTAAAATATTGAGTATTTATGTACTAAATATTTATTATTTTAATATTAAGATTTTATTGTTATTTTTAAAATATTTATTATTCATATTATTGTACATATTAATAGCATTTATGAAATATATATATATATATATAATGCTGTATTTATTAAATATTTATATTTATTATTGTCATTTAAAATAAATAATAGAATAAAAAGCTTTAAATTTCGTATGTTCATTATTAACAAGAAATAAATTTATTTTATAAAAATATAAATTTATTTAAAATAATTATATTATATAAAAAATATAAAAAATATTTAAATTCATAAATTATAAATTAAATATTATTTAAATTACCTAAATAATGTTTATATTAGCAATATATATTTATTAATCATATTATTATTTTTTTATAAGTGCCAATTTTATTCTATATAATATTTATTTATTAATTAACAAATGATTTTTATGTAAATATTTTAGTATGTAAATAAAATAAAATATTTTAACTGCTTTCAAGTTAATTTTTAGAAGAAATTTATAAATTATTAGTTTTAAAGGATTTATAAATTTCATAAATTTTTTTAAAAAATTCTTTTGAGAGTAGTTAAATAAGAAATTTTAGTTTTTAAATTTTAAAATCATTAATGAATTTTTTTTCTGAAAACCAGCTATCCAAATGCATTCTAAAAGCGCAGGTGGATATAGCATCTAACAAAAAGTCCTTCTGGCAGAATTTTCACCGGCTGCCTTAAAAGTGCAAAGCAAAGCAAAATATGAAAACTGTAATTATGCTTTGCTCTTACCGTAACACTCGAGTGGAATGTCGTTACTTTGTCTCACTCTTTTCTTCTCTTTTTTAATAAGCAGCAGATCTATCCGGTCATCAATCACAGAAATGAAAAGACACTATTGAATCCAAGGAAAGATACTTCCCTCCGATCACATGGCGTTTCAAATGAATGGTGCCCCTGGACATCTCGCCTCCTACGAACTGGGTCTAGTTCTAAAGGAAATTCTCTTTTGCAACCCACGATCTCCACACCTTTCAGCAGGTCATCGGAAGAGAGCTGCTTGTTCTCTGATCGACCAATCAGGTCACCACCAGTAAATTTGCTGAAAATCTCTCTGTTCATAATTCTGTTCGAGCTTCCGGATATTTTCTTGCAGTACGCTCCCTTTCTCTCGATAGAAGAGTTCATTTCATTAGAGGACTTTGGAGAGGCTCTGGAAGGTTCAGAATCTATCAGAATCACATTATCTAAATGGACCTCAGTCTCATTCTCTTCAAAGTGGTTTGCTTGATGAATCTCTTTTCTTGTCAGGATCAACGGCTCGTACGAAGAATCCATAGCCTTTGACGTCAAAGAGTTGGAAAATTTTTTGACTTCTTTCGAATGTGGTCAAATATCATGTCCTCAGTCTTTGTTTTGCACGCAGTTTCTCCAGTCTCAGGAGTGAACAAATCTTGCAATATGAAATAAGTGGTTAAGGTCGTGCCAGAGAAAATAGGAAAGACAATCATTATCTCAGGTCATCTAGACGACAAAAAAAAAAAAAAAACAGAAATCCAACAAATATTTAGTGGGGACATGCACGCATACCTTCATCAGTTTCTTCCTGTAAGAGATCAAAACTGGGTCTGCCGTCCATTAGCACCACACACACACACACACATATATATGTATCAAAAAAAAGTGGTTGAAACCAATTATTAATAGACTAGTTTCTTTTTTTTTTTTCTTTTTCTTTTTGAGGGGGGATCACAAAATAAAATAGATATTCCTCATAAGCCCGCATTTCCTAAACGACGGGTACCCTACCAATAGCAAATGGAGATGGAAAAACCACTTACACTGAAGACTGAACCCTTTTTGAGCGGCTTAAATCCTGAGTATCTTCAGCTATGGAGCTGTTCTTGTTATCATCTTCTATGACATAAATTTCCTTGGGAAGGGAATAAGAAAATGCAGTCGCTTTATTTCCATGCTCATCTGTCTTAATGAAACTGAATTCCTTGATAATTACAAATTTTTCATGAACGTCGAGACCGACTTCAAGGTACACAGTCCACAAGCAAGTTGAACTAATCAGTCTTTTATGTAAGTAGATGCCTGTCATATATGTAGCACCCTATTCCATGCTTATCTTACCATGTTCTTCGAAGATAACATCAGCCTTTATGGTCACCCTTGCATTTTGAGGGCATGATACAAGAAGCATGACAACATAGGGGCTGCAAGCGATTTTCTCATCAATTACAAAAGGAAAAAGCTTTAGATAAAACATACTTCAATTGGGAGAAAGAATGATGGTTGGATGGAGCAAGAAAAGAGAAACTTGCTCTGGAAAATTTACAGAATTTCAGTTTCCCTTTTTATGTCAGGATTAAAATTAGCATCATTTCAGATGCTTCTATTGAGAGAAAGAATGATGGTTGGGATGGGGTAAGAAAAGAGAATCTTGCCTTGGAAAATTTTAAAGAATTCCATTTTTCATTTTTATCAGTATCAAAACTAGCATCATATCAGTAAATCTAGACATATGTAGGTACGTATGTGCATACGTACGTGATACTGCCTGCAGTGATATGCATGAAGAAAAAGATTTTAGGTCTCAGTAAGGTTGCTATCTAATGATCATGGAATCTGTTTGATTATATGAATTACTGAATGCGACAACTGACACATTACATGTGAGTTAGTTTTGAAACCATGATGATGCTCGCTATTCCTTGACTATATACCACAATTTTGTGAAAATGTAATTCATTGAGCGAAATGCATGTAGGACTCAATGCTCTAGCTGTATTGCAATTTTAACGTTAAAAAGTCTAACGTTTGTTTAGCTTCAGTATGATGGATTCACTTTGTATAATCATCTCAGTTTGCTACTCACAGGATCGAATATGAAATTAAATAAAATGAGGTGATACTAAATACAACATGAGGCACCAAACTTTAGAGTCTCTAATTTATCTGATTAAAGTATATCCATGATGTGATTGATTTGGCTTTTCAAGGTTCATAACCTTGTAGCTTCCCCTTTTGAGTGCTAGGTTAAGCCATGGTGACAAAGCATGACAAGGAAGTCAAATCCGTGCCAAGCCTTCTGTTGTCTTGTCCTCATCTTTGGTCTTCTCGTTACTAGATCAGTAGACTGGACACCTGGCAAAGCCAAGATTTTACACCTACCGCGACATTTTCTTGAATTATCGATAAATCTCAATTAAGGGCATTAAGTAATTGTCCATATGCCCTCTACAGATAGTAAGTTTATGACACCAAAATTCTAGATCAGAGTTTGGCTATAATATTGAACTATAATCTAAGATGCAATAACTAGATTATTGCCGAAACTATTACGAGATAGATAGCTACTGTTATGTTTATGCACATTAAATAAGGTGAAGAACTTGAGATCATTAGGTGGCAACTCTAGGCATATACATGAGAGAACATTGCATCTCTGTAATTTCTCCCAGGATATGTCTGGAAAAACTGACAATTTTTGTTGACATCTGTATGAATAAAATGCTGTTCCCCAGATTTTCTTGAACAACATACATGAATAGCTTCCCTTCCTTGAACGAACCTAGACAAACAATGGAAGGAAAAATGGTTTAGACCTTCTTCAAGCAGAGACCTATGATCTTTAGTGAATTCCCTCTTTCCCAGCCTCTCCCAAGGCAACCGTGTCAGAGAAGGACAGAACAGGCATACTTACTGCTCTGATTTGACTTGGAAAAATGGAAATGAAAAGCATCATGAATACTTCTCTTCTTGCAAAATGGATGCGGAAATGGATCAATGGCCCGGACTCTACGTGGAAAAAACAAATTCAGAATATCTATTACTCTAAAAGAAGAATGAGTATAAGGGTGCGGCACTCCAACGCTTATTCACCAGTTTGAAGGGATACATGCTAACAGCAGGAAGCCTTTGGAATTGCTTCTCATTCAAGCTAGGGAATGGGAAGCAAAAAAACAGATTTTAGAAATAATGCCTGGTTGGACAAGTTACCTCTAGGTTCTTTGTCTAACAATTTACACCAGATGATAGTGAACAAGAATTTGCTCAAAGGCCTCCCAATGAAGTTGGCACTCTCTTGAATGGTGCATTAAGATTCATGGCCCCCTCTCCATTGTGGAGTTTAACCAACTAACCTCTCGTAAGGAGCTGGTAGCTCACATCAGGCCATCCAGAATTGCTGATATGCCTGTGTGGAAACTCTCCTAGAATGGCTCCTTTTCAGTGAATTCTTTGTATAAATTTCTGAATTTTGGAGGTTTGATTTGGCCTTTTCATAAGGTAGTTGGAGCTCCAACTTCACTTAAGATTTAAGGTCTTCATTTGGTTAGCATTAAGAAATAGGCTCAATATGAGGGAGTTTTGGCAAAAAAAGAGGGGTAACTTAGAAATGCTAATTGTTTGTTGTGTGGGTCTCTTGTGGAAACGGCCAATCATCTATTTATGAGGTGTCCCTTTTCCAAAAGGGTTTGGCTTTCAAATGAGACATTTCTGAATATCAACCGATGGCCAGCAAACTTTCAAGATCTTTGGCTAGAATGGAGAAGGTCAGTATCGAAGAAAAGGATGGGTTCAATTAATAGATGCGGTATGTCATCAAATTTGGATGGAGAGAAATTTTAGAATCTTTTTGAATAAAATATCAACTGCATATGGGTTCTTCACAAAGCAATTCTCTTGTTTCAATCGTGGATTTGTCTTTGTAAGCCTGGGCCATCTCGTAGAAGTAATCAGCTGCTGGCTTCTCATCTTCTGCCTTGGGTGAATGGAGCAGCCCAAACGCCACCATGACAGTCTGGGAAGAAGGCATGATAGAGGTGTTACTGAGGAGGCAGATACTGCGAGTTCTGATTTGGTAATAAGATGCATCTTCACCTTATCAGGGGACTATGGCTTTCATGAAACAGAGTGAGTGGCAGCATTGTGATTGATGGTACAAGGTAGGTGATGACGCCAAGTCACCTTCTTCAAGCATCGGGGAAGACGGACGTCCTTCTCTCCGGACCCCTGCAAGAAGTCCCGGAGACCGGATGCTCTGGTGGGAACCCTCCGATGCTCAAGTTAGTTACTTGGGATCAGACAAGAATGCTCAGCAGAAGGGAGCTGAGACAGTTAGGGTTTTGCTAGTAGGAAGAAAGCTAGAAAACCAGAGTTCGAGTCCCTACTTACAGCGCGGGCGCGTGCTTTTATCCCTGCCCAAATGTTCCATTTTCTGTTCCAGAAGATTGCTGTCGTACCATCACTGTGCGCGCAGGAGGCATCCCGTGTTACCTGTCAATATGGCTTTACAGGTGTCTAGCAGCCGCGGTTGCATTTGGTGCGCGCCGTTGCTTGACATGACTGCGCACAGTTGCAAGTGGTAGTGAATCGTACTCCGTAACGGGGCACAGTCATGCATAGGGACACATGCAACGCACCATATGCCGTTATGAGGCATGGCCGCAAGCAGCCACGGGCGCACGGGGAGTCACGTGGGTGCGCCAGGTGGCCCGGAGTTGTCGTTTGGTTCGAAGGCTGGTTCACGTGCTGAATGTTGATGATGCCTGCGCACCCCAAGACCGGAGGGGATCTCGAGGTTGAGATATGGCGACCTCACCCCGAGACCGGAGGGGGTCTCGGGGGTGAGATGGTGCTTGTGCACCCCGAGACCGAGGGGGGTCTCGAGGTCGAGATATGGCGACCTCACCCCGAGACCGGAGGGGGTCTTGGGGGTGAGATGGTGCTTGTGCACCCCGAGACCGGAGGGGGGTCTCGGGGTCGAGATATGGCGACCTCACCCCGAGACCGGAGGGGGTCTTGGGGGTGAAATGGTGCTTGTGCACCCCAAGACCGGAGGGGGGTCTCGGGGTCGAGATATGGCGACCTCACCCCGAGACCGGAGGAGGGTCTCGGGTCGAGATATGGCGTCACCCCGAGACCGGAGGGGGTCTTGGGGGAGATGGTGCTTGTGCACCCCGAGACCGGAGGGGGGTCTCGGGGTTGAGATATGGTGATCTCACCCCGAGACCGGAGGAGGTCTCAGGGGTGAGATGATGCTTGTGCACCGAGACCGGAGGGGGGTCTCGGGGTCGAGATATGGTGACCTCACCCCGAGACCGGAGGGGGTCTCCGGGGTGAGATGGTGCATGTGCACCTCAAGACCGGAGGGAGGTCTCGGGGTCGAGATATGGTGATCTCACCCCGAGACCGGAGGAGGTCTCGGGGGTGAGATGATGCTTGTGCACCCCGAGACCGGAGGGGGTCTCGGGGTCGAGATATGGCGACCTCACCCCGAGACCGAAGGGGGTCTCGGGGGTGAGATGGTGCTGGTGCACCCCGAGACCGGGGGGTCTCGGGGTTGAGACGCGGTGACCTTCGTTAGCTGCTGTTACCATTTATTCTAACGGCGCTGGATCAGCCACATCAGTAGGAGGAAGTTGGGTGGCATTAAAAACGCATTTGAGCAGATCTGAAGATTTTCAACCAGAATTCAGAAGAAAAGGATCTAGATCATACGCAGTCAGAATCATCTCTGTTTCTCTTTCTTTCACTTCTCTGCTTATTTCTTCTTTTTCCTGTTATAGGCGGCTGAAATAGGGCAGCATCATGGAACACGGCCTGCCAATGTGGAATACGCCGCGGCCCTGTTCCTCCATCAAAGACCGGATGAGACGTCCATCCACCTCTTAAATGGGGTGTTACCTGAACGAAAAGAATAAAGGGAGACAGGCTCTCTTGTTTCTACAATGCAGAAGAAGCAGAGAAGGAGAAGCAGAAATAGCTTCTTCCTTCCCTCTCTCTGGCTTTGCCTCCCACCACCTTCTCCCTCTCCGGCACTACGGCCCATGGGTGTGGGCATACTAGGGACTCTGGTAGCCCGACAATCGATGATCTAGCCGCTGCTCACCAGAGCTTCTGCTGCACGGCCGTGAAACAGGTGAGTCCCCTGTTTTTCCATGGCATCAGTGATACCAACAGCTGGTATCACAGCCACGCCAGCCATTACCGCGCTTGGGGCGGTGGCCGACAAGAGAGGAGAGGCGGAAGAGCAGGCAATGGCGGCTGCACACTGCCGCCTGCCCCTCAGCTGCGGCCACGGGCACCGTAACTTCAAAAAAAAAAAGAAATTTCAGATGGTCGTTGGGGCCATCGGACCCAAACGGCGACCGGGGTCGCCTCTGCCAGAGGCCATCCCTCCCTCTTCCCTGGCCGCCGGAGGGCCGGGGAAGCCCCATCCGCTGCCACAAGGGGCGATGGCTGTCCAAGCATCCGAGAGACGCAAGGCCGCTGGAGCCTCTCCGGCAGCCGACGGCCCCCTCTTCCCCGATCGGAGCTCCCCCTGAAGCTCCGTCCCGGCCGCCGGAGGGCCGGAATGGCCCCGTGCTGCCACGGCATGCGCGAGCACTGTTGAGAGTTTATGGGCGGCACTACTCGTAAATTCGGGTATTGTTAAGAGTTTATGGGCGGCACTACTTGTAAATTCAAAAACTAACTAGGGGCATTTTCATTTTTTCACAATTCAAATAAATTCAAAAAATTCAAGGGTAAATGGTATGCTAACGTGGTAAGCCACGTGTTAGGCCACGTCATGCGGGACCAGAAACGTGGCCATCTATGAATCTATCACGTGTCATGCTGCCTGCCAGCTAACGCGTCAGCTTACATGGCAGCGAGTTCCGCTGATGTGGCAGTCCACATATCTACGATGACATGGTAGGCTAACATGTGCTATGATGATGTGGCAACTGCGTAGTCGTCCATATGTCGGGTCCAAGCTAACATGTGAAATTTAATTTATTTTTCAATTTTTGGATTTAAAAAAATTATAAAAAATCTAGAAAAATAAAAAAATACAGAAAAATCATAAAAAATCATAAAAAATTATAGAAAAATCAAAAAAATTTATAGAATATCATAGAAAAATTATTGAAAGTTTTCTTGATGTGGCATGATTATTTATGCCCTATGCATGAATATTAATATTGCCATAATGTCTGCTTTTTCTGTAAATATTTTTTTGGTGCATAATTATTTATGCCTAGTGTATAAATATGGTTTATGCATGTTATTTTTTGCCGACATAATTATTTAAGCTTAGCTTCCAACATTGGTTTTGTGGACAATATAGATATGTTCTATGAAAAATTATCGAATTCAGTGTTCTCTCTTATTAAATGAGTGATGTTTATGAGCTTAGCAAAATTTTTGATCTCATTTATAAGTAGGAACATTTAAAATCTGATTATTTTTTTAGATAAAAATATACACTGATTATGTGCCTGATGTCCATATTTTGCTTGACCGAATGTAGTGATGGCCTCCTGATTAGGAGTAGCTGGCCTCGATAGAGGTGAATAACTAGATGGACAGAATTATAATATGTGGCATCGAAAGATCCAATATCTACTCAATGAGTAAGAAGTCTTGGAAACCCTGACACACACAGTATGACACCATCAGAACCTAGTACCTTTGAGCAGAACTGTCAGGATTAGGAAATCTATAAAAAATGGGTAAAGAAGGATCGTTGTGCATGCTTCACTATGTTAAGCTACATGCATAATGACCTAATTAAAGATTTGAAGGGATTTTCAATTGCCCAGGATATGTGTAACCAGCTCAAGATTCGTTTTGGGCAAACCTCAGCAACAAGGCTGCGGGCCTTAAACCTAAAGTTTATGCAATATGTCAAAGATCCCAATCATTCAATGTTTGAACATCTCCATGTGATGAGCGGCATAATTAGGGATCTAAGGGAGGCTGGGGTTGATCTCATTGAGGAGCAGAAGGTCCTTACAATGATTCGTTCGCTGCCTGACCCTCAGTGGAGTCAGATGAAGCTCTTGATGACTCATAATGAGCATAGTTATTAAAACTAGACTGGCCAGTTGAACCAGGACCCGAAGGCCAAGTCCGATTCTAATATAAAACCGAATATGTAAGAGATCTGAAATAACCTGGTCAACCCATTCGGTTCACCCATGAACCAATCAACCCGGCCTGAATCGGGTCAAGGGTTTATCAATGTTGTTTCAATTTTTTTGGCTTTTGGCATTTCAAATTCCTAAGAGTTTATAGGAACTTTTTCTCCATTGGGATGCTTGCAAGTTTTATGGACAAAGAAAAGAAGATCATGCAAAGAAGAGCATTTATGAGAGGAGAATAAAAAAGGATGAAAATATGAAAATTTTATGAGAATCAAGATGGAAAAATAAAGACAAAAAGAGAAAATGATGAAAATAAAAGAAACTCGGATAGAAATTTTTTTTTTAATTTTCTTTCTTTTTTTTTGAGAGAAAGTGAAATCACATTAAATGGGTACGCAGATTGAAAGTAAGCAAATTTTAGAGATTAAATAAGATACCAAAAAAGATTTTTTTTCAAAAAGAAGAAGATTATGAAAATTAGTATTCATATGTTTATTTTATTAAAAAATAAATTTTATTAATATAAATATATTTTTATATTCAAATAATTGAATCGATGGTTGAACCAGTGATCCGATGACTCAAGCCCTAGGCTGGGTCTGACAACTATGATAGTGAGCACCTCAAGACTTTTGAGGACATATCTCATCATCTTAAGCTGAAGGCTGAGCGCATAGAGACTTCCCACTCCTCTGCCTATATGGCTCACTCTGGAGCTTCGGGTTCTAGAGGTATGAGTAAATCCAGTGACAAAAAAAGTTCATAGAGTTTCAATGGAAAGAAGGTAGCCAAGCCCAAGAAAAGCCAACCAAAGGGCAAGAAGAATGTGGCAAAGATCAAATGCTACAACTGTGGTATGAAAGGCCACTTCGCTCGTGAATGCACAGAACCAAAGCAGGTATGTTCCATAATAAGCTCTCTCTATATTTGTTCATATGAATTACTTGCTGACACTCTTCCTGATTGGATCATAGATACGGGAGCGAATAAACAAATAGTGCGAGATAAGCTGGCTTTGTGGATTTTCACTGGATTTCTGCAGACACCCAATATGTTGTTCTTGGGAATGGTCTACATGAGCAGGTGTTGGGTGTAGGAGCATATCACATTAGGTTGCGAAGAGGACATGTATTGTTTCTACATAGTGTTTTGTATGTCCCAACTATTTGGTATAATCTGTGCTCTATACTTGCCATATTAGCTCTTGGCTATACCTTTTGGTTTTTTTGGTGATATGTCTGTATATCTGGATGGTGTCATCCTTTTGTGGCTATTTATCGCATGGGTTTTTCAGACTTGATGTAGAAATATCTGACTCTTACTCTTCATATGCATGTGCTTCTTTTCCTGTATGTGATAATTCTTCACTATGGTATGCCAGACTTAGTCATGTGGGCCAAGATAGGATGGCACAAATGGCTAGAGAATGGCTATTGGGCCCCCTTAGCAATATAAGCCTCCCTGTGTGTGTCTTGTTTAGCAGAAAAGGCATCTAAAAAACCTTTTGGTAAGGCTTCTAGGGCCTCTCAACCATTAGAGCTAGCATACTTGGACATCTGTGGACCCATGAGTGTCAGAGCACACCATGGCGCATCTTATTTCCTCACATTCATCGATGATTATTCGCGATTTGGGTATATGTACCTGATCTCCCACCACTATGAAGTGTCGTATTATTTCCGTCACTTCTTAGCTAAGGTGGAAAATCAAAAGGAGAAGACTTTGAAGTTTCTCCGAACTAATAGAGGTCGCAAATATTTATTTGATCAGTTTCAGAGGCTTTGTGAGGATAAAGGGATACACAGGCAGCTCACCCTTCCTAGGACACCACAGCAAATGGTGTTGCAGAGTATCAAACAGGACTTTACTGGATATGGTTAGGTCGATGATGGCGCAGGCAAATCTCCCGATTAGTTTCTGGGGTGATGCACTTTTGACTGTTGCCTACATCCTTAACCGCATACCTTGTAAATCGGTCTCCTCCACACCATATGAGTTATGGTATGGCGCGAGACCTTATGTAGATCATTTACGCCCGTGGGGTTCAGCAGGATATGTTCACAATACCTCCCATAGGTTGGAAAAGCTAGGCCCTAAGGCCAGCAAAAAGGATTCATTAGGTATCCTCAAAATTCTAAGGGTTACGTGATGTATAGTGAACATCCTAATGGAGGACTGACTGAAATGGATTCCAGAGATGTGGAATTCATAGAAAATAAATTCCCAAACATTGGTAAGATCAAGAAAGATCTGACCCTGTATAAGTTACAGAAGGACCTTTCTACTATCTCTGACAAGGAAGGGGCATTACGACCTGTTTCAGAGATCGCCACAGATAGTGGGAGTGCTGGGCCCAGTGGGAGTGGCGCACCAGACAGTGGAAGCGCACAGGCTGAGCCCAGGGAAGCTCACCCATGAGGGTTAATATACCTTCAGAAAGTAGTTCTCAAAGTCCAAATCCCTTGTTATAGAGAAGTACATATGGAATAGTTTCATGGCGATACTTTAAGGCCGAAGGGAATGTGTTTCTTTGCACTCCGTTAGATCCAGATGAGCCAGTCTCTGTTCATGAGGCGCTTGATTCACCAGTTCATAATAAGTGGCTAGCTACTATGGAAGATGAGATGGAGTCTATGGACAGGAACCATGTGTGGGACCTGATAGACTTAACGCATGGATGCAAATCTATAGGAAATAAGTGGGTCCTAAAGATAAAGCGCAAGGCTGATGGGCCAATCGACAAGTATAAGGCTCGTCTTGTGGCGAAAGGCTATACTCAGATGGAGGGTATAGACTATGAGGAGACAATTTCTTCTGTGGTGAGATTTGCCTTCATTCGCCTGATTCTAGCTATAGTAGCTCATTTAGATTTAGAGTTACATCAGATAGATATCAAGACAATGTTTCTTAATGGAAGCCTGGATGAAGAGATTTGCATGGATCAACCTTTGGGCTTTGTGGCTAAAGAAAAGGAGGGCAAAGTGTGCAACCTTAAAAGATTCATATATGGTCTCAAGCAGTCATTCAGGCAGTGGTACTTTAAATTTCATGAAGCTATTACATCGATTGGCTTAACCATGATTGAGGACCACTGTGTATACATTACGAAAACAGACGATGAAATTCTGATTTTAGCACTATATGTGGACGATATCCTAATGGTTGGGAGTTCTATAGGGGAAATTAATGCCACTAAGGAGTGGTTGTCCTCTGTCTTTGAAATGAAAGACATGGGTGAGGCAAATTTTATGCTCGAAGTGAGAATCTTAAGGAATCGTACTAAGAAGTTTCTTGGTCTGTCTCAAAAAACTTATATTCAAAAAATCTTGGAACAATTCCAAATGCACTATTCAAGACCCGTAGATATCCTAATAGAGAAGGGCTGCACTTTGAGTATTGACCAGTGCCCTAGAATGGATGAGGAAAGAGAGAAGATGAGCAGGATTCCCTATGTGAGTGCTATAAGAAGTTTGATGTACGCTATGTTGAGTATGCATCCTGATATTAGCTTTGTGGTAGGCTTGGTCAGCCGGTACCAAATAACCCAGTGTTAGTGTATGCCCTAGATCCAATTGGATTGAATGCTGTATACATTCTATAAATACAAATCAAATAAAATGGTTTCTTTATCTATTCAGATGTCTTTTATTTGATATATTTGTCTATGAGATAAAGTCCAAAAGAATGTGAACCGTGCATATGAAATTTGTAATAGAGATTACAAATTGTGAGATTCAAATTGCACATTATGGTTCGACTCTTTAAACTTCCCTAGTCGATGTGTAGTTGGGACTGGACACCATCGAACACCATGAGACTAGCACACATTGCATATCCTCACCCTTGGGGTGAGCAGCTGATTTCACAAGCTGAAGTATGAAGATACTTGGATAGGTGTGTGGATGCTCGTTATTGTAACGATGCATTGGATGATCCGTACAGAGATCTCATATGGATATTCTATATAGGGTCGATGGTTGATCTCTAATGACGGTGGTGTGAGTGATCTTTTGACTTGAGATCTTTATTGCATCTCATGTGTGGAATGTCATGCTTTGACGACATCCAAACGTCGCTCTAGCCACGGGTGGCAAATATGGTGTCGGTTGGGTATGACATGAAGCACATGAAGATGGTGTTTGATCAAGACATGATTCGTCTCCCTTGATAGAAAGGGTTATATCCCACGGCCACTTGATGGATTAAATTGATTGTTAAATCCTTGCAAGGTCGAGTTGGAATTCGAAATGGTTTCGAAGTTCTAATTCATATGAGTCAATTTTTCCTGAGATCAAGTAAACAAAGATCAATTACAGAGTTGACACATTCCATACCACTGATTGATCTAGAATATGTGACGAAAGGATTTGATCATATAGTAACCGTTCATGGATAGGTGTTGATGGTCACGTCAACAAAACCTTTAGCAGTTGGGTAGTCATGATGCTTTGCTAGAGGCCTCTCATGATCTATAATCATGTTGTTGATTTGGACAAAGAGTTGTCCAATCATTCCTAGGGTCTATGATTAGGATATGATTATTGCCAACATGTTAAATGGCCTAATGGGTCACACACATTAAGGAGAATTTTGGATGAATTAAAATGAGAATTAAATTAGATTTAATTCATATAAGATGATCGATTAAATAATTGGGTGAGACCCAATTTAAAGAAGATAAAATAATAATAGATATGATCCATTATAGTAGAAGGAATGTTAAGGAGAAATTATTTGTGCATATGATGAACAAATAATTGGATACCCAAATATGACTTGATCCATGTGATGGATGGCTCTGATTATTCGGGTATGGATGGCCAATCTCAGCCATGTGAAGATAGAATCATGCCCATGGGATGAAGCATGATGAATCTCTACGGTTCGATGATGAACACGTACAAATTGGGGCATGTAGTTATGAGATAACCAACTCCTAATTTCAAAGGCTGAGATTGTGACACTTGGATTAACGTTACCATAAGAATGGGAGTTTCTTTTGTTTCTTTGGATTAACGTTACCATGAAAGAGGTCTCTTCTTCTCCCTTGGAATGTCTCCTCTTCACCCTATAAATATGGTTCCTTCCTACTAGGAAGGCAAAGCATGAGAAGAAAAAGATTAAATCTTTCTTCAAAGATATCTTCTATATTTCTGTAAGGGGATTCAAGAGGCACTAGCACCCCGCTCTCCCGTAGTGTCATCTTCATACCTTGGAGGTCTTCATCCCCTCTTCTCCACGTGGATCACCATTAGAGGCCGGACACATGGACGGCTAGTGGCAAAGGATTAACCGGCTTCATCCTCATCTACATCGATAAAGGACTCAGGTATGAATAAAATTAGATTTTATTTGATATTTAATGAATCTGTTCCTAAGGATCCTGGGCATCTGAGAATTTTGTATTATATCTTCCGCAATATTTTATGAATTTGATTTATATCTAGTATACATAATTTTCAACAGTGGTATCAGAGCCTCCTTAGGCTACAGATTCATTAATCTGATAGGATACTTAAGTTAATATGATTGATATATTATTTTTTATTATGCTTAAAATCATGAAGAGTTTTCATATGTTGATAATAAATCTAAAATATAATAAAATGTTTATTATTTGATGATAAACAATATTATTTAGATTTATGCATGTTCATTATCATGTTAAAATAGAGTACTTTGATATATGATATCAGAGTTAAAGATTTATTATATGATAATAAATAATAATTAATTTAGATTTAATCATATATGTGTCATGTTAAAATAGTAATTATTATTTATGCATGATAGATACTATATGCTGAAATCCTAGAAATCATGTTTAGGATTTAATTTTAACATGATTATTGATATGATTAAGATTTGATATTCTTATGATAATGAACATTGAAAACTTAGTTTGGATATTTGGATCAAGATAAGATTGTGATTAAATGTAATCATATGGAATTTAAAATCTTATATTTTGAATCTAAAATCTTATCATGACAAGAATATGATTAGGGTTTGTTAGAGACATTAGGATTTACATGGGATGTGAAACCAACATGTCATAACATGTAATTAAATGATAAGAAAATTTAAAATTTGAATTAAGAACTCTTATCATAACACCCTAGCTAGATCACTATCTATAGTTATCATAAAATGTAATAGATAAAGATTTAGGAAACTTAGACTTAACCATGTCATTGTTTGATCCTATGATCCCATAATTGATTTAATCAATTTGGCTTAACTACATTGGTGTCTAGAAAGGTTTGATCATGGTTTTTAATTGCTCCGTTCGCTGCCTGGGAAAACCCATTCAATGGGATCGAAGGGTATGCTAAATAGGACCCCATTGATCAGTTGATCTGGCCATTGTTAAGGAAAGCTCTTAATTGATTAAATCAATTAAGGTTGATCATAATGGTAGCAATTGATTTGGTCACATAATTAGGGTTCCTAAATTAGATAGTGATCAGGATCCTAATTTGATTAGGAGTCCCAATCATAGATTGGATCTTATGGTTAATTGAGATTAATCTAAAATCTACATATAGGATATGTAACCTAGCATAGTACAAATGTTGTAGATGTAGATGGGACCTATATGTGTTAAATCCCTCCATGAATATTAAGTCATAAGCCTTCCATTGTTCACATGATACAAAATCATTAGGTCATGAGATTTGTCATGCCAAAGCCGAGGTCGAGTGTACCTATGAGGAGTTGATTGTGGAACAATGGGTTGACTTAACTAGATTAGTTGGCATAATTGGCCAAAGTCAGGGTCAGTCTAATCTAGAGGCAAAATTTAGGGTGATCACATATGGATGTGATTGACAAGGCAATGTCCCCTAAATGATCGAGGAGTCACATTAGATGTGATTGATGATAATCTACCAAATTTGGCTTACCGATATTTGTTGTGCCAAAGCCAAGGTCAAGGTAATTCAAATGAGGATCCTAGCCCACTAAGAAAATTGAGTGCCAATTTCTCGAGATTAATAGAGAGGGCTATTAACCATGATAAAATAGTGGGAGAAAACTTAATTAAAAATCTAGAATTACCATATTAAGTTGGTGATTAGTATTCATAGTAATTGACTCGTTCTAATTTTATGTAGGTTATCAAGAAACCATGAGTGTAAACATCAACCTTAGGAATATTTTAGAATCCAACAAATTGACTGGACTCAACTTCCCTGATTGGCTAAGGAATGTAAGGATAGTTCTTCGATCTGAGAAAATTTTTTTGTCCTATATGAGGTTGCACCGGAGGTCCCACTAGCGGATGCTCCGACTGAGGTTCATGTGGCATACGACCGGTATAAAGATGCTGAAGACATGGCCACATGTTTGATGTTTGCCTCGATGTCACCTGATCTTCAGAAACAGCATGAGCATATGAATGCTCAGGAGATTTTGATGCACCTGCAAGAGTTGTTTGGTGCACAGTCTCGATATGAGAGGTTTCAAACTTCTAAAGAGCAGTTTCAGTGCAAAATGACTGAGGATTCATCAGTGGGTGCCCACGTACTAAAAATGATCAATCTGATTGAGAAGTTGGCATGATTGGGTATTGTGATGGATCATGAACTAAGTATTGACTTGGTTCTACAGTTATTACCTCCCAGCTATTCGCAGTTTGTTCTTAATTTCAACATAAACAAGCTAGAGACATCTCTACCTGAGCTCGCGAATATGCTGATGAATGCCGAGCCCAACATTAAGAAAGAAAAGGGGCAGATTATGGTCGTGGAGTCTTCTAGCGCTCGTAAGAAACGGCCAAAGAAGAATAAGGTCCAAAAGGCTAAGGCGACTAAACCAAATAAGGGCATTAAGAAAAATAAGGTAGCCAAGGGGAAGTGTCACTTCTGTGGCAAGGAAGGACACTGGAAGCGAAACTACAAGGCTTATCTGACTAGCCTGAAAGAAAAGAAATATACATATGCTTCTACATCATGTATATTTATGATTGAGATGTTTTCTTCTGTTACTTCTTATTCCACTTGGGTATTGGATACCGGTTGTGGATCTCATATTTGTATTAATATGCAGATGATAAGAAGCAGTAGAAAGCTGGAAAAAGATGAAGTGATCCTGCGCATGGGAAATGGAGCAAAGGTTGCTGCTTTAGCTATAGGATCTTATTCTTTGTCTTTGCCCACTGGGCTTGTAATGGAGCTTAATAATTGTTACTATGTTCCAAACATAACAAAGAACATTATTTTCGTTTCATGTCTTGTAAATGATGGATATACATTTGAAATTGAAAATAAAGAATTTCAATTTTTAAAAATGAAATGTTCTTTGGTTCTGCTGAAATGTTCAACGGGATTTATGTTTTGAATTTATAATGACATATTCTCAATGTAGAAACTAAGAAATTAAAATCAAATAATTCTAAGAACTCATTCCTATGGCACTGTCATTTAGGCCATGTAAATGAAACACGTTTAACCAAGTTACATAAGGATGGCTACTTGGGCTCATTCGATTGGGAATCGTTTGAGGAATGTGAGTCATGCTTACGTGGCAAAATGACTAAGTCATCCTTTACTAAAAGTGAGTGATCAACTGAATGTTTAGGACTAGTACATTCGGATGTATGTGGGCCTATCAATATTCAAACAATAGGAGGTTTTTCTTACTTCATCACATTTATAGATGACCATAGCAGGTATGTTATGTATATCCGATGAAGCACAAATCTGAAGCCTTTGAAAAGTTCAAAGAATTCAGATCCGAGGTAGAAAAATAAAGTGGCAAAAGTATTAAGATACTTCGATCAGATCGAGGTGGAGAATACTTAAGCCATGAGTTCTTAGAATATTTGAAGGAGAATGGGATTCTCTCTCAGTGGACTCCTCCTGGTACGCCACAGCATAATGGTGTATCAGAAAGAGAAATCGCACATTATTAGATATGGTGCAATCAATGATGAGCCTTGCAAATCTTCCAAAAATGTTTTGGGGTTATGCACTACACACAGCCGAATACACTCTAAACCGAGTTCCATCTAAGTCGGTCAGTTCCACTCCCTATGAGATATGGTGTGGAAAGAAACCAACCCTTAGTCATCTAAGGATTTGGGGTTGCTATGCTTATGTAAAGCATAATGAGTCAGACAAGCTGGGAGCTAGATCCGACAAGTGCAATTTTGTGGGATATCCTAAAGAAACAAAAGGATACTACTTCTACCATCCACTCGAGCAAAAAGTTTTTGTCTCAAGGCATGCCATATTCCTAGAGAATGAGATTTTTCTAAGAAACGACAGTGGGAGAAATATTGAGATTAGTGAAACTCAAGAACCACAAATTGACACAGACCGATTAGATGACATGGAGCAAATGTCAAATGCAGTAGGAGTTGAGCAGGAAACTCAACTCACATTCAGGCAACATTTACGTGAGCCTCTATCAGAAATGATGGAGCAACATGTAGCTCCAAGTACACATCAGCTACGTAGGTCTAGTAGATACATCATATTCCTGAGAGATATGGATTTCTTATAGAAGATGATGAGCCTACTAACTACGAGGAAGCAATTTGTGACATTGACTCCAAGAGATGGCTTGAAGCCATGAAGTCTAAAATGGACTCCATGTACGACAATCAAGTATGGACTTTGGTTGATCCACCTGAAGGGATAAAACCCATTGGGTGCAAATGGGTCTTCAAGAAGAAGACAGACATGGATGGTAATGTGATACCTATAAGGTGAGGCTAGTTGCAAAAGGTTACGAGCAAAGGCAAGGTGTTGACTTTGATGAAACCTTTTCTCCGTAGCCATGCTTAAGTCCATAAGGATTTTGCTTGCGATTGCAGCCTATTACGATTATGAGATATGGCAAATGGATGTCAAGACCGCCCTCCTAAATGGTGATTTAGTGGAGGATGTGTATATGACACAACCTGAGGGTTTTGAGTCCATTGATTCTCAAAAGTATGCAAGCTGCAAAGGTCCATTTATGGACTTAAGCAAGCCTCTAGAAGTTGGAACATCCGTTTTGATGAAACAATCAAAAAGTTTGATTTTATCAAAAATGAGGATGATCCATGTGTACAAGAAGGTTAGTAGGAGTGCCATTATTTTCCTGATATTATATGTAGATGACATATTATTGATAGGAAACAATATATCCTTGCTGCAAGAAGTGAAGGAATTGTTGTCCAGCAAGTTCTCCATGAAAGATTTGGGAGAAGCAGCCTACATACTGGGTATTAAGATCTATAGAGATAGATTTAGGAGGTTGCTTGGATTGTCCGAATCAACGTACATAGATAAAGTGCTAAAACTGTTTAGCATGGAGGAATCCAAGAAGGGATTCTTGCCGGTATCGCATGGATACATCTCTCCAAGGACATAAGTCCTAAGACCCAAATGGAGAGAGAGCACATGAATAGGATTCCATATGCCTCAGTAATCGGATCCATCATGTATGCGATGCTATGTACGAGACCTGATGTTTCTTATGCATTGAGTATCACTAGTAGATACCAGGCAAACCCTGGTGAGAAACATTGGATCGTCGTCAAGAATATCCTTAAGTACTTACGAAGGACTAAGGATATGTTCTTGGTTTATGGAGGACCCGAACTCATAGTTTAGGGTTATACGGATTTAGTTTTCAGTCTGATAAAGATGATTATAAATCTCAATCAGACTATGTCTTTACACTCAATGGCGGTGCAGTCAGCTGAAAAAGTTCCAAGCAGGAGATGACTGCCGATTCTACGACCGAAGTCGAGTACATTGCAGCATCAGATGCAGCCAAAGAAGCGGTTTAGATCAAAAAGTTCATCACTGAACTTGGTGTGGTTCCAAGCATTGCTGATCCAGTACACTTGTATTGTGACAACAATGGATCTATTGCGCAAGCTAAGGAGCCAAGGTCTCATCAGAGGTCCAAACATGTACTCAGGAGATACCATGTAATTAGAGAGATTATTGGTAGAAATGATGTAAAAATAGAACGAGTCCCCACGGAGGATAATGTTGCTGATCCGCTCACTAAAGCCCTGCCGCAGCAAAAGCATGATAATCATGTTATGTCACTCGGTATTAAATACATGGGTGAATGGCTCTAGTGCAAGTGGGAGATTGTTCGTGTATGCCCTAAATCCAATTGGATTGAATGTTGTATACATTCTATGAATACAAATCAAATAAAATGGTTTCTTTATCTATCCAGATGTCTTTTATTTGATATATTTGTATGTGAGATAAAGTCCAAAAGAATGTGAACCGTGCATATAAAATTTGTAATAGAGATTACAAATTGTGAGATTCAATTTGCACATTATGTTTCGACTCTTTAAACTTCCCTAGTCGATGTGTAGTTGGGACTGGACACCATCGAACACCGTGAGACTAGCACACATTGCATATCCTCACCCTTGGAGTGAGCAGCTGATTTCACAAGCTGAAGTATGAAGATACTTGGATAGGTGTGTGGATGCTCGTTATTGTAACGATGCATTGGATGACCCGTACAGAGATCCCATATGGATATTCTATATAGTGTCGACGGTTGATCTCTAATGACAGTGGTGTGAGTGATCCTTTGACTTGAGATCTTCATTGCATCTCATGTGTGGAATGTCATGCTTTGACGACATCCAAACGTCGCTCTAGCCACGGGTGGCAAATATGGTGTCGGTTGGGTATGACATGAAGCACATGAAGATGGTGTTTGATCAAGACATGATTCGTCTCCCTTGATAGAAAGGGTTATATCCCACGGCCACTTGATGGATTAAATTGATTGTTAAATCCTTGCAAGGTTGAGTTGGAATTCGAAATGGTTTCGAAGTTATAATTCATATGAGTCAATTTTTCCTGAGATCAAGTAAACAAAGATCAATTACAGAGTTGACACATTCCATACCACTGATTAATCTAGGATATGTGACGAAAGGATTTGATCATACGGTAACCGTTCATGGACAGGTGTTGATGGTCACGTCAACGAAACCTTTAGCAGTTGGGTGGTCATGATGCTTTGCTAGAGGCCTCTCATGATCTATAATCATGTTGTTGACTTGGACAAAGAGTTGTCTAATCATTCCTAGGGTTTATGATTAGGATATGATTATTGCCAACATGTTAAAGGGCCTAATGGGTCATACGCATTCAGGAGAATTTTGGATGAATTAAAATAGAATTAAATTAGATTTAATTCAGATAAGATGATCAATTAAATAATTGGGTGAGACCCAATTTAAAGAAGATAAAATAATAATGGATATGATCCATTATAGTAGAAGGAATGTTAAGGAGAAATTATTTATGCATATGATGAACAAATAATTGGATACCCAAATATGACTTGATCCATGCGATGGATGGCTCTGATTATTCGGGTATGGATGGCCAATCTCAGCCATGTGAAAATGGAATCATGCCCATGGGATGAGGCATTATGAATCTCTACGATTCGATGATGAACACGTACAAATTGGGGCATGTAGTTATAAGATAACCAACTCCTAATTTCAAAGGCTGAGATTGTGACACTTGGATTAACGTTGCCATGAGAATGAGAATTTCTTTCGTTTCCTTGGATTGATGTTACCATGATGTTACCATGAAAGTGGAGTTTCTTCTGTTTCTTTGGATTAACGTTACCATGACGTTACCATGAAAAGAGGTCTCTTCTTCTCCCTTGAACGTCTCCTTTTCATCCTATAAATATGGTTCCTTCCTACTAGGAAGGCAAAGCATGAGAAGAAAAAGATTAGATCTTTCTTCAAAGATATCTTCTGTATTTCTGTAAGGGGATTCAAGAGGCGCTAGCACCCCTCTCTCCTGTAGTGTCATCTTCATACCTTGGAGGTCTTCATCCCCTCTTCTCCGCGTGGATCACCATTAGAGGCTGGACACGTGGACGGCTAGTGGCAAAGGATTAACGGCTTCATCCTCATCTACATCGATAAAGGACTCAGGTATGAATAAAATTAGATTTTATTTGAGATTTAATGAATCTGTTCCTAAGGATCCTGGGCATCTGGAAATTTTGTATTATATCTTCCGTAATGTTTTCATGAATTTGATTCATATCTAGTATACATAATTCCCAACACCCAGGGCTTACTTATTGGGAAGCAGTAAAGAGAATTTTTCGCTACCTTCGTGGTGCTGCTAATTTTGCCTTATGTTATCAAGGAGGTGACTTAAGATTAAAGGGTTTTTGTGACTGATTGGGCTGGTGATAGAGACGAGAGTAAATTCACTTCAGGATATGTGTTTGTCTTTGAAGGTGAAGCTATATCTTGGTACAGTAAGAAACAGAACTGCACAACTCTATCCACTATGAAAGCCGAGTATATTGCTTGTTTAATAGCTGTCCAGGAGGCCGTGTGGCTGAGGAGGTTCTTGAGATGACTCAAGATATCAACCAGTGCTCATGAGGCTATTCAGATATGTTCCAATAGCATGGCAGCATTACAATATGCTAAAGATTCCAAGTACCCTTAGATATTGACATTAGATATCACTTCATTCGGGACATGGTCAAGCAAGAAAATGTTACCCTTAGACATATTCCTACTAGCAGAATGTTGGCTGATCCGTTGACTAAGCCCATTGCTAGGGATGTCTTCCAGGCTCATATGAGAAGTTGGGTCTGTATTGTATCTGACATAAAGGGATTGTGTGGACATTATCAACTATGTTAAAATGAAATGCTTGTTTTCATTATTATTATGATGAGTTCATATTGGTAGGTATATATGTGTATAAATGTCACAGGCTTTGAAACCCACTCACACGGGTGATCACCCTGACACTTTTGCAGTGGGCAAGATGAGACTAAAGTAGCCATGATAGATGCTTGAGTAAATGCATGTGTTACAGATTGCATAGGTTGCATAAGATACTGTATGAGTTATAGACTGCATGAGTTATAGACTACATGAGTTGCAGATTGCATAAGTTGCAAAATGGGCTACATAAATTATAATAATAAGTCGCCTCAGTTTAGACCAAGATAAAACTCAGAAGAGTCAAGTACGGAGTATGTACATGTGTGTACTGTGTATGTATATTGATATGTCCACAGATCCGTGCTAAGCTTGTTGTAGCCAAACTGGAAGCATTGGTGTGCGCTCGAGTCAGGCAACTTTGTATATCTAGACTTGTGTTTGTACATTGTGAGTATGACATGGCTCATTGAGTGGGAGCTATTAGTGTGTGCGTTAAATCCAATCGGATTAGATGCTAGTTTGTATACATTACATTATGAATGCAAATCAAATTTATTGATTTCTTTATCTATCCAAGTATAATTCTTATATATATATATATTAGATATATTTTATCTGTGAGATAAAGTCCAAAAGAATATGAACTATGCATATGGAATTTGCAATAGAGATTATAAATTGTGAGATCCAAAATTGCACATTATGGTTTGATTCTTTAAATTTTCCTAGTCGATGCGTAGACAGGACTGGGCACTATCGAACGCCGTTGAGACTAGCACACATTGTGTATCTTCACCCTTGTGGTGAGCAGCTGATCTCGCAAGCTGAAGTATGGAGATACTTGGATAGGTGTGTGGATGCTCATTATTGTAACGATGCATTGGATGACCCACACAGAAATCTCATATGGATATTCTATATAGTATCGATGGTTGATCTCTGATAACGGTGGTGCGAGTGATCTTTGACTTGAGATCTTTATTGCATCTCATGTGTGGAATGTCGTGCTTTGACAACATGCAAACGTCGCTCTAGCCACTGATGGCAAATATAGTGTCGGTTGGGTATAACATCAAGCACATGAAGGTGGTGTTTGATCAACCTTAGATTTGGCTTCATGATGATGACCAAATCATGAGTGTTACCTCCTCCATGACATGGAGATGAGTTATGTCCATCACATGAGCATGGATCCATCCTTCATGTGGCATGTTTCAGCCCTCAGTTCATGGAGGAGGTAACACCCATGATTTGGTCCTTATCATGAAGCCAAATCTAAGGTTGGGGCATTGGTTTTATGGGATAACCAATTTTCTATTTTTAGGGATACGGTTTGATGGTTGTAATCCTAACATTATTATGATAATAAATATCCTAAATTTGTTAGGATAATTTGTTATCAACTTGATATGGTTGCATGGTTAGGTGATTGGATCAAAATCTTCCTTTTTATGAAACCACACAACCTTTTCTTCATGAATAAAGGAGAGAGATACCCCCTTGGAAACATACGCCTAACTCCTCTTTTCTCTCTCTTTGATGCCCACGCCCTACTTTCTCTCTCTAAAACATCATTTCTCTCTCCAGAACGTTTCTCTCTCTCTTGGATGGGTTGAAAGCTCTTCTTTCTCATTCGCTCATACTCTCTTGGGCCGATTGAAGTCATTCTTTCCTTTCTTGATTGGTCAAGATTTGTTCTTGATCAAGAAATTATTTTCTTTGATAGATCAAGATTTGATCTTGATCAAGACATTTTTCTCTCTTGATTGATCAAGATTTGATCTTGATCAAGAAATTTCTCTCTCTTAATTTGGAAAATCAATTGAAGAAGAAAAGAGGCACTAGCACCCCTCGCTGAAAGGTCACCATCCAATCCTGGAAGAACATCATCCAAAGATCTCTACGTGGATCATCATTAGAGGCTGGACTCATGGACGACTAATGGTAAATCGTTTATCGGCTTCATCAATCTTCATCCCCAATAAAGAACATAGGTATGATTTAGAATTAATTTCAGATTTAATTTTGTTAACTGAATTAGTTCCTTAAGGATCTTGGGCTTTGGGAATTAAATTCGTGTTAATTTTACATTCCGCTGCATAATATATGAATTTGATTCATATAAAAATACACGAAATTCCCAACAAGAGCTCCACTGTAGTATGCATTATGTTGCATGTGCTAAAGTCGACCTAGTAAGGGTAACGATATATTCCCTCTCTGTTACCATGTAAGCCCTACAACTATGTGGTGTCCTTGGGCTTAAGCCTATATCATAAAGTTGAAGTTCGGATGACTTCCTTAGTCTTATCCTCCAAGGTCATTGAATTAATACAGCCACATGAGATAATCCTAAGAAGTCAACTAGACAAAGATGGATTGGTATGAGTGTTCAAGGAAGATTATTCGCGACCATACCTTATGTTTTGTGATCCATAGCCCGGGCAATCATGTGCATGAGTTGCATACGATTATGAACACAGATATTTGACTTAATATCTTTTTTAAGTACTGCTCAGAGTAAATCCTTAAGAGATTGAAAGTCTTGATTAAGGTGTGATCAGATTTTCTGGACACGAATCAGATTGGATTGCATCATTTATGTGCTGCATTAGTTATTTATTAACTTAATGCAGCATTTCCACTATGTCAATGTATGTGAATTTTGTTGGATCGCACACTCCCAATGCACTATATAAGAAGAGAGGTAGATGGCATTATGAGTAAGGTTCTGTGTAGATGAGTAGGAGATTGTTACAGGCGGCATCGTGGAACACGGCCTGCCAATATGGAACACGCCCAGCCCTGTTCCTCCATGAAAGACCGGATGAGATGTCCACCCACCTCTTAAATGGGGTGTTCCCTGGATGAGTAGAATAAAGGGAGATGAGATCCCCTAGTTTCTGCAACGCAGAAGAAGCAGAGAAGGAGAAGCAGAAAGAGCTTCTTCCTTCCCCCTCTCTGGCTTCGCCTCATACCGCCTTCTCTCTTTCGGCACTGCAGCCCATGGGTGTGGATATACTGGGGACTCTGATAGCCCCAACGACCAATGATCCAGCTGCTGCTCGCCGGAACTTCTGCTGCACGGCCGTGAAACAGGTGATTTTCCTGTTTTTCTACGGCATCAGTCATACCAACATCTCCTTTGTTTCCTTTTGTGATTTCCTTGTAACTCTGATTTCTTGCTATGATTTTTGTTCCTTAAATCAATTTTGGGGGAATCTAATTCCTCTAATTCACCATAAAAAAAGATTGGACATGGAAAAATAGCAGCGAAAGAAACATGAAAGGGATTGTCAAAGAAATAATGGGGGATATTGAAAAGAGGGAAAGCTAAGCTAGCTAGCAAGAGATCGGGATTTGCCTTGCCCTAGTATGCCAACCAGACAATAGCTGGACCTCAGAACTCACCAAAGACGTGCAACGACGGACTCCAGCAAACTCAGCAGTCAGGTGTTGAGAACATATTATTCATAAAGTTAACGTCTTTAACCAGATTTTGTCTCCCAAGAGCCACTGTTCAAACACTACAGATGGTCCCTTCAAAGTATTCTTAAGCATGCAGTCATCGAGTACCCTAACAGCTTTATTTTGTTTCACTCTTATTTATCCTTGCCAGACAATCCATGGCTTAAGAAACCAGATGGCTTAAGAAACCAGAAAAGTGTGCCATCACTGATAGTACCCAGAGAATGAAGATTGGCAAATAAATAACTGTTCATGATCCATTGTCACCAGATGTTGCAACTTGTAAGTGGGTTTCAAGTACAAATAATTCAAGCAAAAATTAATACAATTAATTGCTACTACATTTGTGGTAATACAGGAAGCATTTGAAAAACTGCTAATTAAGAAGCATTTTCTAATTGGTTTTGAACGGAAGTAGAAAATGGATGGAAACAATTGCTGAAGATAACAGAAGCCATACCTGGAAAATTCTTCAGCTCTGTGGTTAACAACAAAGTAAATTTAATCATGAGAGACCAGAAGCAGAGAAACAAAGTGATACCTTGTATCTCAAAAATAGAAAAAAAAAATTATTACTTTAATTTTTCATGAAAGAGAATCATATTATCTTCTTCAGAGCCAACCACCTGTCCAAAGAAATTCGCTTTTATATTTTGTAGAAGGAATCATAGAACGAAATTGCAATGAAAATGCAGGAATAGAAAGAGTCGTACCATATCAGCATAGTGGCGTTTGCTGAATGAAACTGTCTGTGGTCCACGAGTTAATGTTATTATCAATTTTGATTTCCCATGCCTTTTGCACTCAGCCTCCTTTATCTGTATCTCAACCTTTGGAGGAAGTGATAGCAGAGATTCCTTGATATGGTTCCCAAAGGATATTTGCGACCTGTTATTATTTCTATTTTTCTGGGATCAGCTTCTATCATACTTTCAAATGAATTAATTCCTGCTGAGTGCAGTGCCTAACATTGAAAATTCATTCAATTCAAGGAACAAAATCAATGCTGCAATAAAAGTATGAAAGCCGCATGATAATTAAGAAAAAGGAAACAGAAATGTTAAACCTTAGCAGTGACCAGTCCAATTCCAGGAAGTTGTTTCAGCAAGTAAGGACTATCATCCCAAAGTTTCTGATGCAAGCATTTGGCTAGAAATGTAGAATTTATAGCTCCCTTATAGCTCTTTCTGTAGATAAAACACTCTTTCATGCATTTGGCAATCCTACACCCGTTTGAGCATATTGAATTCATGTCCTGCATAAAGTGTTGATAAATTGTGAGTAAAGACTAAAGTAGCACATAAATATCTCTTGGATTATCAGAATGGAAACCTGGTTGAGGGACAAATCATGAACTGAAGGATCGCCAGTCAAGCAATCGTTTGCTAGTACAAATATCTTTTCCTCTCGTGTCTGGATACGCTTTTTCCTTTTTCCATTCTCACCAGTGACATGAAAACGAAGCCGACATTCTTTATCAGAGTTTATGTCATTCAGAAGCTTCTTTTCATTGCGTCTCAGCTGGATCCCTTTATTTTTTTCACACGTTTTGTTAATATTTGTACCATACAGAAGTGTAGCGGAACCGTCTAATAGTACTCAAAAGCACTTACAGGAAAACTCCTCAGAACGGCAAATGATTTGAAGGACATCTTCTAAGCTGGAACTTCCAGGAGCTTTGACGATGAGTTTCATTGTGCCAAATTTCAAATAAAATTTTGTCATCAACCTTCCAGGTTCTGCAGATAGGGAAGCCATGTTTCAGAAGAAAATCCTGTCATGTTATTATAGTTATTTTATGGTTGGAAAAGCCATGCACTGCATTCTCATAATAGAATTTATATCTACGTCTTTTCTTCATGGATGATTTAATTGATTGAAAGAACTAATCTAGTCAATTTCGAATTTGTCATGATGGAATCATTTTTGCTGCATCTTTTGCACAACTTGAATCTTATTATGCACTTTCAGCAACACTTCTGTGCATTATAACTCACATGATATTTTAAATGTCGGGCCATTGATAAGGGTGTACAGAATCATAGCACATATTTCTTAGGAGGATTTTGTCTTCCATCTGTATTTGGAGCAAGGCATAAACTCAAAAAAGGGCATTGAATGCCCTATGCACACCCATGTCTTAATGCCTCTATAATTGTCATCGGCTTCTAGTGAGATTCCTATGTGACACGGTTCACATTATAAGTAACCAGATGGGAAATGTATACCATGGAACCAAGCAGAAGCGAGATGAGCCACAAGAAATGGAAAAACTGGCAACCATAAGCATCAAGCCTTTGATGCCAACTTTACCGATCCATCTTCATTATTATGTTTATTCTGTTGTTCTGATGTATATGTCTTTTTTTCAGATTAGGAGGCACTCGTCCCTCCTTCAATACAAAGCTCACACCTGTGGGGCTAACTCCAACAGGAATCAAACCCCTGATCCCTTGCCCAAGTGGCAAAAGATGATACCCTCATGTGGAGGAGACAAAAGACAGTCTTCTGTTCTTAAAATGTCGGGTAAATATCAAGATATGCGAAGAAAAAGTTACACATACTTAAATGTGCAAAATGGCATAATGCATATAACCATTCTATTGGCTTTATCAATAATAATAACAGTATGTTTTGGGAACTTGCAGGAATCAACTCAAAATGTATTCACAGAAGCTTGCGAAGAGTATGATAAGAAATATAAGA
The DNA here is from genome assembly GCA_900491605.1 of Calamus simplicifolius. Classification (NCBI taxonomy): domain Eukaryota; kingdom Viridiplantae; phylum Streptophyta; class Magnoliopsida; order Arecales; family Arecaceae; genus Calamus; species Calamus simplicifolius. The sequence continues at coordinate 358,514 of UESW01000001.1, read as the reverse complement.
CACCTAATGGTTTTAGAAGGAAACCGTCTTCATCTGTCCAAATCATTCCATGTTCTGATAACTCATTGATTTTTTGAATGCATATTTCTGTCAGTCAAAAGGAACAACAATTAACTCTATGAAGTTTAACCACATAACAACCTAAATAAAGCTACCACTTGTCAGGAGTACCTCGCATATGCTTTTCTAGGTGTTCACAAGGAATTCCTCTCTTTATTCCATAGTGCTCAGGATTCTGGTTATGCATTCAGAATTCAGATAACTAGTTAAGCAGACATTTATATAAAGATAATGATACATCTGTTCACAAGAATTGCATGAGATGATAATGAGGGCATACCTTCTTTATTCGGACATACAGATATGAACACTTCAACCACTCAATTGCCAAGCTTATATCGGAGACCGTCAGCTGAACAATCTCAGCATTTAGATGCTCTATTGCACATGAAAGCAACCTAAGGTGATGACAACATTCAGTACAAAGTAGTATAGATGATCTTTGAAATTGCACTAAAGTTATCAAGTATTCCGATCAGTCCAAATATATTTAAATTCTAGGTAAAGATACATACTGAGATTCAACCATTTCACATCCATTTAAGAGATTTTCATACAAGTGGACCTACATGGATAACAAAACCATCAGACAGCCTATGTTACATAATCTGATAGCAAAAAATTCCACTTGTTTGTTATTAAAAATCTTGTGAATTAGCACAGAGAGTCGAAATTGCTAAGATCATGTGGAAACAACTGTTTCTCTTCTCGTCATGATGACAACTGTTCCAGTATCATCAAATGGTAGACGACCTGCCCTGCCACACATCTGCAGATACCCATGCATAACATATAAATTTCATAAAAAATTTGGGGCTACCGAATAAAGCTGGTTCAACTTAAACAGTCTACAGTATACATCCATCTGAATTATGTCATCCAAAGTCAGAAAACAGATGGTCTTACATAAGCTGTTAAAAAAGAACTTGTCAAACATAGTGATAATATACACAAGTAAATATGCCTACAATTATTATTTATTAGTATACAAACCTAATTATAAGGTTGTAAATATTAAAAGAAAAATGTTGCAGCTTTCTTACCATTAAGTTGTTTAAATAGATATCTAATGCAAAAGAATACATTCAGCATCAGAGTGCACCAGAATACCAGTGATAGCATTTTAAGAGTGAAATAAGAAAAAAAATCAAAATAAACCTAGTATTAATAAAGCTTCAAGAAGAGCATATATAAGTCGTTCAGAGGAGGATGGACAAAGATAACCAACCTGCAGTACCATAGACCTTTCATATTCCAAGTAGAGGCCCTTCTCTTTGTTACTGTGCATTTACAAAAGGCATCAACAATTATGATTTATATAAATTTGCAAGGAGACATTAATGACCACAATTCATATAAACTTGCAAGAAGATTTGAATAGCAGCCTTAAACATTTATTGAACTTACAAATATTGTGTTGATTTGATTACTACTGTTTGAGCAGGTAAGTTGACCCCTTGCGCAAGAGTGTTTGTAGTGCAAAGAATTTGGAGATCACCCTTTAGAAAAAGACCCTCAATCAGGTTTCGATCCTTCAAGCAAAGTCCACCATTATGATAACCAACTGGAAGATAAACACATGGCTAAGTGAGTAACAATAATATCTGAAGCTTGAAGATTTTACTCTCTCAGGATATGAAAAATCATCTTAACCTAGAGGCTAGCCAATACAAGTTAATTAAAAATAGCCTCCATGACAAGGAGGCAATATGGAATGACATTCTAATGGGCAAGATTTGACTTCTCAACAAGACGATTTAGTTCATACCACCATAAAGAATGCATGACTGCATTTGTTTGTCGCTGCAAGATAAAGAGGCTTCCTTTAGTCTTTCCTGCTGTTGTTTGGATTTTATAAATGGATTTGAGTAACCAAGGTTCATTGCTATCAGAGAGAGACACTGTGCAGCTTCTGTGCTCCTTTTCTAGTAGAACAAAAGACTAGTGCAGATTTTCCTTTTGAATGTTGCATGAGGATATCTGTAGCCAATGATTTAATGTTGGATATGAAAGAGAGCTATCAGGCAAAAAAGAAGATGGGTCATCTAACATTTGGAAGAGTTTTGTCCTTACCAAAATGAAATTTTGAAGGCGCTGCATGATATAAAGATAAAACAGAATGAGAACCATCAGGGGTGGGGGAACCAACTATCCAAAAATAAGTTCTTTATGGGAGAATGTGAATGTTGTTCTTGCATAAGTCATGGGAAATAAGAAATAATTGCAAGTAAATAGTAAAAACTACCTTTTCAAATAAAAATCATTTTTGGCTGGGGCATAACCTGCAAAAGATGTGAGAAATATTAAAATGGCTGTTGCATGCATATAATGCTGATTGATTGCACTACAAAGAAACAATATAAGGTGCTCTACTCCATAATAAATAGTAATGTGTTGGTTGGCATTACTTTCATTTTCTACTTTTGGAAACAAAAAAAATGTTCATTTTTCTTTTATTAAAAACATAAATATGTTTCATATAACCATTTTATTTTTAAAACAAACATAGCAACAGTGACAGTTGCAGCAGAGGTAGTGATGATATTAGTAGCTGCATGCATATAATTCTGATTGATTGCATTACAAAGAAAAAATATAAGGTGCTCTACTCCATGACAAATGGTTAAGGTGTCAATTGGCGTCGATTTCATTTTCTATTTTTGAAAACAAAAAAATATGCTCATTTTTTTAAGAAAGAAATATGTTTGGGATAATCATTTTATTTTTAAAACAAACATAGTGATAGTGATAGTTACAGCAAAGGAAGTGATGATATTGGTGGAAAGTCTAGCAGCAGTATAATGGAGATAGTGACAATGGCAATAGCGGTGTGATGGAGGTAGTGATGGTGGTTTTTATGATGCTAGTAAAGGTGGTGATAGCAATGATAGTAGTGGCAATGATGGTGGTGATAAAGGCATCAGCAATCTAACAAAGGCAGCAATAATAATGAAGCACTAATAATAGTGACAATGGCAACAATGATGGCCAAGGTAGCGGTATTGGTTGTAAAGGCAATGCTAATGATGATAAAAAAATAAATTTTCTATTTTTAAAATATTGAATGTAAGGATTTCTTATTTTTATTTTTTAAAATATAAAAGAAATCCTTAAATAATAAAAACATTAGCATCAAATGTGTTTTTATCTTGATTTTTGTAATTTTATTTTTAAGAATAAAAAATGAGAAATAAAAGTGATGTCAAATAGGTCTTAAATGAATATCATCGAAAACTAATATAGTATTACTGGTATGCAATAAAAGCCCTTCTATAACCGTTGAAACATGTAAGAATATAATTGTTTTAGAAGTAACAAAAAGAAAAATAAGTGTGAAATTGTCAGATCTGATGTAGCAAAAGGTAGAGGCCCAGACAGCCAGAAAAACCCTGATACAAGCTAGCTTATCAGGTAAAAGGCAAATTATCATAACAACATAAAGCCTAAGCCATAAAACTGCGCATGGAATGCTAACAAATGCAGATCTAAAATTTCATTTGCTACATCAGTCATACTGTCATACATCTTTGCTGTGAAATGGCTTCCCCTATACATTATAAATTAAACTATGCTGCTCCATGCCAAAATAAAGTTTACTTCATTGCAGTTTCACATATGGCATCATGATATATTTTATTGCTTTATAAAAAATATATTTAGTTTAAAAAGCATAGTTATTAAAAAAGCACCATAAATATTGCATATCATGTTCATTGTATTTAATTTGAGGCACAGAAAGAGGACTCCAAAAATTATTATTTAGGGTGTTGGACATTTATTTTTCTCAGTGACTACTTAAGATTGGTATCCTAAATAAAGCATATTATGCATCGGTTCTATCTAGCATTCTTTGATTGGGTAGAAGAAGTTGAAGGATACCATAAACTTTGGTCATCAACTTCACTGGCCTCATCTCTTCCCCAAATCTGTAGTGTATATAATAGAAGGGATGAGACAGCTGTAATACAACTTTATAGCCTCAGCTGGATTCGCTATAAAATACCTTTTAATCCCTTCAGGTGGAACCAAGAGCCACTCCGCTGTAGGATTGGAAATGCCAACAAAGAAAGAGAAAATATGACACCTCTTACTATAATTATGTTAATTGCAAAATGGTACAGTAAAAATCAGTTTCAGAAAAGAAAAAAAAAAGGTTACCTAGGTCCTGTATATTTGGAATTGTGGCAGAAACTGCAAGGAAGCGAACATTCGACAAAGGACTGGAACTCATCTCTGAAATGCGAGAAAGCATTTTTATCCTGCTAATCACTGCTTCTAAGGCAGCTCCACGTGGGTCATTAAGCAGGTGAACTTCATCAATAAGTACTAGTGCAATATCACTAAAGAAACTTAAGCCACCATCCCTTATGCCATGGCGGGTAACAGCATCAAATTTCTGTATAAGTAACAAGAAGTTAACAAAAGGAAAGCATGCAACCGAATATGAATTCAATCTTTAAAAAAAAAATAAAGGCAAATATCTCCATTCACCTCAGGAGTAGTTAGAATGATGTCTGCTTCTTGTATATTTTTTATTTTATAAGATTCATTGTCCCTGTCATCTCCAGGCAATTAATTCCCCATGAACCAAGCTTGATATTCCAATCACGGAGCTTTTCTTGCACTAAAGCCTTCGATGGAGCTATATAGATCTTTTTGCATGAACCATAAGGAAACAAAAACTAATAAGGTGAATCTCCAATAAATATCTACGATTTGTCAATAATAAAAAAAAGCTTGTAGTATATACAGTTCATTTTGAGTAATGACTTACAATGTCATTATATCATATCTATTTGTTTGCATACATGCATGTCTACATTTTACAATCCCACCCCACAAGAATTCGCAGTTCAGTCCCTTTGGTATCTTTACCAGGTCCAAAGGCTGGACATTTTACAGATGATTTGGAAGGAGAAATTTAATGGGGCATTGGTTTGATCTTAAGTTAGGTAGCCACTAAATGATGTAATCAAAACCCAGATGACTATTATTGGAAATATAGGAGAATCATCAAATCAATTTTAGCCTTTAAGAATTGCATTTACTTGGTTGAAACTGATAGTAACGTCTAGCAAAATTAATGGACTCAAATTTGAGAGAAACAGAAAGAAACATAGTACATGATTAGTAGGCCAGGAACATACTGTTTTGAGGGTTCCTTCTATGTGATTAAAGCTTCCCTCCTGTGAAAGGAACCTTGAGAGAAGTCTCAGAATGCAGAGCTCAAAGAGCACCGTTTTACCGCTTCCAGTTGGAGCTGAAATGACCATGTTTATATCTGAGAGGAAACAGCCAGCATAGCATTCGCTCTGCAAGGAATTAAAATACCTGTATACAGATAAAACATCATTACTTCTAAAACCATCTTGTCAAAATTTGAGAGCATAAGTGCAGTTCATGAAGACAGCACCCATCTTGCATATATTAAGGCAGCACTGTATTATCGTAATAATGCAGTGGTTTAGGCCTTGTGAGGTTAATTAATTGATGGAAGATTAATGTCATATCATGATCTTAACTGATATCACCAGAATGCATAGGTTTTATGCATTTGCTAGTGTATCACGATTACACAAACGAAAAATTCTTGTGGGCAGGGGAAAGCTGGTCTCATGCTTCAGACCCAAAAATTTGAGCTAGGGTGACAATCCGTCGCATGCCAGGCATGCAAGGCGTCACGAAACAAGACACTTAAATCAAATAAGGCAATATCGATATATCAATCCAAGTCCATAACTTAATATAATCCATAATTATAAGGTTTGGGCTACAAGCCTACATACAAACATCACTGGGGTTACATCAACATAATGGATCTAATTTATTTTAATAGAAGCTCTATCTACATCATAATTCCTTCTTCAGTCTTATGGCTCTGAAAAGCATTATGAGATTTACATGAGCTCACACTCAATAAGTAAGCCTACTATAATATAATATAATCCATTAATTATTTCAAAATATTATCAAATCAAATCAGCTTTACAAATAAAAAGCTTCCAATTTCAAATACACTTCCATATTATCAGAATATGCATATCATTTTCTCAAAGTAATTTTGGAAGCTAAATCATACAATAAATGCCAAAATATGCAATGTAAACAAATCCACTGTATTTATATATATTGCCATATGTGTCCCACGGCCTTACAACACCCAACTGGTGTATCACTCTTAAATATCCCCTAAAAGGAAGGGTCCTAGTACCAGCGTTATGCCATATATCATAATCAATCACAACACACCCTACAGATGTGTCCTCCATATATCTTCCCCTGTAGAGATGGGTCCCGTATCACTTGGCATTTCACATCATTTCACATCATTTATATCATATGAGAACCGCGGCGACACATATAAGTATATCTCAATATCATCATTATAATTGCATGTAACACATCATGCACCATCATAAGCATAAGCTTCCCACATCACATATACAGTGGTTTGTACATTATTAGCAATTTATATAATAATCTCAATAGTAACAACATATTTTGTAAGGTCAAAGTAATCATATTCTTCATATTTGCATATACATATAAAGCCATTACTTTGCAAAATATTACCAGCTGTAATAATCAGCCACATCACATATACAGTGGTTTGAACATTATTAACAATTGCATATTAACATAGTACCATTATATTTTGCAAAGTCAAAATAAGCATATACTTCATCTTTTGCACATACATATAAAGCCATTACTTTGCAAAATATTACCAGCTATAATAATCATAGCAAATACTTATTTGTAAACTCATGGTACTATTTACTAATTCAAAATAGTCAATATAAATGAAACTCCATTTTCCTCATTTCATAAATATGTATACAGCTATAAATCCAAAGATTTATAAATTAAATAATTTATGAAATCATGATAATTGGCTTACTTACCACATACGCTATTTCAAACTATAAACCAACTATTTGGACATCTAGGTACCTAAATTCGATTATCTAAGAACACCTTGGTCAGTCCAGAGCTCGATCAATAGCATCCAACTTTGCCCTCGGCTCCTTGGGAATATATAACCTTGGTAGTCTACACTCCCTTTAGCTTCTTCTAGGTAAAACTGAATCTAGTTATGGAAACCATAGACTTTATGCTCTCCACGTCCCTTAATCTCTCCTACAAATACAAGCTCAAAAGCAGATGAGCAACTAGACCCATCACCTCGTCCATAGATATCAAACCACAGACTGATCATCATTTTCTTGAATTCTTCATAACCATCAGATATGACACCGTTGGAAACTAAGTATTTATATAGATATTTGATTGGTGAAGTCCTGCTTATTTCCTCCATGAATGCAACTTGTTCATGCTTTTCTTCAGAAGTAACGACCTCTTTACATCCTTCATATGGGTTATAATTATCCAGGAGAGAACAAAAATGAGAGTATGTTGGCCGCCTAAATGTATCATGACTGACCCACTTGAAAGGCCTTCTGGTGCCATATCCCCTCATGATAAACCTTCTTTCCTCGTCCGCAGTCATTCTCATAGTCTTTACCAGGCACTAAGCGGTTGAAATCAAGTTCCCATAACCTGCTGCAGGCTTTCGATAAGTCATCAAGCTCCTCTCTCGTGGGCTCAACATCTAAGCCATAATCAGCATCATCAATGTATTCATGTTCGTTAGGTGGGCATTTATATCTATGCCAGTTCTCTATTGGTGCCATTTGATGTTCGTTAGGAATGCTACGACATCTCAGAACTTGATCCTTGCGGTCCACGATGCGCACAAGATGATCTTCATAGGTCAATTCTTTCTTAAGCTAAATTGGTTCAAGTTCTAACACATAGCGGGGTCTGGAATATACCTCCTCAATCATAAAGATATGAAACACATTGAACACCCCAAAGAGTAATGAACGCAGTGCTAAGCTATAAGCCACCTCCTTTATTTTGATCAAAATCTCAAATGGCCTAATGTATTGTGGACCCAATTCACCTCTAAACACAAATCTCATCGCATCATTTGTTAGTAAAACTTCCAAATGATCTTCAACCTGAAATTTTAAATCTTTATGTTTGATATCAACATAACTTTTCTGTTAACTCCGAGCTACATGAAGCTGCTTTAATTAACGATACTTTTTTATAGTTGCTAAACCAGCTCAGTATCCAAAATTTTCTTTCTCTCACTTCATCTCAATAAAAGGGAATCTATACCTTATATCATAGACAACTTAAATAAATTTATTTGAATGTTGGCTTGGTAACCACTAAAATAAGCAATTTTACTAAGGGTAAGAAGCTATACCAAGCACTTCTTAAATCCATCACACAGGCTCGCAGTAAACCAAGCACTTCCTGCAGCTTGTCCATCTATTTGAGGGTGGAAGGCTGGACTGAAATTCAGCTTAATCCACTAAGCTTTATGAAGACATCATCAAATTAGAAGAGTGAGACAAATGGATACAAACTCAATTTACTCAGTTTACTACTAAACCAGAAATAAATATTAACATTTTTATCTCACTATAATTTCATCCTCGGAATTAAATGCCCACTAATTTTTGTACCATTATAGATACTCACTAGCAAACTTTTATTTCATTCCCAAGTACCCAAATGACATATTCAACTTTCAAAATTAATTTGATCTTTCTACCAAATAAAATTAAATTCCTTAAGAAGTATTTCTTTCCTGCCATCCCTTTTTTTTTTAAATACCTTAACTTCTCACAATACAATCATCATAAATATCATAAAGTCCATCACATGTATTACGTCATCCATTCTTAAGGTTAGTAACAAATCAGTTACTCTTAATTCCTCGATAAGACAGTTCTAAATTCTTGTGAATTAGATATAAGACAGTTTTCTTCCAATGCTCTCTCAACTCTTGAATAGTTGAATATGCCATTAATCATTACGACATTATTTCAATTTCATAACATACTTGGTTTCACTCTTGAATACTTCAAGCTAACATTAATGAACATTCTGCCAATCATTTAGGACATCATCTTTCATAATTATCATAATTAACTAATTTATTTTCTTTGAATAATAGTGCCATCATTAATCATCAGTATAATTAATTATCTTGTTCATATTTATCAGTAATTACCACCATAACCAATCAATTTCTCTTGAATAGGTCAGTATTTTCTCAATAAATATTGCAATTTAAATAATTCGAAACGTTGAATCAATATTTTATTACCAATGACTATCAAAATCACCTATAGATTATGCAATGTCTCGTGTCATATCATTTCCGACTAATTTAAACCCTTTGAATATCTCAAAGTGACCTCACTGATCTAGCACAGATGGATACATGACTTATAAGGTCTATAAAGATTGAAAATGCACTTACCATCCAAAAGACATAATTAGAAAATTATAGTAATCTCTCTATAATTTCAAAGTGATATTAGATGTATCCTTAACCATAATCCATAATTGATAATAATTAAAAATAAAATCATCTCCCTCCTTTTTCCTTAATAATAATTATGCCACTTATGGCTGATTGATAATTTATCCATCCTGGAGAAAGATATCTACTTAGGAACTATGAAGAAAGGCATAATAAATTAATAATATATATCTTGATTTAGAAATCTATTAACAGATGAAAATCCTCATGAAATTCTTTATCAGTGAAATTTATCTTATTCTTATTGCTGCTAAAATCTTTCACTTTCTACCATCAAAATATTTGATCATTTATAGCCAAAATCAGTTCTAAAGATTAATAAAGTCTACTACTCTCAAAAACTTAAACAGTAATTGTCTCAGAATTTAAAATTTTATATTCTTCCTAAATGGTCCATCATGATATAATATGCAGTCAACTATTTCATTTACATCAGCATCAACCATCTCTATATCTAGCAAAGTAACAATCAGATTTGAACATGCAATATCCATAATAAAAGTTCTCCTAGTAAAATTCACTATATATTCTTATCCATCCAAACTCAAATTCATTTTTTTTAAATACTCAATTGTAATTGATCAAAAACATGTAGTTAACTACTTCATTACCAAAATATCATTAATGTTAATCATCCCTATAACCAGCAGATTAGCTCATAATCTTAACTTACAATATCAACAATGTAAGTTCTACAAATAAAAGTTCATTGTATACATCCACGTTCAAATTCAGATTTAATAACTCAAAATCCAAATATCTAACTCAATTGCAATATGGATATAATGATGTTATCTTAGTCATATTAGTCATCAATTGCAATTTTCAACTACTACATTATATTCCATATATTCATTTATCTTTTATTGCATATCCAATTAAAATTTCATCTACCCATATTATTTAAAGATCTGAAACTGCTATGAGCCATTTCCAACAAGTTTGACGAAACTAAAACCTCTAGAAGCCTCTTGGCCTCCCCACTGGTCAAGGTTACCAGCATGGGAGTCCCACACTATATCTTTAGCTTCTGGTGCGATGATTCATTCTTATTTCCTATCAAATTCATATTTCAATTAATATCTTGATAAACTTTAAATTTCAGGCTTTCAAAGCATAATACCTGAAATTCCTTTAATGTTATAATTGTCTCAATGTCATCCTAGTATTTTGTCTAAAGTGTCATCATGTATGTGTCCCTAAGGTCATAACCTAGGCTCTAATACCATTAAAGGCTGTCACGCTCCAGACCCAAATATTTGAGCTAGGATGATAACCCGCCGCATGCCAGGCATGCAAAGCGTCACGAAACAAGACACTTAAATCAAATAAGCCAATATCGATATATCAATCCAAGTCCATAACTTAATACAATCCATAATTATAAGGTTTGGGCTACAAGCCCTACATACAAACATCACTGGGGTTACATTAACATAATGGATCTAATTTATTTAATAGAAGCCCCATCTACCCCATAATTCCTTCTTCAATCTTGTGGCTCTGAAAAACATTGTGAGATTTACATAAGCTCACACTCAATAAGTAAGCCTACTATAATATAATATAATCCATTAATCATTTCAAAATATTATCAAATCAAATCAGCTTTACAAATAAAAAGCTTCCAATTTCAAATACACTTGCCATATTATCAGAATATGCATATCATTTTCTCAAAGTAATTTTGGAAGCTAAATCATACAATAAATGTCAAAATATGCAATGTAAACAAATCCACTGTATTTATATATATTACCACTTCTTATGTGTCCCACGGCCCTACAACACCCAACTGGTGTATCACTCTTAAATGTCCCCTAAAAGGAAGGGTCCTAGTACCAGCGTTATGCCATATATCATAATCAATCACAATACACCCTACAGATGTGTATCCTCCACATATCTTCTCCTGTGGAGGTGGGTCCCGTATCACTTGGCATTTCACATCATTTTACATCATTCACATCATATGAGAACCGTGGCGACACATATAAGTATATCTCAATATCATCATTATAATTGCATGTAACACATCATGCACCATCATAAGCATAAGCTTCCCACATCACATATACAGTGGTTTGTACATTATTAGCAATTGCATATAATTATCTCAATAGTACCAACATATTTTGCAAGGTCAAAGTAATCATATTCTTCATATTTGCATATACATATAAAGTATTACTTTGCAAAATATTACCAGCTGTAATAATCATAGCCACATCACATATACAGTGGTTTGAACATTATTAACAATTGCATATTGACATATCAATAGTACCATTATATTTTGCAAAGTCAAAATAAGCATATACTTCATCTTTTGCACATACATATAAAGCCATTACTTTGCAAAATATTACCAGCTGTAATAATCATAGCAAATACTTATTTGTAAACTCATGGTACTATTTACTAATTCAAAATAGTCAATATAAATGAAACTCCATTTTCCTCATTTCATAAATATGCATACAGCTATAAATCCAAAGATTATAAATTAAATAATTTATGAAATCATAATAATTGGCTTACTTACCACAGTACACTATTCCAAACTGTAAACCAACTATTTGGACATCTGGATACCTGAATCCGATTATCTAAGAACACCTTGGCCAGTCCAGAGCTCGATCAATAGCATCCAACTTTGCCCTCGGCTCCTTGGGAATATATAACTTTGGTAGTCTACACTCCCTTTAGCTTCTTCTAGGTAAAACTGAATCCAGTTGTGGAAACCAGAGACTTCATGCTCTCCACGTCCCTTGATCTCTCCTACAAATACAAGCTCAAAAGCAGATGAGCAACTAGACCCACCACCTCGTCCATAGATATCAAACCACAGACTGATCATTATTTTCTTGAATTCTTCATAACCATCAGATATGACACCGTTGGAAACTAAGTATTTATATAGATATTTGATTGGTGAAGTCCTGCTTATTTCCTCCATGAATGCAACTTGTTCATGCTTTTCTTCAGAAGTAACGACCTCTTTACATCCTTCATATGGGTTATAATTATCCAGGAGAGAAAAAAAAACGAGAGTATGTTGGCCGCCTAAATGTATCATGACTGACCCACTTGAACAGGCCTTCTGGTGCCATATCCCCTCATGATAAACCTTCTTTCCTTGTCCGCAGTCATTCTCATAGTCTTTACCAGGCACCAAGTAGTTGAAATCAAGTTCCCATAACCTGCTGCAGGCTTTCGATAAGTCATCAAGCTCCTCTCTCGTGGGCTCAACATCTAAGTCATAATCAGCATCATTAATGTATTCATGTTCATTAGGTGGGCATTTATATCTATGCCAGTTCTCTGTTGGTGCCATTTGATGTCTTCTGGGTGATCGGTGATGCTTCTTTTTGACAACAGCTTCCCAATCTCCATCACTTTTCTCCTCGCTCTTTTCCTTTTTTGAACTCCATGGGCTCTGATCATGACGATAACTGCTCTCGTCCTATCGTGAGCTCCATGAGTTCTGATCGCAGCGATAGCTGCTATATTGCTCCTCTTCCGCTTTCTCATGGTGCCCTGAAGAAACCACCTCGGCCTAGGTGGATCGCGAGCGCTGCTCATTGCAAGGAGGGGATTGGGTTCGAGGCTTTCCATTGATGAGGCTTTCCATCTCTGGCCTCTCTCTCTTTCCCTCTCTCGCTCGATTCCCCATGGGCAGAGAATTACCTGGAGAAGGTGTGTGCGGGGATGAATGAGAGAGTTATCCTCCATCTCCTAATAAGCACCCTCGCGATGCCTCGGATCAAGGGAATTGAGAACCCATCCATCACGCGGAGATTCGGAAATCCAGACGTTGCACCGGGTCCTAAACGTCAAAAGAAAACTAGGCGCCAAGTGTCCCCAAATTAATTACCGGGGTTACATCTGGGAAATCTGTCACCAAGGAATTCTTTGAACTGGATTCATAATTCATGTAATAAATCGAAAGGTATAGGTTGCGTAATTAAGTTTAGAAACATAGAATCTTGTAGTGTTATCGACCATATCCTTCTATGAAAAGGGAATTGGGCCATCACACTGCAAACAAGCGAAAGTATAATCCATATTTGGGTACAAAACACCGCCAGATAAAGCCAGTTTTAGAAAATCTTCAGCGGTAACCAAGCAGACTTTTAATATAAACCAGGAAGAAAAAAAAGGTGAAACGGCACAGTCACAATTATGCTAATTAAATTCTGCCCTTCTATTATGAAATTGAAACTTACAAAGCGAATCATCAAAAGGCAATGTTCTTGAAAAAAAAAAAGGAAATGTTAATATTGAGATTGGTTTATAATAAGGCATACACCACCTGAAACTAAAAGTGGAATGAAAGGGTGCAGGCAAATCTGCCACAGATCTCAGGGAGTATGAATCTGTGAATGATCCCATTTCTTCAAGCTTTTACCCACAATCAGTTTGATTGCTTCAATTACCTAGTTAACAAAAGAAAAGTGCAAAGTTTTCATCTATGAGTTTAAGAATGATCTCATTTCAAAGTTTAATATATATTAGGTACTGAGACAAAACTTTGAAAGCCATATGCACCCAGTATTTTTTGTCAAATCTTCTTGCAAGAGAACTTTAGCAGGTATGTATACGAAAAGCTTTCTCTCTTTCTCTGTCTAATTGCATCCAAACATATAAAACTTTCTAAAAATTACAAGAAACTAAAAAAAGAAAAAGAAAAAGAAAAGAGAGATTTGAACCCAAAACCAGCATCCAGAGGTCTAACGGATCTCTCTGACTGACTGAACTGCTCAAATCTAGAAAAGGACAGGAATATCTAGGGTTCCTGGATTTAAAGATCTATAAATACAAACAGCAGATCTCGGAATTTCTTCAAGAATCTCGTGTAATTTCCCCCGATATATTCACGAAGTCAAAGAAATCTCAAGAACCATAAACGTTTCAAAGACAACGGGTATCAAAACCATCATAGTAGCCTCAGTAAAGTTTAAACGGAAAGCAACGGCATCCTCTCTTTTCTCATCCTAATTACATGAAAAATCGCCCCGAGAGGGATCAAAATTCCAAAATATTTGAATCTGGGGAACCAAAACTTGGAGTTGTTACACTTGGATCTAGAAAAATATGAAAACATCCAGAGTTGTTGGACAGAAACATTGGATAAAATTTGAGAAAACCTACTGCGGATTTCCAATATTTTCGCTTAAATCTCAAAATAAAAGGAAAAAAAAAAAAAAAAAAGGAGAGAAGAGAACGGAGCAAGAGAAGAGAATATACATAGTGTCTTTGGAGCTCTTACTTGTTAGGAGGACTCAGACGAGACGAGACGAGAAGATAGCTTCGGATTGGAGGTCAAGGGAGTATTATTTATGGTAAGAAGGACGAGCGTCGTTAGGCGGGAGATCTGATGCTCCGCAGGAACAGGTTATTAAAAAGTCATCCACGTATCGGATCAGATGAATCAAATGCCACGTGAAATTTAATTTATTTTTAAATTTTTAAAATTTAAAAAAAATTACAAAAAATACAGAAAATTTTGAAAAAATCGAAAAAAATCATAAAAATTACAAGAAAATGAGAAAAAATCATAAAAATTCATAGAATATCATAGAAAATTTATTCAAAGTTTTCTTGATGTGACATAGTTGTTTATGCTTTGTGCATGAATATTAATATTATCATACTAACTGATTTTTTTATGAATATTTTTTAAGATGCATAATTATTTGTGCTTAGTGTATAAATAAGATTTATGTATATTTCTACAAATTATTTTTAGTGACATAATTATTTATACTTAATGCATGAGGAATATTTATGTCAATTGCTATATATTTTCTGTAAGTGTATTTATTTGTGCTTGATGCATAAATAATATACATGAAATATATGCTTGTTGTAGCATATGTTTGCGGTGTGGATTTGTTCCAATATTGGTTTTGTGGACAACATAGATATGTTCAATAAAAAATTATTAGATTCAGTGTTATATCTTATAAATGAGTGATGATTATAAACTTAGCAAAATTTTCGATCTCATTTATAAGTAGAAACATTTGAAATCTAGTTATTTTTTCAGATAGAGATACACTGATTATGTGCCTGATGTCTATATTTTGTTTGACCAAAAACAATGATGGCATCCTGATCATGTGTAGCTGGCCTCGATAGAGGTAAAAAACTGGATGGATAGAATTATAATGTGTGATATCAAAAGATCCAATATCTACTCAATGAGCAAGAAGTCTTGGAAACCCTGACACAGTATGATACACCCAAAACCTGGTACCTCTGAGCAAAACCGTCAGGATCAAGAAGTCTATGAAAAATGGATAAAGAAGGATCATTGTGCACGCTTTGCTATATTAAGCTACATGCACAATGACCTGATTGGAGATTTTAAGGGATTTTCAACTGCCCAGGATATATGGAAGCAGCTCAAGATTCAGTTTGGGCAGACCTCAACAACAAGGCTGCAGGCCTTGAACCTAAAGTTTATGCAATATGTCAAAGATCCCAATCATTCAATGTCTGAATATCTTCGCATGATGAGCAGCATAATTAGGGATATGAGGGAGGCTGGGGTTGATCTCACTAAGAAGCAGAAGGTCCTTACAGTGATTCATTCACTACCTAACCCTTATGCTATGTTTGGATGGAGAGAAAACTAGGAGAAAAGAAAAGGAGAGAAAAGTAGGAGGAAAGAAAATTGAAGAGAAAATATTTTCTCTCCTTCTGTTTGGATGAGTGAGAGGAAAATATAGAGGAGAGAAAAGTTGATAATTTATAATGACAATAATATCCTTATTATAGATGATTAAAAATGCATATGTTGTTTTTTTGGAAGGGTCAATATTGGAATGAAAAAAAATAAAAGAGCACTTTTGAGTTTTCTCTCTGAAATCTCTTCGGTTTCTGTGAGAAAACTTTTTATGTGGGGCCCACCACTTTTTTTCCTCTATTTTTCTCTCTAATTTCTTTTCTCCCTACTTTTCTCTCCATCAAAACAAGATAAATTTCATTTTCTCTCATGTTTTCTCTCCTAGTTTTCTTTCTTCCCTAGTTTTCTCTCCATCCAAACAGAGGGTTAGTGAAGTTAGATGAAGCTCTTGATGACTCATAGTGAGCACATCAAGACTTTTGAGGACATATCTCATCATCTTGAGCTGGAGGCTAAGCGCATAGAAACTTCTCACTCCTCTGCTTATGTGGCTCACTCTGAAGCTTTGGCTTTCAGTGGTAGAAGAGGAGTAAATCTAGTGACAAGAAAAGTTCACAGAGTTCCAAGGGAAAGAAGGTAACCAAGCCCAAAAAAGCCAACCGAAGGGCAAGAAGAATGCGACAAAGATCAAATGCTACAACTATGGTATGAAAGGTCACTTCGCTCGTGAATGTATAAAACCAAAGTAGGTATATTTCACAATAAGCTCTCTCTATGTTTGTTCATATGCATTAGTTGCTAATACTCTTCCTAATTGGATCATAGACACGAGAGCGAACAAACACATAATGCGAGATCGAGCTGGCTTTGTAAATTTTTTTCGAATTTTTGCAGACACCCAATATGTTGTTCTTGGGAACGGTCTGCATGAGCAAGTGTTGGGTGTAGGAGCATATCGCATTAGGTTGTAAGGAGGACATGTATTGCTTTTACATGATGTTTTGTACGTCCCAACTATCCAGTGTAATCTGTGCTCTGTACTTGTCCTGTTAGCTCTTGGCTATACCTTTTATTTTTTGATGATCGTATGTCTGTATATCTAGATGGTGTGTTATCCTTTTGTGGCTATTTATCACGTAGGTTTTTTAGACTTGATATAGAAATATATGACTCTTACTCTTCATATGCTTGTGCTTCTTTTCCTACATATGATGATTCTTTACTATGGCATGCCTGACTTGGTCATGTGAGCCAATTGGGCCCCCTCAGCAAAATAAGCCTTTCTGTGTATGAGTCTTGTTTGGCAGGAAGGGCATCCAGAAAAACTTTTGGTAAAGCTTATAGGGCCTCTCAACCATTAGAGCTAGTACACTCGGACATCTAGCTATAGTAACACATTTCAATTTGGAGCTACATCAGATGGATGTCAAGACAGCGTTTCTTAATGGAAGCCTGGATGAAGAGATCTACTTAGATCAACCTTTGGGCTTTGTGGCCAAAGGAAAGAAGGGCAAAGTGTGCTGCCTTAAAAGATCCATATATGGTCTCAAGCAGTCATCCAAGCAGTGGTACTTCAAATTTTATGAAGCCATTACATCGATTGGCTTAACCATGATTGGGGAGGACCACTGTGTATACATTAAGAAAACAAACGATGAGATTCTGATTTTAGCATTGTATGTGGATGATATCCTAATAGCTGGGAGTTCTATAGGGGTAATTAATGCCACTAAGGAGTAGTTGTCCTCTGTCTTTGAGATGAAGGGCATGGGTGAAATGAATTTTGTGCTTGGAGTGAGGATCCTAATGAATCATGCTAAGAAGTTTCTTGGTATATCTCAAGAAACTTATATTCAGAAAATCTTGGAATGATTCCGAATGCACTATTCAAGACCCGTGGATACCACAATAGAGAAGGGATGCATTTTGAGTAATGACCAGTGCCCTAGAACGGATGAGGAGAGAGAAAAGATGAGCAAGATTTCCTATGCGAGTGCTATGGAAAGTTTGATGTACGCTATGTTGTGTACGCGTCCTAATATTAGCTTTACGGTAGGCTTAGTCAGCCGGTACCAAAACAACCCAGGGCTTGCTTATTGTAAAGCAGTAAAGATGATTTTTTTGCTACCTTCATGGTATTGCTAATCTTGCCCTATGTTATCAAGGAGGAGACTTGAGATTAAAAGATTTTTGTAACTCTGATTGGGTTGGTGATAGAGACGACAAGCGTAAATCCACTTCAGGATATGCGTTTGTCTTTGAAGATGAAACTATCTCTTAGTATAGTAAGAAACAAAATTGCACAGCTCTATCCACTATGGAAGTCGAGTACATTGCATGTTCGACTGCTATCTAGGAGGTCGTATGGCTGAGGAGGTTCTTAAGACGACTCAAGATATCAGCCAGTGGTCATGAGGCTATTTAGATATATTCCGATAGCATAGTAGTGTTACAATATGCTAAAGATTTCAAGTACCATGGAAGGACTAAGCATATTGACATTAGATATCACTTCATTCGGGACATGGTCAAGCAAGGAAATGTTACCCTTAGACATATTCCTACTAGCAGGATATTGGCTGATCTGTTGACTAAGCCCATCGCTAGGGATGTCTTTCAGGCTCATATGAGAAGTCTAGGTTTGTATTATATCTGACATACATGGATTGTATGGACATTATTAACTGTGTTAAAATGAAATGCTTATTTTCATTATTATTATGATGAGTTCATATTGACAGACACATATATGTATGAATGTCATAGGCTTAGATCAGTCCACTCATATAAGTGATCACCCTGACACTTTTGTAGTGGGCAGGATGAGACTAAAGTAGCCATGATAGATTTTTGAATAAATGCATATGTTAGAGATTGCATGGGTTGCATAAGATACTGTATGAGTTATAAACTGCAATAGTTGCAAGTTGTATAAGCTGCAAAATGGGCTACATAAATTATAATAATAAGTAATCTCAATTTGGACTGAGATGAGACTAAGAAGAGTCGAGTACGGAATACGTACATATGTGTACAGTGTATATATATTGATATGTCTACAGATCTATGCTAAGCCTATTGTAGCCGAACTGGGAGTATTGGTGTGTGCTCGGATTAGGCAACTTTGTGATGCCTGGACTTATGTTCGTACGTTGTTTGAGTATGACATGACCTATTGAATGGAAGCTCCATCGTAGCATGCATTATGTTGCATGTGCTAAAGTCGACCCAATAGGGGGTAACATGATATATTCCCTCTCCATTACTGTATGAGCCCTACAACTATGTGGTGTCCTTAGACTTGAGCATATATCATGAAGTTGGAGTTTGGAATGACTTCCTTAGCCTTATCATCCAGGGTCATGGAATTAATACGGTCACATGGGATAATCCTAGGAAGTCAATTGGATAAAGATGAATTGGTATGAGTGTTCAAGAAAGATTATTCGCGACCACACCTTATGTTTTGTGATCCATAGCCCTGGCAATCATGTGCATGAGTTGCATATAATTATGGATACAGATATTTGACTTAGTGTCTATTTCAAGTATTCTTCAGAGTAAATCCTTGAAGGATTGAGAGTGCTTGATTAAGGTGTGATTGGCTTTTCTGGGATACGAATGAGATTGAATTGTATCGTTTATGTGCTATATTAGTTATTTATTAACTTAATGCAGCATTTTCACTGTGTCACTATTTATGAATTTCGTCGGATCGCACACCCCACCGCATTGTATGAGGAGAGAGGTGAGATGGAATTATGAGTAAGGTCTTATATGGACGAGTGAGAGATTATTACAGGACGGCTGAAACAGGGCGGCATCGTGAAACATGGCCTGCAAATGTGGAATATGCCGTGGCCCTATTCCTCCGTGAAAGACCGGATGAGACATCCATCCACCTCTTAAATGGGGTGTTCCTTGAATGAGTATAATAAAGGAAGATGGGCTCCCTGGTTTCTGCAACAAAGAAGAAGCAGAGAAAGAGAAGGAGAAGCAGAGATCTTCTTCCTTCCTCTGCTCTCTGGCTTCTCCTACCGCCTTCTTCCTCTTTAGTATCGCAGCACAGGGGTGTGAATATATTGGGGACTTTGATAGCCTTCGATGACCGATGATTCAGCCACTACTTGCCTCTTTTGCTACGCCGCCGTGATACAGATGAGTCCCTGATTTTCCACGACATCAGTTATACCAACACTGATGATATCGAACCGGCCAGCCCATAGCCCGACGGGTTCAGAACCAAGACATGGGTCTGGCGTGCCGAACATCCAACTCCATTCCAGCTACAGATTCCATTCCCCAAGGACCAATTGGAAAGAACTCCTTCCACATCGATGAATTCAGGCTTTATACGGTGAAGGGCTTCAGAATCCGTGGATGTTTCTCCACTTGCAGTTGCAATTAAAGAACTCAATACGGATAAGATAAACATAATGGAACTCTTCTGAACGTTCTCCATTCCAATATCTGTGTCAGATATGAATTGGAACCAAGTAAACTCACAGCATTTTACCACGAGAGCTTGGAGAGGATTTCAGGTAGCACTCAAGAAGAACAGAGCTCCATTTATGATGAAAGTGACAATTGCTATTATCCATCAAACAGGAGGAGTCGGAGGAAGAAGAAGGAGAAGAAGAAAGAAGAGAGTTGGATGATCGACTGCAATGCAATCTCAACGAGCTGCTGAGAATTTGGAGGCTTTGATTTGTAAGGGGGCAACTCCATCTTTGTAAATTAACTGAGGGGTAACTGAGGGGTAAAAAGCCGATGGAAAGTGTGTTTCTTTTTTTTTTTTTTTTCTTTTTTGTGATGTTGATGTAAAAAAGCTGATGGAAAGCGTTGCCAACTTTTCAAGAGTATGGTTTTATAGGTTGGCTGCTCTCGTTTTCTTACCTGACATGGAAAATGTTTCATTTGAGAAGAGAATATGAAGATTTGGGCAGCTTGTGAGGTTGGGAAGTTTGTGTTGAGATAAAAGATGGTGAATAAAGAAAGGTAAGGACCACTTTCTAAGCGTCTGAAAACTCAAGAAGTGGGCTCCGCTGCCAAATTTTTTCCTTTAAAAGTTCGGTATAACCCTTTTCATTCTGATCTCAGTTCAGGAATGGTCGTGGATTCAATTTGTTATGATTTTGCCTATGATTTTGAGGGCTTGGCAAGAGATACGATGCCAAGTACCTGATTTATGGTGAATAAATTTTGGTTATTTCAAACAAGACAGATAGATGTGGCGCGAATGTAAATTGAGGATCAATAGGCAGTGATCCAACCTTTTCAACTTGATCACATGAGGCCTCTTCCTAGCAAGAATTTTTAAATCTTTGCCTCCTATCAAGTTCAATCAATAGGTTTTGTTGCTGCCAAATCACATGCGGTGAGCGCCAGTGGACGGAGAGCTCTACAGGTCGTCGGAAGTGTAGCCTTCTTCCTTTAGGAACCTGCAAAAAGTTCCAGACCGGTGGCTCCGGTGGGAACCCTCCGATGCTCAAGTTAGTGGTTTATAGAACAGGAATTTCGTAATAGAGTAGTGCTTGAGAGAGCTCCTTCCCCCGCTAGGGGTTGGCTTTCATGTACCTATTCGGGGTCCCTCTTACCTCTCCATGATAACAGCCGGATCTTCTCTTCTGTTGAGATCGGCTTCGTAGATTAGCACCGGATGGTTAGATACGTTATGCGGATATCAACGAGTGTGCAATACCTGTAACTGCCCGTGATCTTGGTAAAAAGTGGGCGAGTAGATCGCGTTGTATAGTTTTGAGTCCGTTCAGCATCGAAAATCTGCTTCATGATAGGAATTGCGTTAATGGCTGAGATTGGAGCCGGGGCCGAGGTCGAGGCCAGGAGCCGAGGCCGAAGCCAGGAGCCGATGCCGGAGCCGAGGCCGGGGCCGAGGCCGAAGCCAGGAGCCAATGCCGGAGCCGAGGCCAAAGCCAAGAGCCGATCGAAATTATTACCCTTGCTTCGAAGGCTGCGCACGTTTGTTATAGTGCCGCCAGGAGGGGTGGTTAGTCACATCAGATGCCCCCCGCTCCTGAGATGAGAGAGCATGTACTCATCAGCAAAAGGGGTGTTAGTATCCACAGTACCTCCTGGCTGCCGATCCTATCTGTTCGGGTTGTTGTGATTGGGCAAGATTTTTCTCGGGCATGGAACCATGGAAAAGCGGGTGCCATCATTGCGGTGAGGTCACCGTCGTCCCTTCATAGGCAGTGCTCATCGTGTCCTGCGCACCAAGTGGGCGCCGAAGCAGTCTCCAACAGAAAACGGGCGCGTGGCTAACTAGAGGCAGGCGGGATGATTTGAAACACGGGTATAAAAGAGGGTTGCTCTAGGTTTGAGCCATTTCTACTGCTTTCGTCTTCCCTACCGACTGTTCAAGCCTGTTCATCTTCCATCACCCAAGCCCTCCATTGCTGACTTTCGACCTCCAACTTTAGGTTAGTTCTGCTCCCATGGCCTCCTCGTCTCTTTCCTGTTCAATTTCCGATTCCGGGGCTTATTCTCCCCACCATTCACAGCCTTCCCCTTCTCCCCCTCTCAGTTGGTCCTCCTCCGCAGGGGATGCTCCTGTGGAAGAGCAGCGACCCACGGGGCGGCCTTGCATCGAAAATTGCCCCACCGTCGGACGGGCTCGTGTTCAGCGCCGTCCGGCGACCGCCGGCCCTTCATCCCATGCGAGGCAGTCCCCCGAAAGGACTGCCTCTGTCATGACTGTCCAAGAGATAATTAATCTTAGGGCCTAGTACCAAATCCCCACTGACCTTTGCCTCTACCGGCCTTTACCTGAGAATAGAGTAACCTCTTCTTATCCAGGTCGGGTCGCCCTTTATGAACATTATTTCAAGGCTGGTCTTCGCATCCCCATTCACCCCTTCATATTAAATGTATTAGACTGGTATTCTTTAGCTTTAGCACAACTAGTCTCAAATTCTATCCGGACCCTTGTTGGTTTCATGGTGCTGTGCCATTTCCATGGGATTGAGGCTAGACTTTCACTCTTTCGTTGCTTTTATACCCTTAGGAAACAGTCAGGTTGGTGGTCCTTTGCTCCCAGACCTGCCAGATCCCTTAAACTGTACCTTCCTTCCTCCATCAAAGATTGGAAAGATAGGTTTTTCTTTGCCCAAATCGAGGGGGTGAGGACCGATTGGGAGGTTCTCGACACCGAGCCAAACAAAAACTTGTCAGTGCTTCCGAAGGACCGAGAGGCGTTCGAGCAGTTGATCACTACCGACGTCCCTCGCTGCAACCAACTGCTATCCGAAGAGAATCTTTGGCTAGCAGGTCTTATTCCTGGCGATGGTGAGCAGCGTGACCTCTTCATTTCTTTGCTTTCATCTCTTTCCCTCTAACCTCGCCTTTTGGTTTACAAGCATGGCACCATCACTGCACAGGATAAGACAAGCTGCTACGAAGAGAAGGAAGGCTCGAGAGGATGGGGCCCCTGCCGAGGAGAGGGCCTCCAAGATTGTTAAGAAATCTAAGGGCAAAAATACCTCAGAAGAGAACGAGGCGGAAAGGGCCAAAGCCGAAGGGACCCTAGGAGGCGAGGCGGAAAGGGCCGAGGTCGGAGAGGCATCAGGACGGAGCGAGGCAGGGGAAAGGGATCGACCTCGTCCGCCTTCACCAGCACCGCCTCCGTCTCCTATTGATCTGACCGGCACTTCTCCAGAGCGGGGGACTGAAGCGCCGCCACCACAGCCCACAGCTCCCGAGGCAGAGCCAACCAACTCGGCTGCAAGGCCGACTCCAAAAGCCGTCCCATCTTCCGAAGGGGCGACGGTCGAGGCATCCCCACCAGCTAAGGCGCCGGAGGAAGCGGAGTCAGAGGCTGACCCCTCGCCTGCAGCCTCCAGATCAGCGGAAAGAGATGACATCGATCCCTCTTTCCAGTCGATCTTGACGCGCTATAGCCGCTGGGCCGAGCGGACAGTAGCCCAGGCTTCCGTGTCTGAGCTACAGAGGTTCCTTCAACATCAAGGGACATCCACATTCTTTCGAGAGGCATCTGTGGCACATCTCTGGATAAGTATTATTCCATTGTCAAACTTTTGTGACCGTTTCTTCATCTAAACCAAATAATTTGATCGGGCATCGAACTCTATGACCGCCATGAGGGGCCTTTGGTCCCAGGCCGAGGCCGCTCTCGACCAGTCTCGAAAGGAAATCAAGAAGTCCGAGCTAGAGCAGAGAGGGCCGAGGCAGTCCTGGAGGAGGCCCGGGCAGAGACTGCCCGGGCATAAAAGGCCGAAGCCGAAGCCGAATCTGCTCGACTCGAGGGTTTGGCATGGGCCGAAAAAGCAGAAGAGGCACTTGAAGTAGCTCAGTGCCGGGCGGCCTACGAGCTTGATAACGCTCAAGTGGCCGAGGAGAAATAAAGAGTGGCTGAAGAGAAGTTGAAGATGACGGAGTCAGAAATGTACCTATTGAAGAGCCGTTTGGACTCTGCTACCATTGAAATAGGTGTGGCCAAAGAAAGAGCCAAAAATGCGAAGGAAATCGCCCGCCAATCAGACGCTGAGATTGCCAATCTGATGGCGGTGGTGACCGAAGCCGAGAAGAAGGCCGCCGATGCCGAGAGGAAAGCTGCCAAGGCCGTAGAATAATTTAGGAAATCCGATGCCTTCGATAAGGAGCTGGCCGAAGCAACTGCATTTGCATATGATGGTGGCTTCCAAGATTGCAAGGAGAAGGTTCGGAAATTATACGGCCTTGAAGGAGTAGAGAAGTTGGAGCCAGATGAGGTTCCCGAGGATGAGGGTCTGGCTTCGGCCTGAACATAATTATCTTTTTCTTGTTCCTAACTGTACTAAGTCCGACTTGGTCGGCAGTTTTGTAACTTTCACTATCAATGAAAATTTTTCGTTCCGTTCTTAATTTGATTTGCATCATAGCCAATTAACAGCGATAGGACATGGACAAGTCGTAGTGGCCGTTATCAAGGCCGTAGGCAGGCATAGCTAACAATCGCACTTATGTCTGACCTTATGGTCTTGACAAATGACCTCGTGCCGTAGGCCGATAGATTGGAAACATTGGAGGGTAGTGCCGACACGGAGTCGATTAAGGGGTCGATAAGGTACCTATGGATAGCTACCGACAAGACCAAGTGAGGCTATGGTATAGCTAGGCCAACACAGATATGGGGTTGGTTTGTTTGAAGAGCTAAAACTTCTAATACCGACGTGGAGTCATTTTCGTGTGCCAATGCTGCCAAACTAGAGTGCCGACAGTCATTTGCTGACACGAAGTTGGGCTCAAGTACCGATGCGGAGTCGGGCTTCAACTGCCGACGTGGTGTCGAGCTTTAAAATACCGACGCAAAGCCGGGCTTCAAGTTCCGATGCGGAGTCGGGCTTCAGGTGCCGACACAAAGTCGGGCGTCAGATGCCAATGTGGAGTTGGGCTTCAGGTGCCAATGCGGAGTCGGGCTTCAGGTGCCGACACGGAGTCGGTCTCCATATGCCAACGCGAAGTTGGGCTCCAGGTGCCGATGCGGAGTCGAGCTTCAAGTGCCGACACAGAGTCGGTATCCATATGCCAACTCGGAGTCGGGCTTTAGGTGCCGACGCGGAGTCGGGCTTTAGGTGCCGACGTGGAGTCAAGCTTCAGGTGCTGACGCAGAGTCGAGCTTCAGGTGCCGATGCGGAGTCGGGCTTCAAGTGCCGATGCGGAGTTGATATCCATATGCTAACACGGAGTTGGGCTTTAGGTGCCGACGCGGAGCCGGGCTTTAGGTGCCGATGCGGAGCTGGGCTTTAGGTGCCGACGCGGAGTTGGGCTTCAGGTGCCGATGCGGAGCCGGGCTTTAGGTGCCGATGCAGAGTTGGGCTTCAAGTGCCGATGTGGAGCCGAGCTTCAGGTGCCGACGCGGAGCTGGGCTTCAGGTGCCAACGCGGAGCCGGGCTTCATGTGCCGACGCGCAGTCAGACTTTAGGTGCCGACGTGGAGCCCGGCTTCTGGTACCAACGTAGAGCCGGGCTTCAGGTGCCAACGCGGAGCTGGGCTTCAGGTGCCAACGTGGAGCCGGGCTTCAAGAGCCGACGTGGAGCTGGGCTTCAAGAGCTGACGCGGAGCCGGGCTTCAGGTGCCGACGCGGAGCCGGGCTTCAGGTGCCAACGCGGAGCCAGGCTTCAGGTGCCGACGCGGAGCCGGACTTTAGGTGTCGACGCGGAGCCGGGCTTTAAGTGCCGACATGGAGTCAGGCTTCAGGTGCCGACGTGGAGTCGGGCTTTACGTGAGAAGCATGATCACTCAAAGACATGTCAGTAAGAGAATATTCTGAATATTACTCCAGCAGACATGTTCCAATTAAAGAAATTAACAAGCTATTGATAATACCGACGTAAGTTGTCTGCGTTCCAAATACGGGGAGAGGCTTCCCATCCAGCCCCTCAATTTTGTATGCTACGTGGTGGAGTGCCTCCGTGACTCGATAGGGTCCTTCCATCTTGGCGCTAGCTTGCCCCTTCCGTCATCTTTGAAACTTCAGCTTGCCTGAGGACCAGGTCTCCTGGTAAAAATGCCTTAGGACGAACGCGAGCATTGTAATACTTGGCCACCCGCTGTTGGTAAGCCGCCATTCGGAGTCGCGCTCGGTCTTGTAGCTCTTCCACTAGGTCGAGGTCGGCCTGTAATTGATTTGGGTTGTCCCCTTCGCTAAACAGCTCCGTCCGGGGGCTCGGGACACCTATCTCCATAGGGATGACAGCTTCGGACCCGAAGACCAAGCTGAAAGGAGTCTCTCCGGTGGGGGCTCGTGGCGTTGTGTGATAGACCCACAGCACATTGGGGAGCTCTTCCACCCACCGCCCTTTGCATTATCAAGTTAGGCCCTAAGTCCTTGGAGAATAATGCGGTTGGTGACCTCGGCCGCGCCATTGGTCTGGGGATGCCTCACAGAGGTGAACCACTGATGGATGCCTAGCTCGGCGCAGAACCCACAAAAGCTGTGTTATCGAACTGCCGGCCGTTGTCAGTTACGAGGGTGTGCGGAAGTCCGAACCGTCATACTATAGATTTCGAGAAAAAGGATCTCACCTTGCCCTCGATTATTTTGGCGAGTGCATCGGCTTCGATCCATTTAGTAAAGTGGTCGACGGCTACCAGCAAGAATTTGCGTTGACCCGAAGCTGGGGGGAACGGTCCCAAGATATCCATGCCCCATTGGGCAAAGGGCCAAGGTGCTGTCAGAGGGGTAAGCTGGGACGTCGGCTGACGTTGGATGTTGGCATGGCATTGGCAACTGTCGCATTTCTTGATGAGCTCGGACGCATCCTCCCTCATTGTTAGCCAGTAGTATCCTTGTCGCAGGGCTTTGTATGCCAGAGCTCTGCCCCCTAGATGACTTCCGCATATGCCCTCATGGATTTCCCGCAGGATGTAATTTGCTTCCATGGGACTGATGCACCTAAGGACCGGGTACGAGAATGATCTTCGATAGAGCTTTCCGTCCATCATCAGAAACTTCGGGGCCCACCTCTTGAGCAGCCTAGCCTCAGTTGGGTCTTTAGGAAGGGTGTCGTCGGTCAGGTACCGGATATAAGCATCCATCCATGAAGGTTGTTGCTCGACCGGTAGGGTCTCCTCTATTGCTTCGATGCTTGGGACTTCCAGATGCTCCACATAGATTCTTCCTAGAATCCCGTCGACTGAGGTGGCTAGTCGAGATAAGGCATCAACTCTGGCGTTCTCCCTTCGAGGAATATAGCTGACGCTGAAGTGGGCTAAGGGAGAGGCTTGTGACTGCACCATGCTCAAGTAACGGGACATGGTAGGGTCCTGCGCCTCGTACTCCCCTCTGATTTGGGCGATGACTAGTTGGGAGTCAGTAAATACTCTAGGCATTTCACCCCGAGCTCCTGAGCCAGTCTCAGCCCTGACAGTAGGGCTTCATACTCGGCCTGGTTATTGGTGGTCGGGAAGAGAAATCGGAGAGCGTACTCGGTCACCGCTCCGTCCGGACTAGCCAGAATAAGGCCCGCTCCACTCCCCTAAGAATTTGATGCTCCATCCACGTGAAGGATCCATTCCTCCTCTCCAGTTCCAGGACTTGCGGGGTTCGCATTGGACTCTTCCGGTTGCTCATCGCCCCAAGTGCATTCGACAAAGAAATCCGCTAGGACTTGAGACTTCATAGCCGACCTGGGGCGGAAAGACAAATCAAATTCTCCCAGCTTGAGCGCCCACTTCATCAGTCAACCCGAAGTGTCCGGACGAGAGAGGATCGCCTTGAGTGGTTGGTCCGTGACCACCACGATCGGATGAGCTTAAAAATAAGGTCGAAGGCACTAGGCGGACACAATCAACGCAAAGATGATCTTTTCGACTCTCGTGTATCTGGCTTCCGCATCGTGGAGCACTTTGCTAGTGTAATACATAAGCTTTTGCGTCCCATCGGGATCCATGCGGACGAGAACAGAACTGACAACTTTGGGAGATGCCGCGAGATATATAAGAAGCTCTTCCCCCCCTTTGGCTTGGATAGTAGTGGCAGAGTAGATAGAAATTCCTTTAATCCTTCGAAAGCCTTCTGCCATTCCCTTGTCCATTCGAAGCTGTCGACATTACGCAGTGCCTTAAAGAAAGGCAAGCATCTTTCCGCGGACTTGGACAAAAAATGGCTCAGGGCTACCACCCTTCCAGTCAAACATTGCACCTCCTTTTTGTTGATCGAAGACCTCATGTCTAATATGGCTCGGATCTTGTCAGGATTTGCTTCAATCCCACGTTAGATCACCATGAAGCCCAAAAACTTTTCCGCTGTCACCCCGAAGGTGCACTTACGGGGGTTCAGCCTCATCTGGTACCGATGAAGGTTGTTGAAGGTATCTGCCAAGTCAGAGACGTGGTTGGTGACATGAACGCTCTTGGTCAGCATGTTATCCACGTACACCTCCATGTTGCATCCGATCTGGTCTTCAAAGATTTTGTTCATCAGCCTCTGGTAAGTGGCTCCCGCATTCTTTAGTCCAAATGGCATCACCTTGTAACAGTATACTCCCTTTTCTGTCACAAATGAAGTAGCCTCCTCGTCGACTGGGTCCATCTTGATTTGGTTATATCTTGAGAAGGCATCCATGAAGCTTAGTGTTTCATGTCTGGACATAGCGTCCACCAACTGATCAATCCGAGGCAACGGAAAGCTGTCCTTGGGGCAGGCTTTGTTGAGGTCAGTGAAGTCCACGCACATCCTCCAACCTCCGTTAGCCTTACGAACCATTACGACATTGGCTAGCCACTCTGGATAATGGACTTCTCGGATATGACCCGCAGCTTGCAATTTGCGGACTTCTCCATCTATGGCTTGCTGTCAGTCTGGGATGAAACTTCTCTTCTTCTGCCGAACAGGTCGGCATCCCGGTCTGATGTTAAGTTCATGAGTGATTACCTTCTTAGGGTTGCCATGCATGTCGGTGGATGACCACGAAAAGACGTTGGAGTTCGCACGTAAGAAAGCAAGGAGTTGATCACGTGCGTCCTCCGGAAGGAATGCCCCAAGCTGGATGGCTCTCGTCGGGTCTTTTCCCAATGGGAAGGTTTGTAAGCGCTCAGTCGGTTCCCCCCTTTTCTCTAAGTCCCGAGGGTCAAACGGCTCGGGTGCAGTGGCTGGCTTTAACTCTTGCGGACTGGGGGCTAAGTGATAGCAGAGCAACAACGGGCTTTGTTCTCCCTTCATCTCCCCAATCCCTTCATCGGTAGGGAACTTCACCAGTAGCCTTTTAGTGGAGATAACAGCATCCAATAGGTTTAAGCCATGCCTCCCCAAAATAGCATTATAGGCCAGTAAGACCTGGACCACCAAGAAGTTTATGGCAATCGTGCTTTGACATGGTGGAGTTCCGACTGTGACAGGGAGGGTGATCTCTCCTTCGACCTTCATAGAATCTCCAGTAAAACCCATTAAGGGTGTGGTGATGGGTCGGAGAGAAGAGTTAGACAGGTTCATCCGAATAAAAGCTTCGTAGCTCAAAACATCAATGGAACTCCCGCTGTCTACTAAAATTCTCTTTACATGGTATTTAGCTATTTTCATAGACACGACAACACTGTCGTCATGTTTGTTAACTACCCCGTCTAAGTCCTTTTCAAAGAAAGGAATTACAGAATCTAACCCCTCCCGCTGCCTTTTTGAATTACTGCATGCCCCCCAGGAAATCATAGCTATTGTTTTTTCTGTCGGGGTGTTGTCCATGCCAATTTGAGGTGCAGGAGGTGCCGACGGACCCGGAGAGGGGGGTTTCCTTTTCGAACGAACTTGCCTAAGTGACCCTGCTGGACAAGTTCTTCAATGGCCTTCTTCAAAAGGCAGCAGTCTTCAGTGTCATGACCGTAGTCTCTGTGATACCGGCAGTAGAGCTCCTTGCTGTGGGGGATCCCTGACTTCATAGGTGGCGGACATCGAAAGTATGGCTCGTCCTTGATTTCTAACAGGATGTGAGATATTGGAGTAAGGAGAGGAGTGAAATGCTCCTTGGGAACAAGCGTCTGAGGCAGGTTGTCTGAGCAACGAGGAGGCTCAAACTTCCTGGATCGTCCTCCAGCAGGCTTCGTCGGCGCGAATGTACTTCTGCGCCCAGCTCAACAATTTGGCGTAAGAGCTGAGAGGCTTCTTATCCAGGGAATAGGAAAATCTGGAAGGACGAAGTCCTCGCTTCAGGGCTAGGGTGGTTACAGAGTCCTCCAAGTTATAAACCTCGAGCGCGGCCTCCTTGAACCAAGCAACGAAGTCCTTCAGAGTTTCGTCGCTCCTTTGCTGGACAGCGAACAAGCTATCAGCCACTCGAGGAATCTTCTAGCATGCATCAAAGTGGACCGATCAGGAAAGATCGCTCGAGTTGTCTGAAAGAGTTGATGCTGCGCGGTGGCAAATGAGAATACCATGCACACGCCACCTTCCGAAGTGTGGCAGGAAAGGCAACATACATGAGAGAGTCCATCGCTCCTTGGACTTGCATTAGGATCTTGTAGCTCTTCAAGTGGTTCAAAGGATCCGTCGTGTCGTCGTACGGGTCCAACTAGGAAAGATGGAACCGAGGTGGGACCGACTCCTCCATGATGCGGCGAGAGAGTGGGGGACGGTGGTCGTGGTCCATCCCGTGAGGGTTGGCAATCCGGCGACTAAGCTCCTCCAATCGTTAATGATACTAATCAAGTCGTTGCTCGGCCCGACGAGCGGCCTTCCTGTCGGTGTCTTCTTTTGAGGAGTCAGAAGATAAGGATGTGGAAGACCGCTGGTGCAGGGAGTGCACATGTTTTGATTCTTTCTCACCACGCCGCCTATGGGAGCGATCATAATGGCGGGAGAGAGATCGCCATCGCTTTGAGGTCTCCTGATGGCGTGGTTCAAGGAGCGAGTGGTGGGAGGCCTCAGGAGGAGTCTTGCCCAGATGAGGTTGACTGGCTCCATGACCCTCCTCATGAGGCAGAGGGGGCTGAGGCATGGCGACGAAGCAATGTTCCTGTAGTCCCCACACCATCATCATCAGATCTTGTACTTAATGAGTCAGGACATCAAGCCGATCGGACTGACCAGCCTGTGATGGTGCAAGAGGCAGAACCTGGAGGTTGGCTTCTGATTGTTCAGCCCATGGGAGGCGGTCCGCGGCGTGGCTGGTGGAAGCTTCCTGAGCTCGTGTCGTCACCATCATCTTTCTTGCAGAAGTTGAGGGGTCGCAGATGCGTGAGGGTAAACATCTGTTGCCAAATTGCCCCCTACCTGGCGCGCCAATCTGTTGCTATCAAATCACTTGCGGTGAGCGCCGGTGGGCGGAGAGCTCCATAGGTCGTCGAAAGTATAGAGGGAGCGCCTTCTTCCTCCAGGAACCTGCAAAAAGCTCCAGACCGGTGGCTCCGGTGGAGACCCTCCGATGCTCAAGTTAGTGGTTTGTAGAACAGGAATTTCGTAATAGAGTAGTGCTTGAGAGAGCTCCTTCCTCCGCTAAGGGTTGGCTCTTATGTACCTGTTCGGGGTCCCTCTTACCTCTTCATGATAACAGCCGGATCTTCTCTTCTGTTGAGATCGGCTTTGTAGATTAGCACCTGGTGGTTAGATATATTCCGCGGATATCGGCGAGAATGCAATACCTGTAACTGCCCGTGATCTTGGTAAAAAGTGGACGAGTGGATCGCGTTGTATAGTTTTGAGTCTGTTCAGCATCGAAAATCTGCTTCATGATAGGAATTGCATTAATGGCTGAGATTGGAGCCAGAATTGGAGCTGGGGCCGAGGCCAGGAGCTGATGCTGGAGCCGAGGCCGAGGCCAGGAGTCGATACCGAAGCCGAGGCCGAAGCCAGGAGCCGATGCCGGAGCCGAGGCCGGGGCCGAGGCCGAAGCCAGGAGCCGATGTCGGAGCCGAGTCCAAAGCCAGGAGCCGAGTCCGAAGCCAGGAGCCAATCTAAATTATTACTCTTGCTTCGAAGGCTGCACGCGTTTGTTATAGTGCCACCAGGCGGGGTGGTTAGTCACATCAGGTTTGTTTAGCTTATAATTGTGGCCATTTACGGTCCTGTGATTCCACTACATAATACGAGTTCTGGAGTTCAGACCTGCTTTGTCCCAACCTAAGCCCACCTAATTACACTAAATTTGAAGGAGAAGAAAGCAAATATAGCAAAAATACCAACCCACCACTGCAAACCAACCCTCTCCTGTGAGCAGCATGTGCTCCTTCGCTGAGGAACATGAGATCTTAGGGATCCAACTCCTCCCCGCCTCTTCTCTTCTTTCCCTCGCCATTCCACTTTTCCCAAGCCCCTCAAAGTTTCCTTGCAATCAAGTAGATGAGATGGCAAGATGCAAAAGATGAGTCCCATCAAGATCCCATGACAAGGAAATAAAGCATACAGCTTCTGAACCAAGGCTACGAGTGCTCCATCGCTATTTGTTTGCCATCCGTCATCATAATACACTTCATCCAGAGAAGGCTATGGATCATAAGGTTGTTTACTTTGCTCTAGAGAATTCTGCTATGACACGACATGAAGGACAAAAAGATTTAGGATAAAGGACTAAGCCACTCGACAGCACAAAATAAAAACACTACCCACTCTAGATTTAGACACATGGAAGGTATTCGAGTAGTTGATAATGCAATGACACAAGGGTGCAAGGCAAAAGAAAGAAGCAGAAACGGCAATATAAGATGAGATCATTGCGGTGATTAATGGAACAGCCATGGGTGGTGATACTCCCATAAAAAGAGCATCAATAATGGAGATGGTGATAATGATTATTCAAAAGGGAAAGTTTCTTCTAGCTGTAAAACTAATAATTCTTCTTTTAAGTGGTATGATATGCACACACAAAAAAGAGGAAGGCATAAAAATTTTTGAATTTTTTGGGTACCATACAGAATTTCTCAACCAGCCTTCCTGATTTGGTTGCAAGAGGACAACGAGGTGTACCGACGACCAGAATCTGAATTTTTAATAAAAAAAGTTTAACTACAATTGATTATATATATATATATATATATATATATATATATATATATATATATATATATATATATATATATATATTGTCTTGAAACATTTTATAAAAGACTTCCCCACCAGCCAGCTAGCCGAATAATAGGTTTAGACTTTGGTCAGCCCAACTTGGATCCGTCTTTCTTTATGGCTACCATTAGCCAACCTTCTTCGATGCACATGTTTAGGGCATCCTGAATTTGGTCAGCTTGGTCAACTTTCTTCAAAAGACATTCAAGGTACATCCCCTGTTGACCATTCCATTACGTGACTCATAGGCTGAATCCAATTTATCCATCTGCCAATAAGCAAATATGTTCAAAGACTATGCAACATCATCAAACACCATGTTCTTCTGCAACATCTTTTTCAACACCACCATTCCTTCTTAGCTCCACCCTGCAGCGCAACTCTTGCCGTGCACTCAGTCTAAAAACACTCGTTATCCCTCGCAGAATTCCTTCTTTGCACATCACATGGTCATGGTCTCAACCGTAGCTTGATTCGGTTACTCTCTCAGTCATGCGCTCGAACGCCTTCCAAGCCAACTCATTTTTATTGGATTTCCGTGCCATTGCAAAAGAGAGTTGAAACGTTTGAGAGTCGGATTGAATCCATCATCTCCCAAGCATTGGCAAGCATCAAACGCCAGATAAACCATCCTCATATTTGAGTAGCCCTGAGAAAAAAAAAATCAATAACGCGGCGACCGGGAAGGACAGCTTCCCTAGTACTCAAAAGCATCTCAACTACTAAAAGAATTTGGATTCTTAGCTTCCAAGTACTTCCAGCAAAGTGGGAACCCAAGACTGCTCAAAACGATCCTCAGAATTGATTCCAAGTTCTGTAACGTTGCAGGGCCTCTGGAACCGTATTTTGCACCAAACTTGCTTTTAAGTTGAGTCCAACCTCAGGATTAACCTGAGCCCTACAATCCTGAGCCGATTTAGTACAGTTCCTTAAGAAATCTAATTCCGTACAGTCCATCTATCCTTATGATCGATTAAAACTACAGACACATCAAACATAACAGAAAAAACAAAATCAAATTAGACAAACTGAAGCCAGCATGCATGATATCCTACTCTTAAAAATAACAACCTGCTTTGTACTTTTCTAACTCTTAAAAAGAATAGAATACTGTATAAAAACTGATATTAGAGTTGGCATTTCTCCAGAACTTCTGCCCTTCCTACCTTTTGTATATAAAATAATAATAATAATAATAATTTTTTATATCTAAACTCTTAGTTTTACAGAAAACAGTCAATTTAAAATTAGAAAGTTTTCACGATGTACGTTTGTTCGTCCTAATTCTATTTTCTTCTTGAAATTTCAAGAATAAAAATAAAAAAAACAGGAAACAGAAGCAATACCAGAGGAACTCTTAACTACTTGTCTAATTTAAATTGAGATAGGACAGCTAAATGGAAGGTGAACTGCAAATTTCCCAAGTACCTTTTAGAGGCCAGTTGCTGGATCAGGTACCAATGACAAATTGACAACCTCCTATGCGTGCCTCAATCCCAAATGTCGGCAGATTACCGATTGCATAGCCATTTGTAAGCCCAAAAGAGAGAGGATGACTTCGTATCAGAGATTCAAACAATAGAAGAAGTCCTGATTATCTTCCTGACAATTCCAACAAAACAAACCACAACCTACAAAACTGTATAATGAGCAATGAAGGTTGCAGGCATTAGACATCCTATGATGCCCTCCTTTTAAAAAGTCCCACATCAAAAATTTAAAAGAAGAGTTAGTGGTTTATATTTAGTAAAGTAAAAAGAATAAAATAGTAATGAAATCTACTTTTGTTTTGGATTGTGATCATCCAAGTTGGTGTAGACCTTATCCGTCTTTCTTATAACAAAACAGATTCATATTGCGGACCTGAATCGTTACAATATGATATCAAAGCCACGCACCAACCGAAAGTACAGAAGCTAAATACCACGTAGAATAAAGTGCTACATCCATGAAATGAAGCCACTTCTTAAACCTATAGGGGCCACCTTTAAAATCCTGCCTACCTGATGGCCTTCGACGAATAGAACGTCTTCCCTTTAAGGAAGATAGATTGTGATGCCCTTCTCTTAAAAAGTTTCATATTAGAAATTTAAAAAAAGAGTGAGTGATTTATATTTAGTAAAGTAAAAAAGAACAAAATACCAATAGAATCCATTTTGGACTGTGATGATCCAAGTTAGTATAGACCTTATCCGTCTTACTTTCTTATAACAAAATGAATCCATACTGTGGGCCTGAGTCGTTACACATCCATAGACCGATATCAAAGACGCTGAAATACACATGACATCTAAGGTAAGTAATTTGAACACGAAAGCCACAAAGTTGATCAACATTCATCGGACCTTCTGGATGTAAGCCCAAAGTTCATGAAACATCCTAGACCTTCTGCACCACTCAACATGATCCAGTCAGATGGCAGATGAGCCAGATCATGTCTAGTCACATAAACCAGAATAAATCAGATTCAGTAGAATGGGGCAGACCTGAATGCATTTGAACCTGACAAGTTTCTAATCTTGAATCCTGAACCGGTTGGAGATGGACGGACCCACTTGCAGCACTGGAATATCATCTCAGCAAACAAGGCTTAATGAATCATTGTCATGACAAAGACACTCAATTCAATGACAAAAATCAGAAAAACTTTCTATTGCTGGCTGAGGTAAAAAAAGGGATAAAGCCCTGCATGCAAAATTCTTTCTTGTGAATACAAAAGCCCTTCAGCTTGAGAGACGATCTACCATCTGCAACTGCAAGAGGAAAATTTCATGTTTTATTATAACTGCTGATTTTTATCTAAAACTACACTATATCTTGGCCTAAATCCATCATGCTTTCAAACTTGGGTAAAAGAACTGCCACCCATGACTCGTATAGTTTCACCTTCATAATCTTGTGTCCCTCTAAATTCGGGAAGTGTGAACGACCCACCAGCCACCCAAAAGTCCAATTATTTTCAACCTCACATCCCTTAATTCAACCTTTGCTAAGCATAAGAATTTGTAATCTTCAACTTCAACTTTCCTCGCATAGAAGAACTGCAGACAACAAAATCAGAAAGCGGTCAGATTAAATAACTATAATTATAATGCAACAAGGCCAGACCATAAAGAAATTTCACGCACTTCTGGTTAATTAGGAGAGAGAACTGTTATATTAGTTCTACGCAACACTCTTCATTCCTCATTCTAGACCTCAATTTATAAAACCCAACATAAAATCCAAATATCAAAAAACAAAAATTAAAAAGAAAGCTAAGCATTCAGCCTTTATGTTTTTATTTATACATATATGCATATCAGGAGTTTTTCACATGCTTATAAAATAAGCAATAACACCATTAAGCTTTAGCAAGAAACAAGGGGCAAGGGTTCTTGTGGTGAGTGACCTTTTCTTCCAGTTGATTTAGATGCATTTGATGCTTGTTATAGCTTTTATTCCTCATTTAATTAGACTTGTCATACATAAACAGGTGAACTGGGTACAACTTGGTGGAAGGCCTCTTTGTTTATCTTAATTGCATGTGCTCTATATATCAATCATTTGGGAACGGATCAACTATTGAGATAACATTCAGAAAATGAGGACAGATATATATTCATTTGAGTATGTACAAAATTACATGCATCAGTACTTGAACAAGTATATGTCTTGCTATAGAGGAAAATAAGTGGAGATGAGGCTTAAACAGAACATAAGTAGCTAAGAGATACATCAAGAAGCACGGTTATGGGGGAAGGACATTTTCAATAGTACTAAATCAAGGTAAATAAAGTGAAAAATGTGCTTCTCTAATGTTGCAGTGATGTACATGCTACTTAGTTTAAAGGAGAAAAAATATTCTTTTACTAAGCAAAAAAAGATTATAATACAAGAGCAAGAGACCTTGGAAGGCAGATCTTGCTTCAAATAAACTCTAAGAAAGCATTTTCCTGAAACAGAAAAGCTGAGGATCAAATACCCATAAATCTCACCTTTGTTTTATGTAGTCTAGGATCTTGACGCATATCTCTCTGACGCAACTACAAAATTCAAAATTCTAGTAAGGTAATAGACCAAGATGAACACCAGCTGAATAGTTATAAGGAGTACTGTAAAAAGGAATAGTTAAGGAATTTGAACAAAAAAGAAAGGAATTCAAATGAAGCATCACCTAATCCGTCAATCAAAATGTACATATGCAAGCTAACAGTCAAGATGAATTTCTATATTGTTTGCAACACAGTTGATGAGAAGAATGATAATGGGAAGCTTTGCAATAATTTGTAACATGTTTAGTAAACAATGAATATTCCGATTGCTTTTACTAACATCAAGGCAAAAGAAGTAAAGTATCGGTATGCAAACTTGCAACAATCTCACCTGCAGAATTAGGAAACAGGAGTGCCTTTTGCTGGACAGCAAAATGAAACTAAAAAACAGAGACACCAAACAAATCAAGAAACTAGAAACCATCAAAATAAAGATGCATGCTTCTTCTCTTGGATTCAGCTGGTGACTCTAGATGTTTATAGGTCTATTTAGTGAAAATGGAGCGACAGAGTCAAATTCTAATCAATTTAACTTGCTTCCAGGAGCCATTACTGTTTGCAATTTAAACTAGAGCCAAGTGTACTGGAACTTCCAGGGTTTCAAATGTTCAGACATGTTGAGTAAACTGGTTAAAGGTGCTGAATCAGACGGGTTATGCAAATTCTCCATGAAAACTTGAATCCCCAAAGACAAATTTCCAAAAAATACGGGTTTTATTCCATAGATGATAAAAGATCAGTTAGTTCCACCGTCCACCAACTTCATATGGAAGGTTTTCCTAAGAAACAACTCATCTCAGCCTTTTTCCAACTACATGGGGTCGGTTACATGAATCTGCTTCCTCCACTTTGCTCTATTCAAGACTAAGTCAACATTCAAATTATAAATAATTATATCTTTTTTAATTATTTCTATCCATGCTAGTTTAAGTCTACCTCTACCTCTATCCTTACCATGGATTGTTAAAAGATCATTCTTTCTAACGGAAACATTTAAAGGTTTTTGTTATATATACTCAAATCACTGTAGTCGATTTTTTCTCATTTTATCTTCAATTGGAGCTACTCCAAGGAAACAACTGAACAAAAAAAAAAAAAAAGAGAGAGGGCTACCTTCTATTGGTTCACTGGAGTATTGCTCCAATCTCTATTAATTTCTTATGTCTTCTACTACTTCAATCTTGATGAAATAAGCCCTTTGTCTACAAGTATCATCTCTTTTGCTCGTATTTCATTCATGTTGTTTTCTCATGTTCTTCATTAGTTCCCATGAAAACCTTCTCGTCAAACAGTTTACACAGATCAAAACCAATCAGTGAGAACTACCTATCAAATATTTACTCTCTTTATTGCACCATAGAATCAAATGATGTCCATCATCATTATTTAAGTTCTTGAAATTTGACAATTCCAAGGAAAACCATCACTGTTTGCAATAGTGGCTATCTGTGGATCAGTAATTAAAATTTACGTACTATATAGTGAATGACCAATATATAACTAAGAAGAAACAGGGTATCTGGTTCAAGTTCATATTCAAGAAGCAAGAAAAATAAAAGAAAGGAATAAAGAAACTGAAAAAAGGGAAAGAACGTGAATGCCATAGCAGAACAGTAAATCATCATTTGATATATGCTTGGAAAGTAAGATGGGGAACCCTCCAACTAACCTGTTCGATAAAAATATACACTGAAAACGGGTTGGGCCTTGTGCAGAAAAGAAGAAGAGCAATATTAATGACAAGAGTAACAGGATGTCTCCATCCCAACAACACTGTCATAAGCAGTACAGCTGGCAACTGAAATTTCCTTGCCAAAGTCCAGAAGGCATTTAGGTCATCCTTCAAATATCCTGAAAGTTCTTCAGATTCCTCAAAATCTGCACTATGAAACTGGAACTCAGTGCAATTACCTAAAGAAGAGGTTGTTTGCAAATTATCACGAACCATAATAAGGCTATTAAATATTTCAGATGTGGTAGAATGCCAACTCACCATCCATCGCGTAAGTGACATGTGACTGACGATTCATCATTCCAGCTACAGCAGTGAACCCAAATAAACTTCCACTAAACAACTTCCATTCTAAGGGGATGTTGACAACACAAAATTCACTAGTTAATTTGAGGAACTTATTTTTTTTTTAAAAAAAATTCCTACTTCCATATTTTAAACCAATACAAGATATATTCTATGATTCAATGAATCAATAAGTCAAATGCAAGTGTCACGTCTTTTTTATGATTTTTATAACAAAAGAAATTGTGTGGAGGTAAATTGGGCATCACAGCAGCGGTCACACCCCTCTTACAAAGAGGAGGAATTATTGGGTTCAAATTGCATGCCCCAGAGGCGAAAAAAAAAAAAGGCTAACTTACTAGAAATTTCATGTGGCCATACACTGTTAGGAATCTGGATAGGTAATGTATGGACATGCACATGGGTATACTCTTAAGACATTTCAGAGTTAGCCCAGGTATGAGCATGAAGTCAAATTTGGGAATTTATACATGATGTATCACCAATAATATATATTTTCTAAGAAACGAAAAACACTAAACATGAACATGACAAATTAATTTCTTTGTATTTCGCATGCTTTAAAAATCCTGTGCCTACCTTATTATTTACATAATTGAAGTCTCAGAGACGTGCATGTGTGCATTTGTATTGCATTGTAAAATATTAGCACATGTTACAACTTCAGGACCTATTCAACTTTTTCTGGATGGCTTTGAGACTCTGTGCAAACTGCTTTAGAAATCAGATCTAGGTAACCGATAATGATAAAGAACATATATGGTGGTGCATGAGATTAAAAACACGATATAAAAACGACAAATAACCTCCTTTCCCATTGAAACAATAGAAAAGATAAGTATTTACTACAAGG
The DNA here is from genome assembly GCA_900491605.1 of Calamus simplicifolius. NCBI lineage: Eukaryota > Viridiplantae > Streptophyta > Magnoliopsida > Arecales > Arecaceae > Calamus > Calamus simplicifolius. Next base: position 317,983 of record UESW01000001.1, on the reverse strand, counting down.
TTAGTAGGCAGTGGTTAGTAATAGAGAGGTTCAATGCTCGTATAAATTGTTAGCACTTACATAGAGACTTGCCTGATGGTTTAAAGCTCTGCCTAAATATCCTCTGCATATGGAAGACTGGCTCGAATCTCGGTGCATGAATCGGTGAAACGTGCTCGAGACACTTTGGCCAAATCTTCGTCAATCCAAACCTTCCAGAAACTGAAGAAATATGGTTTGCGAGGCGAGTAAATGAATGAATAAATGATCCCCAAAAGATCTCATGTTCATGTTAAGATAATCCCCAAGCCGCAAACAACAACAACAACAAAAACAACAACAATCCTTGCATCGACTGTTTCCAAAGTCGTTCGAATAAAAGAGATGTATGAAATTTTTCGAGACCCTTGCATCGACTGTTTCCAAAGTCGTTCGAATAAAAGAGATGTATGAAATTTTCGAGACTAGACTAAGTAGCCCATCTTGAGACAAGATGATGCATACATACAACACGCATCGGTTCCAGTGAAAAGTTGGGAGGGAGAAAGAGGGAGATTAGGGTTCCATAAATTTTTGCGATCGTTTGAGGGGTGGGGTGGAAGACTTGCCTGAGTATTTGGAAAGGAGGAGGGGGGGATTGGAACGAGAGATTGAGGCGAGAGAGGCCCTGACCCTCATCCCGATGATCGGGGACAGTGCCTCTGCTCTTCTTGCCAGGGACGCCATTTCTCTTTCATCAACGTTCGCCCACCTCCCCACGGCGACCGTCTTTTGCCTTTGTACCGACTGAAGATGGTCTGGGCCCGAATCGTCTCATGACTCTCAAGCCTACCATCGGGAACGAGCCTGGACCAGCCCTTTTGAATCTCTGCTGGCGATAGCGCAAAGGTTGGATAGCTTCCAGTTCCAGATCAATTAAAATATTATCTAAAATATTTTAATAATTAACAAAAGTGGTTTGCTTTTGAAGTGCTAACTTCTGTGTTATCTTACTAATTCTATTTGTAGGAATCTTTGCCACAAGCTTGTGTATTGTATTAGATAAGGCTATTTGGCTTGAAAGAAACGCTTTGACCATCAAAAATACATTCTTACTAATAATATACTAATACCATTTGAAAAACCTGGGTGGTAAGCCATCTAGATCAGAGCATTTATATGAAGGCATATATCTATCTCCGCTTCCTCTTTTATCCATTTTAGTTGGTTTTTATAAGATATTAAGTAATTTGGGTGGAGAGAATATCTAACATTCAGCCTATCAATTTTTAAAATAATCTAAAATTACTGCTCTAATCTTACCATCAGAATTCATTGTGTTTCTGTCGTTGGTTTGGATCCTCATAATTTTATTTCTTCTCCTTTAGATAATAGTGATGTTGATGCCCGATCATTTTGAGCTGACATCCTTGAGCGTCGGTCGTCACTCCAAGGAAGTATAAGAGCTCCTCCTTGGTCTTCCAAGCCTGCAAGAAGTTTCACGACTGAAGATTTCGGCAGGGATCCTTCGATGCTCAAGTTAGCAACTAGGAACACAATAGTAGTCTAGAAGAAGAGGTGTGTGCGGAAGAAGTGGATTGTTTTAGGCTTAAGAAAAATCCTCCTTTTCTGTTTGCTCTTACCTTCCTTTTATGGGCACCTCTTTTTGCTAAGGTCCGAACGTGTTAGCACTCTTGTAGATAGAATGTGTTGGATTGGATCTGCATTTATTGCTCCGACATCATCAATGTTTTTCCAAGAATAATCAGCTTTTAATGCTTATTTAGCCAGAGTCATTAAATTCTGCTAATGACTTTTTAGGCTTTAATGGCTTCTCTGACTCGAGGTGATTGGTACTTTATGGTAGGTAATCGCCTTTTGATGCTGATTTAGCTAGAGCCATTAAATTCTGCTAATGATTTTTTTGGGCCTTAGTGGCTTCCTTCTCGAGGTGATTTCTGTTGATTTAGTCAGAGCCATTAAATTCTGCTAATGACTTTTTGGGCTTTAATGGCTTCCCTGACTTGAGGTGATTGGTACTTTATTGTAGGCTTTAATGGCTTCCCTGACTTGAGGTGATTGGTCTTTATTGTAGGTAATCGCCTTTTGATGCCAATTTAGAAAGAACCATTAAATTATGCTAACGACTTTTTAAGGTGGGATCCTTTGAGGATGATGTCATAATTGTTGTTCCTTATCTTGTTAAATCTGCGAGATTTTGAAAAGGTAAACCTCGCCTAGGGGCCGATTGCTATCGGGGCCGCTTAGGACCGACCTGGGGCCGCCTAAGGGCCGATTGCTATCGGGGCTGCCTAGGACCGGTCCTAAGGCCGCCTAGGAACCGATTGCTACGGTATTACCATGTGGCTTTTACTAGCCACATCAAGTGAAATTATGAAAAACTTTACATTTTAATTGCCAGCTTGCAACCATTGCACACACAACTTCTGTTTCCAAAAACTTTCATGCAACAAACGTAATATGTGATACTACTGAAACTTTATCCTCAGCTCACTCAACTCATTAACTACTGCCGCTAACATCTTCTAAAATTTATAAACCTTTAATCTCTTTTTCCACCTTAACTAACTTCTTGAACAAGCCTCCCATAAAGTACCTATTCTATGATTCTAATATACGCTTAGGTAGTGTTTGAAATAGGGGATAAAAGGGGATATCCCTGGATATCCCTTTTATTCCCAAAAGCCATAACTATAAGGGATAGCTGGGAATAAAGTTAATCAAAGGGATAATTCATAGTTAACCATGGGATATCCCCTCAATTTATTCCCTAGAAAATGCAGGAATAGCTGGTTATCCCTCCAAATAAGAGTAAAAAAAAAGTTATCCTATGAATTTACCTTTTTGCATTTGATATGATCAATGGGATAGCCAAGGAATATTCCTAGGGATAGCCAGGGATAAACTCTATCCCGTACACTTATCCATGGATAATATTTTTCTATCAAACACTACTTTAGTTCTTTTTAATTTTATGACAATTTTCTTCATGGGAGCACATGGAAACAGACTGTCAGGCACTTCAAATCACCCCTATTGACTCCTCAAAAAAATACTACATATTCTCAAATTAGAATGGAATGCGCTTTGCTCCTGGCTTCTCTAAGGTAGTGTTTGATAGAAAAAACACTATCCCTGGATAAGTGTACGTGATAGAGTTTATCTATGGGATATCCTTAGGAATATCCTCTGGCTATCCCATGGATCATATCAAATGCAAAAAGGTAAATATCTGGGATAGCTTTTTCTTATCCCCTCTGATTGTATTTGATTGGAGGGATAGAAGAGGATATTCCTAAAAAAATTGATTTAAACCCCAAACTACCCTTACAATTTCTAACACAACAATTGATTTGGACCATTTAATTTCAGATCAAACGGTCCAGATCAATCCGGATCGAATGGCCCAAACAACACTTATATTTACATTATTTTATTAACATAAAAATATTATAAAATTTATTATACTATAATAATGAAAATTTAATTATGTTAACGCATAATAATTATACTTGTTTCACATCTTTGAACCTTATGATGCACTGAAAACGAAAAGAAAATTGTTCTTGGAGATTGTAAACAGTCTTCCTACTCTGTGCAATAAGTATGCACAACCTCTTAATGCAAACTGATGTAAATGTTTAAAATCCATGCACAATTGATCATTGCAATTGTCAGATGTGGTAGCAGAATCTTTAAACATATCTCTTGAAGATCTAATAATCAAAGACAGAAATAACTGTTTAAAAAAAGGCAGAAGTTAAAGTAATTAGGCAACCATTAAAGTAACGTGAAATAGTGATAAGAAGCACATTGACTTAAAGCGAAAAAATTGAAAGAACACTGATGACGCTCGATCACCGATCTTGAATGTCGGAAGGAGAGAGCTGCTTAATCGACGAATCCTCGCCCAATCGGTTGGCCTGCAAAAAGTCCCAAGATTAGAGGAGTGCTCCGATAGGGACCCTCCGACGCTCAAGTCAGCAATTGAGGTCACAACTGAGGAAGAGCTAAAAAGAGCTCTTCTGAAGGTAAGAAGAATCCACATAAAGGGGGAATCCCTCTCTGGGTGATAGGGTAGCAAGTATATGAGTTTGCATACCTGGTTCTTGAGTGGATTTACCCTTTTATAGGTGGTTAACACCTGTACGACCACGTGGAGTTCTGTGAGGAAGGAATGTCCATGGGGTTCATGGGGGTTGCATGAATCTGATCCGGTTGGTGGGTCCTGTCCCATCAGAGAGGGAAAAAATAACGATTGGTGGGCCAAGTCCCATCAGTCAGTGGAACTAACGGGTAGTTAGGTCTGGTCCCATCGGAGGCATGACCAGTGGGTAGTTGGGCCTGGTGATGTCAGACAGCACAGGTCAGAAGGATGGTAGCCTGAACGGCCAGGACCATCCTGGGGCCAACTTGGGAAAGTCGGGACCGCCTCGGCTCTTCTGGGGGGCGCCGGGCCGAGCGGGGCCGACTTGGGAAGGTCGGGGCTGACTCGGTCGACTTGGAGATGCCGGGACCGAGCGGGGCCGACTTGGGAAGGTCGGGGCCGATTCGGCCGACTTGGAGGTGCAGGGGCTGAGCGGGGCCGACTCAGCCGACTTGGAGATGCCGGAGCCGAGCGGGGCCGACTTAGGAAGGTCGGGACCGACTCGGCCAACTTGGAGATGCCGGAGCCGAGCGGGGCCAACTTAGGAAGGTCGGGACCGACTCGGCCGACTTGGAGATGCTGGGGCCGAGCGGGGCCGACTTAGGAAGGTCAGAGCCGACTCGGCCGACTTGGAGGTGCCGGGGCCGAGCGGGACCGACTTGGGAAGGTTGGGGCCGACTCGGCCGACTTGGAGGTGCCGGGGCCGAGCGGGGCCGACTTGGGAAGGTCGGAGCCGACTCGGCTGACTTGGAGATGCCGGGGCCGAGCGGGGCCGACTTGGGAAGGTTGGGGCCGAGCGGGGCCGACTTGGAGGTGCCGGGGCTGAGCGGGGCCGACTTGGAAAGGTCGGATGCCGGGGCCAAGCAGGGCCGACTTGGGAAGGTCGGGGCCGACTCGGCCGACTTGGAGATGCCAGGGCCGAGCGGGGCCGACTTGGGAAGGTCGGGGCCGACTCGACCGACTTGGAGGTGCCAGGGTCGAGCGGGGCCGATTTGGGAAGGTCGGGGCCAACTCGGCCGACTTGGAGATGCCGGGGCCGTTCGGAAATGGAGGGTATAAAAGCGCCCCAAGGGCTTGGGGAAAGCTTTTACATTGCCATCACTTTCTTCCACCTTTCCCTCTCCTTAGTTCTTCTGCGAACTGAGTCTTTCTGTCTTCGAGTTCCCTTTAATTTCCAGGTTAGTTTCATCCTTCATTTTCACCCATGAACCGTCGTGCCGTTAGGGAGGGTAAGAGGCCCATGGTAGAGTCTTCCCACTCTGATAGTGAAGACCAAACCCCTTCAGTCAACCAGGTGCCCCGGTTGGTGGGTGGCATTGCCATTCGCGATCGACCAACAGCGACCAGACCTCTGTCCACCCCAACTTCCCCTATTAGGGCGGTTCCCATGTCTTCCCGTCGTCCAACACTTCCGGCGGTGGGTCCTGACCTAGCAGGTCCATCGGGAGTGGCCTCAACCATGACTTCAGAGGACGTAGAGGCTATTAGGGCTAGATACAGGGTTACTAGTTTTATCCGCCTGTCCGCACTGGGGCCCAAAGATAGAGTGACTTCCGTCCACCCCAGTCGGGTCGCTCTATACGAGGAGTTTTTCCGATGCGGGCTGCGCCTTCCTCTCCATCCCTTTTTCTTGAATCTTTTAGATAGGTATAGATTAGTGCCGGTGCAGTTGACTCCGAACTCGATTCGGATCATCTGCGCTTTTATTATTCTTTGCTACTTCTAGGAGGCCCAGCCAGGGCTATCACTATTCCAAGCTTTCTATAAGCTTCGCCGCCAAGGTGAAGGGGCCTGGTGGGCATTTAGCTCCAGGCCGGGTAGAGCCTTCCCCCTAGGTCTCCCGTCTAAGATTAGGGGATGGAAGCCCCGATTCCTTTTTGCTCATGTCGAGGGGGTAAGGGCTAATTGGAGAGAGCCAGACACCAGCCCTAATGATAACGCCACGTGGGGGAAAGGGATAGGGAACTTTTCACCTAGTTGTCCTCCTGCCAAATCCCTGGCTACAAGGAACTCCTGTCCAAGGAGAACCTACTTGAGGCCGAGTTGGCCCCGACGGTTGGTGAGCACAACGTTCGACTCCTTCTGTCTTGACCCAAAGTTTGTTGCACGTCGTTGTTAACGTTTGTCACTTTTTGGTGCAGCGATGAAGTTTTCTGCCGACGAGTTTGAAGCCGCCCTGCAACAAAAGAGGCATGCAACAGGAGAATCGGCAAGGCCAGCGAAGAGGGCTCGAAGGAGAGAGCAGGCCAAGTCGGCTCGGGCTACCGAAGTTTCCAAGGCTCCGATGCCTGCAGAGGAGCCAGCTGTGGAAATGCCGGCTGGAGAAGTGGTTCCGGGGCCGGCTGGAGAGTGGTCCCAGGGCCGGCTAGAGAAGTGGTCCCGAGGCCAGTCGGGACCAAGGTAGAGGAAGGGGAGATTCCGGTCACCACCAAAGCAGCCATGGTGGTTGTGGATCTCGAAGAGGAGACCCCTGCCGCCACTGACGCACCCGAGGCGAGGCAGGTTACAATTGTTGTCAACCCTCCGGTTGCCGCAGAGTCGGAGACGGAGAGGGCTCCCCCAACTGCCGGAGAGGGGGAGCTAGTCGCCAGGAGATCCAAGGCTGGGGCAAAGGCGATCAGGAAGCAGAGGGATGGGGCGGGGAGCTCATCCCAACGATTAGCATGCCGCCCGACTCGCCCTCGGGTTGAAGGTCCACAGGAGGGGCCGACGCGTCTGGCGACCAGGCTTAATTCATTGGTGGACGTCGGGCAGGCCGCCTGTCTTTTGTCAAGGATTCGAACTGCTGAGTCCGACGAGGAAATGCGGGGGCAGAGCCACTCTGCAATATTGGATATGCTTCGTGTTGTCTTAATCATCCAGGTAACCTTCTGAATTTTCTTCATCTCTGAATATGCTTCGTGTTGTCTTAATTTTTTCCTACGATTAACACACTCTCCTGCTGCAGATGGCCAATGGTGCGATCGCCCTCCGTGAAGCACTGTCCCATTCTGGCGATGCGCTCGTGAAGGCTATGGCGCGGGGCAAAAAGTATAAGAAGGAGAGCACGGCGTAGTCCCAAATCCTTGCTCGACTTCACCATGAGGCCAAGGCCCGGGAGGAGAATCTGGGTGGCCGAAAAAGGGAGGCGGAGTGTCGGGCCGAGGCCGAAGGTGGCCGGGCTTCCACCGCCGAGGCCAAGCTGGCACTAGTCTCGGCCAAGTTGGAGGCCGCCGAGGCACGGTCGAGGAGCTGGTGCGCAAGCTCCAACATGCCGAGGGCAGGCCGAGGCGGCGCAGGATGAAGCACTTGCCGCCACGCAGCGAGCCGCTGCCACGGAGAGGGCGGTGGCCGAAGCGAGCCAGGAGAAGGCCGGGGCAGTGGCCCGTGCTGATGAGGCCAGCACCTGTGCCGAGGAGGCTGAGAGCCGAGCCTGGGAGGCCGAGACGCGAGCCAAGGAGGCTGAGGCTAGGGCACAGCGGGTCAAGATACAAGCCCAGGAGGCCGATGCCAAGGTGCAGCAGGCTGAGGCCGGGGTGGGACAGGCCATCATCAGCTACAAGTCCTCACCGAAATTCGAGAAGGAGGTCCTTGAGGCCAGCCTCGATGCCTATGTTAAGGGCTTCGACATGTGCAAAACTAAGGTGTCCGCGGGTCTTAAAATCAACATCGCCAAGCTCGAGAAGATCCACCCCGAGAAATCTGATGAGGGGCCGGTGGAGGAGGGGGACGACGAGGGAGAGCCAGGCCCGAGCGAGCCTTGAAGAGTTGTTGTTTCTTCTTTTTCTCTTTTCTTTTTGTAATCGGCCTCGGGCCAAATTTTGTACTTCAATTCCATTATTAATGGAGATGAGCTTTTTGTGAAAATGCTTTTGTGTTTTGCCTTGTTTCTTTCTTTCTTCCTTTGGGGTTGAACATTTTATCATGCAACTAACGACAAGGCAGGCCCCGTACTTGTTAATGAGGAGGACCCTTCCTTCTGAGATATTTTCCATTTCTGAGCATTGTGCACATCGACGATGCCATGGCCAGATCGCAGTCTTAGATTTGCCAATGTTTGGATGCATCTTCGAGAGATACGCCAGCCGCGTAAAAGGTTGCTTAAGATGCCTTAAGCTGTGGCGGGCTATTTGAAGGGAGATTTGTCCGCGCACGATTCTTCTAAGGACTTGGAACGATCCGAGGGCAACTTAGTGCCGAGACCAACTTGAAGGCACTGGGGTCTGAGCGGGGCCGACCGGGGAAGGTCAGGACTGACTCGGCCAACTTGGGGATGCATGGGTCGAGCAGGGCCGACCAGGAAAGGTCGGGGCCACTTCGGACGACTTGGAGACGCTGGGCCCGAGCGGGGCCCTTTAGAACCACCTCGGTTGTATGTGTTCCGCCCGAGAGGTGGCTCGACTGGGGACGAAGCCTTTAGGGTCTTAACCGACTCGGGGGCACCTCCGTGCCAGGGCCGAGTGGTGTCCCATGGTCCATGATGTCGGCAAGCTCCTTTAGAACCACCTCGGGGGTTTGTGTGCCGCCCGAGGGGCGACTCGATCGGGTACGGAGCCTTTAGTGTCTTAACCGACTTGGGTGCACCTCCGTGCCAGGACCGAGTGGTGTCCCATGGGCCGCGATGCCGGCGAACTCCTTTAGAACCACCTCGGAGGATTGTGTGCCACCCGAGGGGTGACTCGACCAGGTATAGAGCCTTTAGGGTCTTAACCGACTCAGGGGCACCTCCGTACCGGGGCCGAGTGGTGTCCCATGGGCCACGATGCCGACAAACTCCTTTAGAACCATCTCGGGGGTTTGTGTGCCATCCGAGGGGCGACTCAACTGGGTACGAAGCCTTTAGGGTCTTAACCGACTCGGGGGCACCTCCGTACCGGGGCCGAGTGGTGTTCCATGGGCTGCGATACTGGCGAGCTCCTTTAGAACCACCTCGGGGGTTTGTGTGCCGCCCGAGGGGTGACTCGATTGGGTATGGGGCCTTTAGGGTCTTAACCGACTCAGGGGCACCTCCATGCCGGGGCCGAGTGGTGTCCCATGGGCCACGATACCCAAGCTCCTTTAGAACTACCTCGGAGGTTTGTATACCATCCGAGGGGTGACTCGACCGGGTACGGAGCCTTTAGGGTCTTAACCGACTCAGGGGCACCTCCGTGCTAGGGCCGAGTGGTGTCCCATGGGCTGCGATACCGACGAGCTCCTTTAGAACCATCTCGGGGTTTGTGTGCCGCCAGAGGGGTGACTCGATCGGGTACGGAGCCTTTAGGGTCTTAACCGACTCGGGGGCACCTTCGTACCAGGGCCGAGTGGTGTCCCGTAGGCCGCGATGCTGGTGAGCTCCTTTAGAACCACCTCGGAGGTTTGTGTGCCACCCGAAGGGCGACTCGACTGGGTACAAAGCCTTTAGGGTCTTAACCGACTCAGGGGCACCTCCGTGCCAGGGCCGAGTGGTGTTCCGAGGGCCGCAATGCCGGCGAGCTCCTTTTTCGAGATCGGGTCCTTGAATACAAGGGAGAGTAGGCTGAGGCTTTGGAAGGGACCCCTTTATTACTTGTGCTCTGGGGGGATACATCATTGATAATATTGGCGGAGGTTATCCGCATTCCAAGTATGTGGAATGGGTCGTCCATCGAGTTCTTCTAGTCTGTACGCCCCCCGGTGGAGTATCTCGGCGACACGATAAGGACCCTTCCAGTTGGGGGACAGTTTACCCCCTTCCGTAGGCTTGGATACTCAGCCTTTCTCAAAACCAGATCTCCATGGTGAAAGACCTTGGGACGAACCTGGGCATTGTAGTATTTGGCTGCCCGCTGGTGGAAGGTCGCCATACGTAGCCTCGCCCGGTCATGCGCCTCATCGATGAAGTCCAGGTTGGCTCATATCAGTGTGGAATTGTTTTCCTCGTTGAAGGACTCCACACGCGAACTGGGCAGTCCGATCTCAACAGGGATGATGGCTTCGGATCTGAAGACGAGACTGAAGGGAGTCTCGCCCGTCGGGACTCTGAGGGTCGTGTGGTAAGCCCATATCACAATGGGGAGCTCCTTCACCCATCGACCCTTGGATCCATCTAGCCGAGTCCTGAGCCCTCTGAGAATGGTGCGGTTCATGACCTCGGCCTCTCTGTTCGTTTGGGGGTGGCCGATAGAGGTAAATCAATGATGAATACCCAGCTCACCGCAGAAAGCCTTGAAAGCATCATTGTTGAACTGATGGCCATTATCCGTGATGAGAGTGTGAGGTAGGCCAAAGCGGCATATGATCGACCTTCAGAAGAAAGCTTTGACCTTACTTTCGGTGATCTTAGCCAGCGCCTTGACCTCGACTCACTTGGTGAAGTAGTCGACGGCTACTAGCAAGAATCTCCGCTGTCCCGAAGCTGGGGGGAATGGCCCAAGGATGTCCATTCCCCACTGAGCGAAGGGCCAAGGGGCTGAGAGCGGGTTTAGCAGGGTAGACAACTGGTGCTGGATGTGTGCGTGGCACTAGCAACCATTGCACTTCTGAACTAGTTTGGCAGCGTCCTCCCTCATGGTGAGCCAGAAGTATCCCTGACGAAGGGCCTTCTAGGCCAGGGACCTGCCCCAGGTGATTTCCGCAGATGCCTTCATGGATTTCTCTGAGGATGTAGTCGGCATCGGTGGGTCCCACGCATTTGAGTAGGGGTAGGAGAACGACCTCCTATATAGACGTCGTTTAGGATGATGAATTTGGAGGCCCTCCACTTGAGTAGCTTGGCTTCATTGCGATCATCGGGGAGGGTGCCATCAGTGAGATAGCGGACGTAGGCATCCATCCATGTTGGCCCTTGGGTGAGCGGGAGGACTTCCTCGCCGTCTTCTATGCTGGGCCTTTCTAGGTATTCAATGTAGGCGTCCCTTGCAATACCAACGGCGGAGGTAGCCAGGCAGGAGAGGATGTCGGCCTTGGTGTTCTCGCTCAGGAGAATGTAACTGATGCTGAAAAATGCTAATGGGGAGATCGAGAGCCAAACCTTGCCCAGGTACTGAGTCATAGCAGGGTCACGTGCCTCGTACTCTCCGTTGATTTGTCCGGAGATGAGTTGCGAGTCAGTGAAAGCTCTGAGACGCCTTACTCCGAACTCTTGGGCTAGCCTTAATCCTGCCAGCAGGGCCTCGTACTCGGCTTGGTTATTGGTGGCTTTGAATAGAAACCGCAGGACGCATTCTGCTCTCTCTCCACCCGGTCCGACGAGAATGAGGCCGGCACCGCTTCCCTGAGAGTTTGACGCGCTGTCCATATGGAGGATCCAGGTTTCTCCATCATCGCTCGGCTCAGGCTCATGCTGCTCCATGGAAACCTCCTCGGTCTCCTCATCCGCCCAAGTGTACTCGACCAGGAAATCGGCCAGGACTTGGGACTTTAGAGCCGGCCGTGCTTGGAAGAAGAGGTCGAACTCTCCTAGCTTGATGGCCCACTTGGCAAGTCGGCCTGAGGTGTCCGGATGGGCCAGGATGGCTCGGAGGGGCTGGTCCGTGAGCACCACAATGGGATGGGCTTAAAAATATGGGTGGAGACGTCGGGTGGAGACGATCAGGGCGAAGATGATTTTTTCTGTCTTGGAATACCTGACCTCCGCATCGTGGAGCACCTTGCTCATGTAATAAATAGGCCTCTGGGTTCCGTCGGCATCGAGATGCACCAAGATTGAGCTAACGGCCTCGGGAGAGGTGGCGAGGTAGAGGAAAAGACTCTCCCCGTCCCTTGGCTTGGACAGGAGCGGTGGAGAAGACAGAAACACCTTTAGCCCGTCGAAGGCTTTCTGGCAGTCATCCGTCCACTCGAAGCTGTTTACTTTTCGCAGGGCCTTGAAGAAGGGCAGGCACCTCTCGCTGATTTGGAGAGGAAACAACTTAAATCCGCCACCCTCCCCATTAGTCGTTGCACTTCCTTCTTGCTGGATGGTGGCCTCATGTCGAGGATGGCGTTGATCTTCTTTGGGTTTGCCTCGATCCCCCGCTGAGTCACCATAAAATCCAGGAACTTGCCCACCGTGACCCCGAAGGCACACTTCTTGGGATTTAGCTTGACTGGAAGCGGCGGAGGTTATTGAAGGTTTCCTCTAGGTCGGAGACATGGTTGGAGGCACATGTGCTTTTTGTCAGCATGTTGTCCACATAGACCTCCATGTTCTGGTCCAGCTGGTCCTGAAAGACCTTGTTCATCAATCTTTAATAGGTTACCCCTGCGTTCTTGAGACCGAAGGCATCACTTTGTAATAATAAACGCCTTTTTCCATCACAAAGGAGGTGTGCTCTTCGTCGCTGGGGTCCATCCTTATTTGGTTATATCCAGAGAAGGCATCCATGAAGCTGAGAAGCTTGTGACTGGAGGTGGAATCCACCAGCTGGTCTATCCTTGGCAGGGGGAAACTATCTTTCGGACACGCTTTGTTGAGGTCAGTGAAGTCGATGCAGATTCTCCAGCTCCCATTTGCCTTTCGCACCATGACCACATTAGCCAGCCAGCTAGGGTAATGCGCTTCTTGGATATGGCCGGCGCCAAGCAGCCTGTTTGACCTCCTCATCAATAGCTTTTTGCCGCTCGGAGGCGAAGCTTCTCTTCCTTTGATGGATCGGACGGTGTTTTGGATTGATATTGAGCTTGTGGGTGATCACCTCTGGAGGAATGCCGGGCACGTTAGATGCTACCATGCGAAGACGTCTGAGTTGGCCAACAGAAGGTTTGGAGGCGATCACAGTCTTCCGGGGGGAGGAGTCCACTGATACGCACGGTCTTTGCCGGATCATCCCCGAGGGGAAAGGTTAGGAGGTGCTCGGTCGGCTCTCCCCCTCTGCCGGACTCCCTGGGGTCAGGCGCTTCTGGGACTGACTCGGCCTCCAAAGGACTTGACGCTGTGTGATAGCAGGGCAGGACTGAGCCGACCTCACCTCTCATCTCCCCGACACCTCCACTAGTAGGGAACTGCACCAGTAGGCGCCGGGTGGAGATAATCACATCCAATGGATTTAAACCTAGGCACCCGAGGATGGCGTTGTATGTCAAAGGGACTCGTACAACCAGGAACTTCATGATGACCATGCTTTGGCATGGCGGTGTTCCGGCTGTCGTAGGCAAGGATATCTCACCCTCGACCCTTACTGAATCCCCATTGAATCCAACTAAAGGGGCTGCCATAGACTGAAGAGAGTCAATGGACAATCCCATCCGAACAAAGGCGTCATAGGTAAGGATGTCAGCTGAGCTGCCTCTATCAACTAGTATCCTTTTTACAAGGTGTTTGGCGATCGTCATGGAGACGGCGATGCCTTCATTATTTACATTCTCAACATTTACCGATCCTCCCTAAGAACTACATTACCCGGTGCCTCCTCCCCTCTCGCCGCTTAGAAGAGGAAACCGCTCCCCAAGACACCATCCCGATCGTCTGCTTCGTGGGAGTATTATCGACAACAGCCTGAGCGGGTGGGGGGCCCCATAAGTGCCGGCAGTGGTTGTGGCACCTTTGAACATACTTGCTAAGGTAGCCCCGCTGGATGAGCTCCTCAATGGCACGCTTCAGGCTGAAGCAGCTATCGGTGTCATGGCCGTAATCCCGATGGAATCGACAATAACAGCTCTTGTCACGAGGAGGACCTTTCTTCATAGGAGGAGAGCGCTGGAGATAAGGCCCACCCTCGATTTCCATAAGGATGTGAGATCGAGGGGCAAGAAGGGGCGTGAGCTTGCTCTCATCATGGACGGGGCTCAACGCCTATTGTCGATCGGTGAGGCGGATCGGACCACCGGTGGCGAGGGGGTTCACCGGGCTCGGGGCGAGCAGGTTTGCGGCTGGAGCTCCTTGAGGATTCTTGGTGGGTGAGGTCGGCCTCATCCGCGCGGATGTACTTCTAAGCCCAGAGGAGAAGGTCGGAGTAGGAACTCGGGTGCTTCTTGTCCAAGAGAAGGTGAAGCGGGATAAGAGGAGTCCCCGCCTCAGCGCCAGTGCTGCCACCGCATCATCTAGATGGTAGACTTCAAGGGCGGCAGTCTTGAACCGGGATACGAAGTCCCGCAGCGACTCCCCCTCCTTCTGGCGTATGGAGAAGACGCTGTCCGCAACTCTTGGGATCCGTCGGCAGGCATCAAAATGAGCCAGAAAGGTCCTTTCCATCTCTCAAAAGGAGTCGATGCTGTGAGGAGACAGGTGCGAGTGCCAAGCGCGAGCAGCTTTCCATAGAGTGGCAGGAAAAGCCTTGCAGAGAAGGGCATCTGTAGCACCCTGGACTTGCATCATGGCTTTATAACTCTCGAGGTGGTTGAGAGGATCATCGTACCATCGTATAGATCTATCTGGGGAAAACAAAATCTAGAGGGAACGGGCTCCTTCAGTATCCGGTGAGTGTAGGGAGGATGGGTGTCATACTCCTCCTTCGACTGATTGTTGATCTTCCTGGTGAGCTCGTCTAGTCGCCGATTGTACTCATCCAGGCGCTCCTCCGCCTGGCGGCTGATCGTCAGGGCCCTCCGAGACGACTCGGAGGAAGAAGAAGAAGAAGAAGAAGGAGAAGGACGCGGAAGGTGGGACTTCCGCTTTGGTTCCTCCTGGCGGTGCAGTTCTAGAGGAAACTTGCTCAGTCCATAATCAGGAGACCGTGGCCGCTTGGGAGGCTCACGGTAAGGCTTCCTAGGGGAAACCTGATGACGACCGGCCTCTCGCTAAGGAGAGCCTACCCTTTGTGGACTGTTGACTAGCAGGGGGAGCGGTCTGGTGCTGGGTGGCCACGGACTGCTGCTGCTGAAGTCTGTGGACCATGGCAGTAAGAGTTTGGACTTGTTGGGTGAGAGCTACCAGCTGTTTCGCAGTTGGGGCAGCTGCATCTGGTGGCGGATAGGCGATGGGAGGGGCAGCAGCAGGGGGATCAGCCTCCTGCTGCCTAGCCGGCGGGGGAAGCCCCATCGGACAGCCGATGAAAGCATCTTGAGCTCGCGTCACCACCATAGCTCGATAAAGGAAGAAGAGGGGGTAAGAGTTCGCCGCTAGGTATCAGGGAAAACTAGCGCCCCGTACCGTCCCCCCTACCTGGCGTGCCAATCTAATGACGCCTGATCGCCGATCTTGAATGTCGGGAGGAGAGAGCTGCTTAATCGATGAATCCTCGCCCAATCGGTTGGCCTGCAAAAAGTCCCAAAACCGAAGGAGTGCTTCGGTGGGGATTCTCCGACGCTCAAGTCAGCAATCGAGGTCACAGCTGAGGAAAGCTCAAAAGAGCTCTTCTGGAGGTAAGAGGAATCCACAGAAAGGGGGAATCCCTCTCTGGGTGATAGGGTAGCAAGTGTATGAGTTTACGTACCTGATTCTTGAGTGGACTTATCCTTTTATAGATGGTTGACACCTGCACGACCACATGGAGTTCCATGAGGAAGGAATCTCCGCGGGGTTCATGGGGGTTGCGTGAATCTGGTCCAGTTGGTGGGTCCTGTCCCATCAGAGAGGAAAAAAATGATGGTTGGTGGGCCAAGTCCCATCAGTTAGTGGAGCTAATGGGTAGTTAGGTCTGGTCCCATCGGAGGCATGACCAGTGGGTAGTTGGGCCTGGTGATGTCAGATGGTGTGGGTCAGAAGGATGGTGGCCTGAACGGCCAGGACCGTCCTGAGGCTGACTTGGGAAAGTCGGGACCACCTCGGCTCTTCTAGGGGCGCCGGGGCCGAGCGGGGCCGACTTGGGAAGGTCGGAGCCGACTTGGGAAGGTCGGAGCCGACTCGATCGACTTGGAGATGTCGGGGCCGACTTGGGAAGGTCAGGGCCAACTTGGAGGTATAGGGGCCGAGCGGAGCCGACTTGGGAAGGTCGGGGCCAACTCAGCCGACTTGGAGATGCCGAGGCCGAGCGGGGCCGACTTAGGAAGGTCGGCGCCGACTCGGCCGACTTGGAGATGCCGGGGCCAAGCGAGGCCGAATTGGGAAGGTTGGGGCTGACTCGATCGACTTGGAGGTGCCGGGGCCGAGCGGGGCTGACTTGGGAAGGTCGGGGCCGACTCGGCCGACTTGGAGATGCCAGGGCCGAGCGGGGCCAACTTGGCAGACTTGGAGGTGCCGGTGCCGAGCGGGGCCGACTTGGAAGGTCGGGGCCGACTCGGCCGACTTGGAGATGCCGGAGCCGAGCAGGGCCGACTTGGCCAACTTGGAGGTGCCGGGCCGAGTGGGGCCGACTTGGGAAGGTTGGGGCCGATTCGGCCGACTTGGAGATGCTGGGGCCGAGCGGGGCTGACTTGGGAAGGTCGGGGCCGACTCGATCGACTTGAAGGTGTCGGGGCCAAGCGGGACCGACTTGGCCAGCTTGGAGGTGCCGGGGCCGAGCGGGGCCGACTTGGGAAGGTCGGGGCCAACTCGGCCAACTTGGAGATGCCGGGGCCGAGCGGGGCCGACTTGGGAATGTCGGGGCCAACTGGCCGACTTGGAGGTGCCGGGGCCGAGCGGGGCCGACTTGGGATGGTCAGAGCCGATTCGGTCGACTTGGAGATGCCGGGGCCGACTTGGGAAGGTCGGGGCCGACTCAGCCGACTTGGAGTTGCCGGGGCCGAGCGGGGCCGACTTGGGAAGGTTGGAGCCGACTCGGTCGACTTGGAGATGCCGGAGTCGAGCGGGGCCGACTTGGGAAGGTTGGGGCCGACTCGGCCGACTTGAAGGTGCCAGGGCCGACTTGAACAGGTCGGGGCCAACTCGGCGGACTTGGAGATACCGTGGCTGAGCGGGACCGACTTGGGAAGGTCGGGGCCGACTCGGCAGACTTGGAGGTGCCGGGGTGGGGCTGCCTTAAGCTTTTGATTTTACCATGATTGCCCTCATGGCTATATCAGCCACATCAAACACCACTATAAAGTACATCCAAAAACTTCGACCAAAAATTGAGAGATCAAACAGATGAGGCTCAGATTGTCATCAAAAGTTACACGGTGATAATCAACAACTTCAAGAGAACAGAAGGAGAGGTGACACAAAAATATGGCAGCTTTCACTGTCATCACGGGAAGCATACAAACACATACTTGATGAAAAATAATGGTAAGTATTTTCTTCAGTAGAGCTGAGGTGATCAGCTATTGACAAAGAACTACAAGAAAGGTCACACGAACAAGTAAGCACATCAGCATGGAACAAGTAAGCACATGAGCATGACAACTACACTAGGCTCTGTGTGGTCCCTCAACTCCTTCAACCACTGCTCAACGTTCTCGAATGTAGCACGCCGAGTAACATCATAAAAATAAAATTGGTGATGGCACTTTTGAGATTTGGCAAAAAAAGAGAAAATAAAAATAAAAATAAAATTGATTTGAATCTGTGTCCTCTTTCAAAGGTCATCATTTTGAGTGCCTTAGCAAACAAACTTGCAAAACTGAAGGGGCACGTCTCAACCTATGCTGCTTCATAATGGAGGAACTAGATCCCGACCATCTTGGCTATATTGAGGTACTGAGAAACCTGCATGTCATAATTTCCAATAAATAAGTAAGTTGGCAAATTTGTTCAACAAACATGAGATCTAGCAGTTAAAACTTTGTTATACTTACCATTCTGAATCACTTTGACCAGATTTGGCAGCTTGAAACATTACTGCGAGGGATGGTGAGCTCACAGGGAAATGAAAAAATGGTCAAACGTAGTCATAGCCTCGCAAGAACAATGATACCAAGGCGGTACAGAAACCCAATCAACAGAAGAGTCAGCAAGACGGCAGATTTCGTTCATGAGAACTGGAAGAGGATATGGGTTCTTGCACTATGGCTCATACTGAACATTGTGCTATTTATATGGAAATTTTACCAGTATAAGAGGAGATCGGCATATGAAGTGATGGTCTATTGTGTCTGCGTAACCAAGGGTGCAGCAGAGACTCTGAAACTGAACATGGCACTCATTCTCCTCCCTGTTTGTCGAAACACTCTTACAAGGCTCAGGTCAACCACTCTTGGTTCAGTCATCCCATTTTGTTCATTTTTTGCCCCTATAGCTCCTCGGTAGTAAGCACTGGTGATGGCACGATACCTACACTTACAGGTATGGAACAACATCATAATGTCATCATCAAGTAGCATTGATAATGGAACTCCAAATAATGAAAGAAATGTAGGTAATTACATAATGAAGGATTTTAACATGTTATGTTTGATACCAAGACCAGCTTTTTAAACCATGTATAAGCATTACATAATGCAAATATAACAAGAAAACAAATGACAATTCCTGAGTTCAAAGATGAGTTGTGTGAATGATGTGAGTACCTTCTAAACAACCTTACATAGGTAACATAGGACAAAAGAAAACCTCGAAGCATTCACTAGCAAGCATCAAATGGAGACAGAGAGCATCAGTAAAGATGACCAGAACCAAGGGATAATTCAGCTGCTCAACTTCAAGAAACAAAGGAGATTGTTGCAAAAGAAGAAAAAGAAGAAGAAACGAAGGAGGTTAAACAAATTTGGGATGACAATGAACTGAACATGTGCAAATTTTGTGGATCTCATAAATGCAAAAATGAGGTGCAAGATTTGATAAAGATAGGTGTGAAAAACAAAGCAGGAAATCAGCAAAAAAATACTTCTAAAGAATCAATGAAGAAATATCACAAAAGATGCATAATTATGAAGCACCACAGCTCAAAGAAGGTCCTTGAGAAAAGAAAAAGGAAATGTCAATAAACTAAAGGATATTCAAACTCTCCAAAAATGTGAAAAAGGTGGGCAACAAAGGTCTAAGTACAGTCCAACATTGATTATACCTTCCAGCTATAGCAATAAGGATCACTGTATGATGAAGCATAGATTAGTGGACAAGGTCCAAGTAGCAAAACATAAGGGACAAAGCACTTGAAGTACTAGAAATGCCAAACATGGCAAAATTGAACTATAAAATGGGCCAAGTAGAAGCTAATAGCTTAAACCAATGCATGTATATATCAGAGAAAGATTACTTTTAATGCAGCAACCAGTTTCAACCGAAAAGCAGAAAGTAACTTTGACAATCTTGACTCCAGTGTTAGTGAAAACATCACAAAATCAGAGCTGAAAGGTTATAAAATAAGGCCCAACACCTCGAAACAGAGATTAGGAGGTGATTTTGTGACGACCATGGTTAATGAATGTAGGTCCCTAAATTGTATAAGCATGAATAGGTGTTTCTGGATAAGATGGACATCGTAATTCTTTGACTTGGTCTGTATAGCCTAATTTAATTCGGTGGTATAATGGTTATGAGTGCAATCACCAAGAAGCATGCATAAAAATGCCAATGGTGATCCATCAAAAAAGATGAGGGTACAGGAACAAAGGGCATGATCCAATCTAACAAGAAAGCACATGAATGAATGAATAGTCTTCCACAATACATTATCAAATATTTCAGTAAGTCTTAGAGCAAAGGTCATGAGCTTTAACACCATAAAATTTGAAAAATAAGTCTTTCAGGGAATGCTTTATCAACTCGAATTATAATTTTCAAATAAAAGAAAACCAAGATATATGGCATTCTGATATCAAATATAACTAATGTGATATCACAATTATATAACTTTTTTTTTAACAACCAATGACCAAAGAAGGAGGTACATCAGTATCACTAATATCTTTTTACAAAAGGGCACTCAGGAAGAAAAAGTGGGACAAAGGTGTCAAAAAATGAATAAAATTGAGAATGTAACAGAAAAAGATCAATTAACTAAACAAAGTAAACACTTCTCCATAATCTATAACTAAGACAACATATACCATTAAAATGTATTGCTATAGAACCAATGACAGCAACCACCTATGTTGGACACTCATATTACAAAGGTATTTTGCAGGTAGCATGAAACCAAATGTAATCATGATTTTATCTTTCTGGCTGTACAAGTGATTATCCTTCTTCCATTAATAAGTTGTCAACCACTTTAAATCTATGTGGGTTCCTTATATTCCTTTTCAATGAAAACAAATTTTTTTGCTCACCCGCTGAGAAAGCAGTAAACATCTAATGGGAACAGAAAACAAAAAGATAAATTTTTTAATTGAGAGTTTTTTTTTTCCAATTCCATCGCAGATGTGGGCAAATCATGATGTAAAGGATAAACAAGTTTAACCAGTAATAAAGAACCGATAACATAACAACCTTCTATGAACATAAATTAGATGCCAGTATAACATCAAAACAAAATTAAAAAGTGCAGAAAAATTGAAAAGAAAGCAGAATTATAACCAATAATCATACTATGCATATAAATCGATACTGATTAGTTAACCCAGATTTATGAAATTCAGGTAAATCACTGAAAACAAACCCAAAAACCAGGGAGAGGGGGAATCTTTAAAATGTCTATCAATAAAATTAAAAATCAAAGGGACTATCAAAGATATCTGCAATATTAAACCAAAAAAATAACAAAAGGTTCTCCTGAATACAAATAATAACCCTGTATATATTAACTCTTAAGCACAATGACTGACATGATACACTACCCTCAAAAAGAGAGAACTTCAGAGAAGCTAGCACTTGAAAAAAAGATGATTTTTGATGCATTTTCTTTTCAGAAAGGCTGGGGATTCTCCAAACTACGATAAGGAAAAAGAAAGATCGTGATTTCGAATGCTCGATCAAAAACAAAAGAAAGATAAAAACGAATCTACGAAAACCAATGATCCATGTTCAGAAAAAGCAAGACAATATATGATTAAACAAAAAATAGATCCATCAAAATAACACATAATAATCCAAATCCCATCATCTTATCCAATCTACATTGAAATCAGATCTACAAACGAAAAATAAATTCTAGCACCAACAAACCTTCTTTGATTTGAATCAAAGACAAAAACACTTATAACAATCTAAGAAGAAAGAAAAGAGACGGATCTCGAAAGAGAGAAAATGGGTATATACTGTATAATGGGTTGCTTGATTAATTTCTCTTAACACCTCCCACATTTTTCAACTCGAAATTAAGTAATTAAAAGGGTTTTCATAAAAGAAGCGTACCTTATTACTCTAGCTAACGGGAGGACGAAGAGTCGAAAAGCTGGAGAGATGGAAGACCAGGAGATGAGAGCAAGTGATCAGAAGACGAGGAAGCACGAGATTGGACGACGAGAGATTGGGATGACGGCTCGGACGGGAGGGGGAGGTGGAAAGGTCACGGCCAGGTCTAGGGCAAGCAATTTTTTTTAAATTAACATATTTACCCTCAAAGGATAGCGGAGGAGTAACCAGCTATTCCCCCAGTCTTTAGGTAGTGTTTGATATGGGGGATAAGGAGGGATATCCCCTAGATATCCCTTCTTATTCCCAAATGCTATAGCTAGAAGGGATAGGTCTGAAAAAAATTAACCAGAGGGGATAACCCATGGTTAACCATAGTTAACCATGGGTTATCCCCTGTACTTATTCCCTAGGAAACCCAGAAACAACTAAAGTTATCCCTTGATGACAGACTTGTAATTTAAAAAAAAATGTTTATTCCCTCAGCTATCCCCTGGATAAATGCTATCCTGTACATTTATCCAGGGATAGCTTTTGGGCTATGAAACACTACCTTAAGGAATAAGTTTAGGGGATAACCCATGGTTAACCATGGGTTATCCCCTCAGGTTAATTTTATTATGTGCTATCCTTCGTAGTTATTGCATTTGGGGATAAGAGGAATATCCAGATGATATCCTTCCTTATCATCATATCAAACGTGCCTAAAGATAATAAAAGAGGACAGGGAACAAAAGTAGACACAGTGATTAGAGCCAACTTGGGGGAGTTGTTGAATAGCATCATTAGAAAAATGTATAAAGCCAACAGCATTGGAAAGCCCATGAAGTCATGATTCATTTGTTATCCCTTTGTCCAACCTTTCCAAATCCATACACCTCCATTCTTGTTGTTACACTAAAAAAACTAGGTATCCAAGTACCTCAAATCAATTAATCCTTCTATCATAGAAATCGCTAAAACTTATAGCTCTTTCAGATTTTATTAAAGAAATGAACGTCTCATTTCTCATCCTAAGAAAGAATACAGTTAAAGTCACTTGCTATCACCATAAAAGATCATAGAGAGAGAATATATCCAATTTCTATCTATAACAATCATTGAGTCAGCTCATTCATGCTGGCATAAATAGTGACCAAAATCCATGATGATTGATCATCTTCATAAATAACTTCATAAAAGTACTATTTGTAGACATTGATAAAATCAACGTCAGCAGATTCTTTTTTCTATAAGATAATTAACTTTTCAAAAAAAAATCTTCTGATTCAATAGGCTTAAAGAGATATGCTAAGCCCAATTTCTGAAGCATTTTGTTAATGGACTCATCCAATAAATGAGTTTCTAATAGCATATATATATATATATATATATATATATATATATATATATATATATATATATATTATAAATTAACAAAAAATTTAAAATTAGAAATAAAAAAAGGTTTTTCAGCCCCCTTACAATTCCATATTAAATGGTTTATAGTTCGGGATTCTTGGAAAATGGGGTGCCTCCTTTAAATCATCTCTAATCATTGTGTCTGCCTCATTGTTGACCTAGTACAATAACAATGGGCCTAATCAACTCCTTAATGTAGAACCAGTGGTCCATAGTAATCCATTCCGGCAACTTTATCAACTCGATGGGCCTAATTAATTAGTCTTATTCATGGAATCCCTCTGTTGGAAATCCTCTCGAACCTCCGCCCACTTTATTAAAACCCTCCATCCTTTTCCTACTTTCTGAACTACGACATCAATGACCTTCCAAATCCTTTGGATTTTCATTGAGTTCGCTCCCTTCCTCCCCTACTCTTCTACAGTCAAGTGTTAACTCTGTTATTGAAAAATATTTTTTATGCGGTTGCAACTATATATATAATATTTTAAAAAATAATATTTATGATTTGTGGCAGATTATATTCAGTGAAAAAAATTATTTCAAAATAAAAGTAAGTTAAAGAGGCAGGCTTAGAAGGCGGTTTAAACCACTGCTCTAAAAAAGATTTGGTCTCCTTCTCATGCGAAGAAAAATTGGACCACATGCTCTCCTTCAAGGTATAACTCGGAAGCCAAAACTCCAATGTCCGTTGGCGGCATGGATGCCGATCAGCAATCTTCAAAAAAAATCAGCAAGAAAATATAGAGTTGTTGTTGTTACAAAATTTTCATCCTTTGTAAGCCTATTTATAGATTTTTTTTCTTAAAACAGTCGGGCATTTTATTTTATTAAAACAGGGCATTTGATGTTTTAAAGTAGCCAGGCATTTGATTTTTTAAACGGCCGAGCGTTTGGTTTTTTCTTTAAAAAAAACCATCGGGCGTTTGGTTTTCAAACGGCCAAGCGTTAACAATCCCTCAAAAAAATAAAAACAAAAGAATAATAACCAAATAAATAAAAATTATTAAATTCAATAAGCAATTTCAAAACTTTAAAATTTTACTGTGCTTAGTGCAAGTACCTTCTAAGTTTAAACTTACATTTAGTATAAAATACACACAGTATGAAGATGAGCTGATCATAATGCAGGTTAGCGCTATATAGGCCATGCGCTTGCCTTGATTTTCATGAGAGTTACTAGGGATTTGCCCCGGTCCTATAGTCGCGGCCTCACAACTACTCTCACTAAGGTAAATCCTCCAAGGGTACATGCAATGGAATCGTACCTCGCTGAATTTACAGCCTTGGATCTATTAAGAGCTATGCTCAACTGACCGTCATAATAAAGCACCACACCATAGGGATGGGGTGGAGACAGACTCCTAAAGCGGTGCTTCCAGATATCACCTTAGAGATCATTTTATTTTGAACCTTAACCATGGGGTTACCATAACGGTAGGGGTCCACTCTGGTGACTAATAT
Organism: Calamus simplicifolius; assembly: GCA_900491605.1. Taxonomy (NCBI): domain Eukaryota; kingdom Viridiplantae; phylum Streptophyta; class Magnoliopsida; order Arecales; family Arecaceae; genus Calamus; species Calamus simplicifolius. The sequence continues at coordinate 294,041 of UESW01000001.1, read as the reverse complement.
ATGGGCTTAAGCCCCATCCCCCTCGATGTCTCAAAAATCGCAGCCTTCGAAAAGCCTTTGGTTAAAAGATCTGCCAAATTATATTTAGATCTTACAAACTGCATTGATATTGATTCTTTCATTTTATTTCTTATAGATTTATACCTGATCAGGATATGATTATTCATCTTTTTATTTGTTGTCTGTTGATTTAACAGATCAATTAGAGCTCTACAATCATAATTTAAACAAATTTGAGAAATATTTGGTGAAAGAATATCTATATCATTTATTAAGTCTTTCAGCCATTGTGCTTCAGTGCAAGTAGTGTCAAGAGCTGTTAGCTCAGACTCTAGAGTGCTCCTAGTGATTATAGTTTGTTTACATGAGCCCCAAGATACTGAAGCTCCTCCTAATAGGAAGAGATACCCAGTGGTGGACTTAACATCAAATTTATCTGTTACCCAATTAACATCACTATCCCCTCAATCACTTCAAGATAACCTAAATACACTAGAGAATAATTTATGGTTTCCTTAAGATATCTAAAAATTCTTTTTAGGGCTTTCCAATGTTCTTCACTAGGATTGCTAGTATACCTACTCAGTCTGCCTACTGCATAAGCTATGTCTGGACGAGTTCTATTTGAAATATATAATAGGGATTCTATTCTTTGAGAATATCCTAATTGATTAATAGGTTCTCCTAAATTTTTAATCAAATGAGAGTTATGATCATAGGGGGTATAAATAGGATTTAAATCACAATATTCAAACTTTTGAAGCATTTTCTTTATTGAGTATGCCAGACTTATTACTATTCCATTATCTACTCTGTTAAGTTTAATTCCTAGAATTACATTGGCTTCTCCTAGGTCTTTCATATCAAACTTATTTGATAAGTAGCTTTTAGTTTCTTGAATTAATTTTAATGATGTTCGTAGGAGTAATATATCATCTACATATAAGCATAGTATTATAAAATCAGTATCCTGTCTTTTATAGTATATACATTTGTCATATTCATTTATTTTAAAGCTATTTTTCAAGATGATTTCATCAAACTTAATGTGCCACTATTTAGGAGCTTGTTTTAAACCATAAAGAGATTTGATTAATTTATATACTTTATATTCTTGTCCTCTTACTTCAAATCCTTGAGGTTGATTTATGTAAATTTCTTCTTCCAATTCTCCATTTAAAAATATAATTTTTACGTCTATTTGATGAATTATTAATTTATGAATTGAGGCTAAGGCAATTAGAGTTCTCAGGGTTGTTATTCTTGCTACAGGAGCATAAGTATCAAAATAATCTATGTCCTTCTTTTGATTAAATCCTTTTACTACTAACCTAGCTTTATATCTTTCTATTGATCCATCTGGTCTTAATTTTCTTTTAAAAATCTATTTTGTTCCTATAGGTTTGTTTCTAAGAGGTAAATCGGTTAAAATCCAAGTTTTATTTTCTATGATTGATTTAATTTCACTATCTATAGCTTCCTTCCAATATGATAATTCTGATGATGTCATTGCCTCATCGTATATGGAAGGATCACCTTCTATTAAGAATGTAAAGAAATCTTCACCAAAATCTTTTTCAATTCTTTTCCTTTTGCTTCTTCTTAATTCTGATTCAGTTTCTAGTTCTAGTTCTATGGCTTTAGAGGACGATGGTTCAAATTCCAAGGGTCTAGAGATTTTAGTCTTGAATGAAATTATATCTTCAAAGAAAGAGGCATCTCTAGCTTCTAAGATTGTGTTATCAGATATGTCATTAATCTCTGATTTTATTATTAAAAATCTACATGCATTGCTATTTGGGCATAGCCTATAAATACAGCATCTAAGGTTTTGGATTCTAGTTTTCTCTTTTTGGATTCAGGAATATTAACCTTAGCTAGACACCCCCACACTTTGAGAAAGTCTAGGTTAGGTGTTCTTCCTTTTCAAAGTTCATAGGGAGTCTTACCATTATCCTTAGTAGATATTCTATTTAGGATGAAACAAGAAGATAGAAGAGCTTCCCCCCATAAGTTCTCAGGTAAGCCAGAACTAATGAGCATAGAATTTGCCATATCCATAAGGGTACGATTCTTACGCTCAGCTACACCGTTGGACTGTGGAGAGTAAGGAGCAGTCAATTGATGAATTATCCCATGTTTTGATAGAACTGAGAAAATTCATTCGAGGTATACTCTCCTCCTCTATCAGATCTAAGAATTTTAATTTTCATTTCTTGTTGATTTTCTACCTCACTCTTATAAATTTTAAATTTATTGAAGGTTTCATATTTAGATTTAATTAGATAATAGTAACAATATCTAAAAAAATCATCTATAAAGGTCAGTAAGTACCTATTGCCACCACGAGTTGCAGTCTTAGTTGAGTCACAAACATCACTATGTATTAACTCCAAGATTGACGAATTTCTTATAACTGATTTTAATGGCTTTCTTGGTTGTTTAGATTCAGCACATATTTTGCATTTAGATATATCTAAATTTGATTTAGGAATTAGTTTTAAATTCATCATGTGTTTGACCTTTCTTAGGTGCACATGACCCAACCTGGCATGCCACAGATTTTGATTAGATTTATTCACAAGATAGGTTTGATTCTTAGCTTTATTAATAAAAAGATTTATTACATTCAATTTAACTAAGCCTTCACTTACATATCCTTTTCCTATGAGGGCATTATTCTTAGTTATTACAACTTTATTACAATCAAGAACAATTTTGTATCCTCTCTGAACTAGCTGAGACCCGCTGACAAGGTTCTTCCTAAGATCAGGAACATAAAGCACATCCGTCAAGGTGAGAACTTTTTTATGATATTTTCAGGTTCACTCGACCTTGTCCCTCGACCCTGGCGGCTGTGTTGTTCCCTAGAGTCAGACTTTCTCCACTTGAGTCCTAAAAAGTACTGAACCAGGAGCGATCAACACAAATATTAACATTAGCTCCTGAATCCAACCACCAATCAAGGTTGGAAGAAGTAAGATTTATTTCAGAGTTAAAGTTCACTAACCTAAGGATGGAATCATCTTGACCTTCAACTACGTGAGCTTGGGGTCCGGAGGAAGCAGAAGGTTTGTGAAAGGGCTCTCTTTTTCGATAAAAGCAGTCTCTCGCAAGATGATTTGTCCTCCCACACAAAACATAATCTTTTACTTGGACCTTGGGTTGGCTAGCTAGGTCTAGTATTGTGGGTTTTAAAGGTTTCACCCTTGGGTTTGAACTTGTTTGGTTTAGGATGGTAGGGTTGGTTTGATTGTTTTGGGAGGTTCGATTGAAATTTAGGCTTTGACCTTCATTTAGAATTATTGTTGGTCTGATGTTGTTCGGTTAGATTGGCTTGGACACTTGGAGTTTTATTTTGAAGGGTTTTAGACCTATGTTGGTCTTCTATCCTGATTGAGTTAAAAAGTTGAGCCAAGGTTAGCTCTCCTTGTTTATGAAGCTGACTTTTGACAAAGCCATTCCAAGAAGGAGGCATTTTATTTAGGAGGCTGTAAACTTTAAAACCTTCAAAGAATTTGCCTTTATTGGCCTGAAGTTTCCTAAGGTATTCTTGGAATTTATGAATTTGGTCATTGATAGGTGTGTCATCTACCATATTGAATATAAGGAATGATGCGGTGTTGAATCGTTCTACTCCAGCATCATCAAGTCCATATTCAAACTCAAGGTTATTCCATAATTCCTTCGAATTCTTAGCCGCTAGGTAAATGTCATAGAGTGAGTTGGATAGGGCACTAAGAATTCTACCTTTATATAGATAATCCTCTTCAGAGGTAGTGATTGTCATTGTATAAGAGGAATTGGTAGACTTGTCAATCACTGACCAAAGACCTAAGGTAGTTAGCCAAAACTTCATTTGGCTTTGCTACCTCCTAAAATGGGATCCATCAAATTTTTTCGGTCTAAGACTAACAATGTCATCCCTAAGGGTTACCATATGGTCCAAGCTAGATACAGAAAGGAAGATCTGGAAAATGAAAATGACTTTATTACAAAATTGTTTGAATTATTCAAACTTTTTTTTTTGCACACAACAAGAGAACAATAAGAGAACCAGATATTCTGCTATAAGTGATAGAAAATTTATATACATTAAATATGCAATGCAAATAAATTATAATTAATTTGCAACAAATCTCCTTTAGATTGTTATTGAAAAATGATTTCTATGTGCTTGCAACTAGGAATATATAAATATTCACATATATCTATATATATATTAAATATATATTTTAGAAAATAATATTTGTGGTGTGTGGCAGATTATATTCAACGAAAAGAAAAATTATTTCAAAATAAGTGCAAGTTAAAGAGTCAAGCCTGGGAGGTGATTTAAACCACTGCTCTAAAGGAGATTTGGTTTCCTTCTCATGCGAAGAAAATTGGACCAACCACTCTCCTCCAAGGTACAACCCGGAAGCCAAAACTTCCAAAGTCCGTGGCACGATCTCAACAGGATGCCGATCAGCAATCTTAAAAAAAAATTAGCAAGAAAATATAGAGTTGTTGTTGTTACAAAATTTTCATTCTTTGTAAGCCTATTTATATATTTTTTTCTTAAAATGATCATGTGTTTTATTTTATTAAAATAAGGCATTTTATGTTTTTAAAGCAGCCAAGCGTTTGATTTTTTAAACGATTGAGCGTTTGTTTTTTTAAAAAAAAAAATTTTGTCGAGCGTTTGGTTTTCAAACGGCTGAGCGTTATTGTCCGATAGCGGATAGGTAGCCAGGATGACAAAGACAGGTTGTAACCGACACTGCGCATGTTATAGGTATCTTGCCCCACCAGCCACCTACCAGGCGCGGTGCCACAGGTGACAAATGGGCCTAATTGTGCCAGACAGGCGCTGCTACGGATAGTGGCCACTCACAATCGCAGACAGTTAGTTGGCCATGTGGAAACTGAGATGGTTGGTGGGCCACATGGTAGAGTCAGGTGGCTCGAGATGGTGGGGACTTGGAGTCTGAGGTCGGGGCCGAGGCCAAGGTCGGCACCGAGGCTAAGGTCGAGGTGACGGGTACCTCCCATCAGTCCATTACTAACGAAGCCCGATCAGCCACACCAGATGCCCCCCTGCCCTTGAGGATGGCATGGGCGCGCTTCCCGCCTAGCAGAAGGGGCGTCATGTCATCTGGTGGCTGATCCCGATGTGCCGCTGATCACTGAGTGTACATGTGTCCCTAGAGGTGATAGCTCTTTAATGCAGGACGTGCGGGGTATCGCGACGCCATTACCTCATGTGACCCCATCACCCAATCCAAAGGAGATCCTCCTCGGGATGGGGGAAACCCTTTCGGGCTCTGCAAAAAGGGTGATCGCCATCATTGGGCTTAGGTCATCAGCATCCTACCATTGGCTGAGGATCTCATGCACCGCGTGCCGAGTGGTTGTCGAGAAGACCCTCCCAATGGGAGGTGTGCGCATGGCTGGTCCAGCAGGATGGGACGTTTCGAAGAGGGTGTAAAAGGGGAGGATCGTCCCTAATCTAGCTCCTCGTGCCTTCAGAGTTCCTCCGTCCCTCGCGCCTCAGAGTTCCTCCGTCCCTCGCGCCTAGGTCTTCTTTCCCCTCTGCCCGAGCCTCCTGCTTTCTCCAGCTTCCGTTGTTTTCCATCTTGCCAGGTCAGTCCTTTCGACTCTATTCTTCCATGGCTTCCTCCCCTTGAGTCTTGGTCTTCCGCCCCTCCATCTGGTGACCATTTCTCTTCTTTCCAGTTGCGACCATCTCCTTCCATCCCCTAGTCCTCCTCCGATTCAACCGAGGACCAGATTCCTCTGTCGCAGCAAATCGTCAGACGGGCCCTGCCAGGGGTCATCCGGCAGTCACTGGCCTCCCTAGGGCTAAAGGGGAGTCCCCCAAGGGATCCATCTCCACCATCATCGGCCAAGACCTAGCGAACCTTAGGGCTCAGTATAGGATTCTGGCCAATGTTCGATTATTCATCCCCAGCCCCGACGATAGGGTAAATCCTCCAACCTAGGAGGGTTGCCTTGTACAAGGCATCTCTTAAGGTGGGCCTCCGGCTGCCTATCCACCCATTCATAACCAACCTCTTTGATAAGTATGCATTAGCACCCGCACAGTTGATCTCGAACTCCATTCAGACCATCTGCCTTCCTGGTACTGTACCACCTCCAAGGCATAGAAGCCATAGTCTTCCTTTTCCGTGCCTTCTATAACCTTTACCAGCAGTCGGGCTGATGGATGTTCCATCCCAGGCCCGGCCGGATCCTTAGGCTTAGCCTCCCCTCGTCCGTCAAAGGGTGGAAGACCCGTTTCTTCTTCATGGGTCTCGAGGTAAGGCCGAGCTAGGGGGACCCGAACATGGGTCCAAATAAGAATCAGATGGTGGTCCCAAGGGACGAGGAGGCATTCCACTAGCTGCTGACCATCGAGATCCCTTGCTGCCATGAGCCTCTATCCAAGAAGAATCTGCGGCTGGTGGGCACCTTTCGAGCGGCGGTGAAGGCCCTTTTTCCTTCCTTTTTTTTTTTTTTTTTTTTTTTTGCTGACCGACCTTGGGTGTATGCAGACATGAGGCTGCCCGACCATGCCGTGAGAGGGCGCGCCCAAGAAGAGGAAGGTCACCGATGACGCTGAGGGGTCGAGGAGATGGCCCGATCCCAGTCGCCAGCTCGGTCCTCAACTCGATCTACCACGCCGGTTTCTCTGACACTTTGGCCTCGAGAGGACCGAGAGCCTGTCTCGGCCGTTGACCTCACGGTTGATGCATCACCAGAGGAGCGAAGGGCCGAGAGAGGTCCACCTGCGGAGCTGACCTCCCTGTGCGCAGAGATGACTGGCCTAGGGGCCAAGCTGACCTCAATGGGAGGCTCGCCCACGAGGGAGCATGCAAGAGAGGGGTTGACGGCAGTGGGCTCACTGGCGAGGGAGGGGCCGTCGACACCCGACGCAACGCTCGCGCCCTCGGGTCCAACCAGGATAGCTGAGGGAGTTGGAGCAGGTGTTGTGCCCTCCCGATCCTCACTCATGAACCAGGGCCGTAGAGCTGAGTAGCTGATGGCTTGGGCCTGCCTTCCCGAGTTCCAAGAGGAGCTCCATCTCCAGGAGGCTTCCTCTTTCTTCCACGACATCTTCATGGCGCAGCTATGGGTAAGTACCTCTTCCCACTTTTGTATACAACTCTGCTTGATTCAGTGCTGACAACGGTCTTCTGGTGCAAACGGTGAACTCTATAGCTGCCATGAGAGACGCTCTCATGCAGAGCGAGACCATGCTCCGCCAGACCCGACGGGAGCTGGCCGAGATGGAGGCTCGCACCGAGAGGGCCAAGGGAGCGCTGGGGGTGGCCCGCGCCGAGCGAGCTGAGGAGCTCGAGGAGGCCAAGCACCTAGCTACGGCCGAACTCGAGTATGCTCGACTGACGGGTGAGATGCTGGAGGCTACCCGTGCCACAATCAGTGCCCATGACCTGCGCATCGACTCCTACACCTTCGAGGTGAAGGCAGCCGAGTTGCGGGCCACCAGGGCAGAGGAGTCAGCCCGGGCAACCGAGGCCAAGGCGGCTGAGAAGGAGGCAGAGGCCCGGGCAGTGGAAGTGAGGGCCATGGCCGCCAAGGAGAAGGCTGGCAGGGCGATGGATGACTTTAGCAAGTCCACGGACATCGAGGATGAGCTGGCCGAGGCCTTTGCTGGTGCCTACCACCTCGGGTTCCGGGATGGGAAGGAGAAGGTCGGTCGTGTCCTTGGCCTCACCGGCCTTGATGATATCAAGCTGGACTAGATGTTGGACGAGGCGGCTGCGCTGCCAGGGCAGGTCGAGGTTGGGTCAGCACCGATCGAGGCCTGAGCATACTTGTACTTTTTATTTCATCTTTTTTTTTGTACTAAAGTCGACCTGTGTCGGCATTTTGTAAACCTTTTTGTTGGCCCAGATGGCAACCCAAGAGGGGGGGGGGGGGTGAATTGGGTTCTTAAAAATTTAAGACTTTTTAACTTTAATTGATTAGTTAGCAAGATGTGCAAGTGAGAATTAACTAAAAGCAATGCACAAGCAAATAAAGAGAGATAGAGATAGAGAAAATAGGCACGGCAAACACAAGATAATTTTATAGTGGTTCGGTGCAACCAGCACCTACGTCCACTCCCAAGATTCACTTGGGTCCACACTATAATCTCTCTAGATTACAGCCGAGTTGTTTTCCAAGCTCACAACTCAAACTTGTTGTTTTACCGGGTGCACAACGAACCCAGCTGGTTTTAACTCGGGCTTACCAGCACAAAACCCTACACGTTGTTTTTTAGGGCTCACAACTAACCCAACACAAGCACTCCGGCTTGCAACGAGGTATACCAACCTCCACTAATTCAATCCACTGATTGAATCAGCAAACAAATAATAAGAAGTGTTTGAACAATAATGTGCTCCCCTTGAGCAAATATACAAATGAAGTACAAAATATAAAAGGTTAGAAAAGCCTGATAATTTGCAGATGGTGGATGCTTGGGCTTTCTTCCTTCTTCTCTTCAACTCCTCTGAAGTGTTGAATCACGCCTCAGCTAGATTCTTGACCGTTGAAGACTTTGGAGTTGAGATGAAGCTTTTTCCTCTTTTGAAAATCCGCCGATTTGACCTTTGAAACGCACTTGGATTTTCTTTTGGCTTTTGTGGATTGATGAGAAGGAGTAGACGAAACTTTCACTTGGATTTCACTCCTTTTGAATCACTCTCTTTGAGCTAAAGATTTTTCCAATATGCTCTGTTTTTCCCTCTTTTCAAATGATATTCTTTTCTCTCTTTTTGATTTTCTCTGGGTTGTTTTGATTTGAAAAGAACTCCTCTATTTATAGAATCTGCAAAAATATATCCGTTAGAGACAAGGAAAAATAGCCGTTATTCAAAAATCTTACCGTTGGGGCTGATGTGTCATCGTAAAAATCGCGCCCAGATTTGCTGGAGTCGACTCATGCTTTTCCCGAGTCGGCTCGAGCTCATTTTACCAAAAATAGAAATGTTTAAAAAGGTTAGGGGTCGACTCGCTAAAAGTGAAGTGTCGACTCCTGAAAGTCGGGAGTCGACTCGTGAAAGGCTTGGGGTCGACTCGAGAGTGCTCAGAAAAACACTCTTCTGGTGTCTGAGCGGAGTCGACTCGCACAGTCCAGGAGTCGGCTCGACAGAATCAGGGGTCGACTCGACAATTTCATGGGTCGACTCGACACAGATGCACATTTCTGTACACTGAGCGGAGTCGACTCTGAAACTCAGGAGTCGGCTCCGGAACGTATCAAAAATCAGAAACTTTTCTGATTGACATTAAAATCGTTCCAGATTCATTTTATTCATTGTTTTGACATGAAATCAATAGAATTAACCTTTAGAAGTGATTCATGAACTAATCCATAAACTTTTTGAATAAAACATGAATTATAACATTTCTTTTCGAAAGTTTGAATATTGAGCTTAAAGTCACTTTCAAAATTGATTAAAGTTAAACTTGAGCATTCTCATTGATTGTTCAAAATAAATTTGTTGCTTCATTCATAAACTCATTACATCCTTTAATAAACTCAATGGCTTTTAGTAATCATCAAAATCAAAAGGATTGGATCATATAATTTTTCTATAATCTTTCAACAATCTCCCCCTTTTTGATGATGACAAAAATATTGAGTTTGTTCATGATTGATTAGTGAATTATTTTGTTTTCATAGTTAGGCTTAGGCTCCCCCTTAATGAGGTAGCTCCCCCTATGAAACTTAATTAATTATCTCAATCATAGACAATCATAGAACTATAAAATTCTCCCCCTTTTTTGTTATCAACAAAAAGATAGAGAATCATAAACATTCATTCAAATTCATTGAAATAAGGAAATAGAGAATTCATTTCATTTAAAAGTCTAATACATCAAAATGTTCAGTACATTGATTTCATAAAGAAAGCATAAAAACTTCAGTACAAAACAAGGATTGAAACTCTAGTAACTCAAAAATGAGTTCTTACAATTCTAGTTAGATGATCAACTATATTTTTCATTCCTTCAGATTGAATTTTTACATAGTCCTTGAGTTTTTCATCAACAAAGGTGCACGCACTCTGAATTTTGTCTTGAAGCTCTGCGTTGCACTTTGCATATGTCTCTCCATCTCCACATATATCCTTAAGTTCTTCAAAAATATTCTTGAGATCACTACTTAAGGATGCCGATGAAGATCCGAGAGTGGACTCAATCTTTGAGATACGATCATCAAGAGAATAAAGTGTCTCTCTCAAATGCATAAATTTATTCTCAAAATCAGTTTTAAGCTTATCAGATTGATCTTCAAGTAAGGCTTTGAGTTGCATAATTTGTTGATCTGAAAACTAGCAGAAGATGAAGTCTGAACAAAAGTTGGACTGGGGCTGGAGCAGAGGCAGAAACCAAAGGGCTCGGAGGTGCAGGCGAAGGATGTCTAACAGAGGGTCCTGCAGCCTCAGTATCTGTAGCTCTATCTTCTGTCACTCCTTTCCTTTCCCATTTACCATTCTTTTTGACAAACCCCATCCGATGAATTGTTGCTAGACTATAAAAATCAGTGTGTCTTAAATTCTTCATAGGTTCATTATCAGAAATCACCACACCCTGGCTTCGAAAAATCATTGTAAGGATCATCCCATAAGGCAGACTAGATTTCCTTTTCCCTCCACAATCTGCTATGTACCACAGAATCATGCTGGGAAGATTGATAGGCTTGCCTGTCACTATGGCGTCCATTACAAAAACATCTCTCAGAAACATAGTCAAATCTACCAGTTTTAGGAAAGAGAATCCTACTGCAGATATTGTGTAGCAATCTCAACTCTAAAGAAAGCTGATTAGCAAAACCTCTTCAAATCCAACCACATCCCAATAATCTGGATAAAGCTGGGGCGCGGTCATCAGAAGAAAAGGTGGAGGTGCCAGACAAGGGTAATTCCAATAATCTAGACAAGATCTCAGCAGTAACAGATAGTCTGACTCCTCTCACATTGCTAATAAGCCCATGGTCTCCTCTAGACAAATTCTTGTAAAATTCTTTAACCAAAGAGGGATAAGTCGGGCACTCTAGAGAACAAACTTTCTCCCAACCCATCTCGATTAACTGTCTCCCAACTAGAAACCCTCATTCTCAAACAATTCAAAATCCACCTTCCTACCAGTAGTAATGATCCTATCCGCTAGACGATCTACCTGGGAGGACGTGGCAGCAGGAGCAGCAGTTGGGGTAGAAGCAGATGAGTGGAGTCCGAGCTTGGAGAAGGCTCACGCACGGGACGCTTCACCGGCTTCTTCACGGAACGCTTTCTCTTGATGCCACCCGCCACAACACTAGATCCTCTAGTTTTAGGTGCCATTTGATGATTGGAGGTGATAATCAGGGATTATTGGAGTTTGGAAGGTTTGGAGAGAGCGTGGAGAGAGTATTTTAAGATTGGGGTCGAATAGAATGAGCGACGAGTCGACTCTGCCCTAGAAAAATCAATTTGGGACCACCTCGAGTCGGCTCGCGCAAACCCGGTGTCGACTCGGCACAGACACAGAAAGCCGTCCCGACATGGAGTCGACTCGCGCCAAGAGGGGTCGACTCGAGAGTTTCAGTTGAAACCGGGAGTCGACTCCGATACGCATCGAGTCGGCTCCGAGACCATTTCAGACCAAAACATGAAATTTCTGAAATGTGTCCGGAAAATGATCATAAAAATTGATAAATAATCATTGGATATGAGTGAATCAATTAGATATGAATTCTAGATAAGATTTCCTTAAGGATTGAGGATTTGAAAGAATCTTAGATAAAATTTCCTTAGGGGTTTCAAATTCATTCTAAAGGATCACAAATACCTAACTCTCCTCTAAGATAACAGAATCTCTCTTCATTTAAAGGTTTAGTGAATATGTCAGCTAATTGTTCTTCAGTGTTAACATAATCAAGACATATTTCATTATTTGCTACATGTTCTCTTATAAAATGATATCTGATTTCTATGTGTTTAGTTCTTGAATGTTGAATTGGATTCTTTGTTAGATTAATTGCGCTAGTGTTATCACATCTTATGGGTGTCTTATCAAGTGTGATACCATAGTCTTCAAGTTGTCGCTTAATCCATAGGATTTGCGCACAGCAACTTCCAGCTGCTACATATTCAGCTTCAGTAGTTGATAATGCAACTGAATTTTGCTTTTTGCTAAACCATGTGATTAAGTTACTTCCTAAGAAATGGCATGCACCACTTGTGCTTTTTCTATCTAGTTTGCATCCAGCATAATCAGAATCTGAATATGCAATTAGATTTAATGTGGAGTCTCTAGAATACCATAAACCTACATTTTTTGTTCCACTTACATATCTTAGTATTCTTTTAACAGCTATTAAATGTGATTCTTTAGGTTCAGATTGAAATCTAGCACATAAACATACTGAAAACATAATGTCTGGTCTACTTGCTGTTAAATAAAGAAGGGATCCGATTATACCTCGATAATACTTTTGGTCAACCTTTTTACCTTCTTCATCTTTGTCCAGCTTGCATGAAGGACTCATTGGAGTTCCGAGGGGTTTCATTGATTCCATACCAAACTTTTTGAGTAGTTCTCTTGTGTATTTGTTTGGTTGATGAAGATTCCCTCTTTGCTTTGTTTGATCTGGAGTCCAAGGAAGAAGTTGAGTTCTCCCATCATGCTCATCTCGAATTCTCCCTGCATCAACTTTGCAAATTCTTGACAAAGAGAATCGTTAGTAGCACCAAAAATAATGTCATCTACGTATATTTGTACTACAAGTAAATCTTTACCTTTTCTTTTCAAAAACAAAGTTTTATCAACATTTCCTCTTGTAAAATCATTTTCTATTAAGAATTTACTTAACCTATCATACCAAGCTCTAGGTGCTTGTTTCAAACCATATAAAGCTTTGTGCAATTTAAAAACGTGATTTGAAAACTCGTGATCTTCAAAACCTGGTGGTTGTTCTACATAAACTTCTTCATTTATAAATCCATTTAAAAATGCGCTTTTTACATCCATTTGAAATAAGTTAAATTCATATGACATGCAAATGCAAGTAATAGCCTAATGGCTTCTAATCTAGCTACAGGTGCAAAGGTTTCATCAAAATCAATACCTTCCTCTTGATTATATCCTTTAGCAACCAATCTAGCTTTGTTTCTAATTACTATGCCATTTTCATCTAGTTTATTTCTAAAAACCCATTTTGATCCTATTACTGAATGATTTTTAGGTCTTTCAACTAAGTCCAAACATTATTTCTTGTAAATTGATTTAGTTCTTCTTGCATTGCTAACATCCAATTATTATCTTTTTCAGCTTCTTCTATAGTTTTAGGTTCAATTTGTGATACAAATGCAAGATGATTACTAATATTTCTCATGTATGATCTAGTTCTTATTCCTTGAGATGGATCGCCTATAATCAATTCCTTGGGATGACTATGAGCATATCTCCAGTCTCTTGGAAGATCTACATCATTATGATCAATATTGACATCATCGTCCTTATGTGAATCATCATCTTTAGCTTCTTGCTCATGATCAGAAGATACTTCAATATTAAGTTTTTCAAGATCTTTTTCAATTATGTTTGTATCTTCCTCATCATCAAGCTTTTCAGAACTAGATGCTAAAGACTCATCGAAAACTATATGAATGGATTCTTCAACTACTAAGGTTTTCTTGTTAAATACTCTATAAGCTTTACTAGTTGTTGAATATCCTAAAAAGATTCCTTCATCAGATTTAGCATCAAATTTTCCTAAATTGTTTTTACCATTATTATGAATGAAACATTTACATCCAAATGCATGAAAGTATTTTATATTTGGTTTTCTTTCATTCCATAATTCATAAGGTGTTTTCTTTAAGATTGGTCTTATTAAGGCTCTATTTAAGATGTAACATGCTGTGTTAATTGCTTCCGCCCAAAAGTACTTTGGTAAGGTTACTTTCGCATAGCATGGTACGGGCCATGTCTTCTAGAGTCCTATTTTTTCTTTCAACTACACCATTTTGCTGTGGAGTCCTAGGGGCTGAAAAATTATGATTAATTCCATTTTCAGAACAAAAACTTTCAAATAAGTGATTTTCAAATTCTGTTCCATGATCACTTCTTAGAGATACTATAGTAGTGTTTTTCTCATTTGTGACTTTCTTGAAGAATTTCAGGAATATTGAGAAAGTCTCATCTTTGTGAGCTAAAAACATTACCCAAGTATATCTAGAATAATCATCTACAATCACTAGACCATATTTCTTTCCTCCTAGACTTGTGGTTCTAGTTGGTCCGAAAAGATCCATGTGAAGTAGCTCTAGTGCCCTAGAAGTTGAAACAATGTTTTTAGATTTAAAAGAACTTCTAGTTTGTTTTCCAAATTGACATGCATCACATATTTTATTATTTTCAAAATCTAGTTTAGGTAATCCTTTAACTAAATCCATTTTAATTAGTTTTGAAATAAGGTGTGTGCTTGCATGACCTAATCTACGATGCCACAACCAACTAATTTCATTTATGTTAGCATTGTCAGCAATTAAGCAATGATCACTCAAAGATAATTTTTCTAGATCAACAAGTAAACATTGCCATGTCTATAACCAGTAAATACAATGCTATCATCAATAGAATTAGTTACAGTGCATACAGAAGATTTAAATGAAACATTAAAGTTTTTATCACATAATTGACTTATACTTATTAGATTATGCTTCAAACCATCAACATAAAGTACATTATCAATAAATGTAGATGGAGTTATACGGACTTTACCAAGGCCCATAATTTGACCTTTACCGTTATCGCCAAACGTAACAACTCCACCTTTCTTTTCTTCTAGGGTGATGAATTCATCTTTGTCACCCGTCATATGTCTTGAGCAGCCACTATCAAGGTACCACTTTTTCTTTGATCTTTTGGCTACAAGACATTCCTGCAACATAATTTAAACTTTATGTTTAGGTACCCAAGCTTTCTTGGGTCCTTCATGGTTAGCAGCAATAAAATTGTTCCTTTCGGAACCCATATTTTCTTAGCTTTAATATTTAACTTGTTGTTATTATTTAACGTTTTGCATTCAAATGATTTATGACCTTTTTCATTACATTTGAAACAAGTTATATTACTTTGGTTGGCTTTTATAAAAATATTCTTTAAGATTTTGTTTCCTTAATGTGTTATATCCTAAACCTGCTTTGTCAAAAACAGCTTTTTGACTATCTAAGATCATGTTAAGTTTAGTTGAACTTAAGGTGAATTTCTCAACAATGTCTTTATATTTTTTAACATCTTTCTTAAGAGAGTCATTTTCTTTAGCTTGCTGTTCTTTATCTAAAGCTAAAGTTTCTAATTGATCTTTTAAATTTTAGTTGAGTTTTTAGTTTCAGATTTTAACAAATCTATTTCTTGATTAAGATTATCTCTTTCTTTCCTAAGTTCTTCTTTTTCATTAGTTAAGTTCTTAACTTCTAAAGCTAATTCATTTTTACTTTTAGCTAAACTATATTGTCATTTTTCAAAAACTTATACTTTTTTTTAAGGATTTAAAATCAATCATAAGTTCATTGAAAGCCTCAAACATTTCATCAAATGTAAATTCATCATGAGTTTCGGTACTTACCTCATTGTCGTTGTCGTCGTCGTTGGCCATGAAGCAGATATTAGCAACTTCTTTTTGTTCTTCTTCTTCGGAAGAAGACTCTTCACTATCAGTCCAAGTTGCCATGTAGGCCTTTTTCTTTTTCTTGTAGGCCTTCTTAAGTAAAGGACAGTCATATCTAAAATGCCCTGGTTTTTTACATTCATAGCATACTAAGGGCTCTTTTTCTTTTTCTTTCCTTTTCCTTTTTCTTATCCTTTTCTTTTCTCCTTCCATTTTTGAAACAAATCTCTTTTTGTGGAAGGGCCTCCTTCTTTGCATAAATTTCTTGAATTTCCTTGCAAGGAGGGCTGACTCATCATCATCATCCTCTTCATCATCGCTGCTGCTTATTTCCTTTTCTGCAGCTTTGAGGGCGATGGTCTTCTTCTTTCTTGACTCATCCTCATTGACATGTTGTTTGACTTGAAGCTCATGAGTCATCAGCGAACCAAGAAGCTCTTCCAATGGTAGGATGTTCAGATCTTTGGCTTCTTGTATGGCGGTCACCTTGGCTTCCCAAGTCCTTGGAAGTGACCTAAGGATTTTGCGAACAAGCTCAGAATTAGTATAAACTTTTCCAAGACTTTTCAAACCATTCACAATATCAGTAAATCTAGTGAACATGCATGTGATGGTTTCATTTTGTTCCATAGTAAATAATTCATATTTATGAACCAAAATATTTATCTTTGATTCTTTTACTTGGTTTGTTCCTTCATGAGTAATTTCCAACCTATCCCAAATTTCTTTTGCGGAATTACAAGTTGAGATTCGGTTGAATTCATTTGAATCTAAGGAACAATATAAAATATTAATGGCCTTAGCATTTAGTTGTGCCATTCTCCTATCATTATCATTCCAATCCCTTTCGGGTTTAGGAACAATAGTGCCATCAATAAGGTGTGTGGGTGTACTAGGTCCATTTATTATTACACCCCAAAGCTCATAGTCAGAAGCTTGAATGAATATCCTCATTCTAGCTTTCCAATATGAATAGTTGGCCATTAAAAAGTGGAGGTCTATTCGTAGAATGACCTTCAGCAAAACTTGAACCAATTTGTGTTGCCATATGGATCTTTAGCCCTTGATCGTGAGATCAAATTCTAAATGAGCACTTGCTCTGATACCAATTGTTGGCCCAGATGGCAACCCAAGAGGGGGGGGTGAATTGGGTTCTTAAAAATTTAAGACTTTTTAACATTAATTGATTAGTTAGCAAGATGTGCAAGTGAGATAACTAAAAGCAATGCACAAGCAAATAAAGAGAGATAGAGATAGAGAAAATTAGGCACGGCAAACACAAGATAATTTTATAGTGGTTCGGCGCAACCAGCACCTACGTCCACTCCCAAGATTCACTTGGGTCCACACTATAATCTCTCTAGATTACAGCCGAGTTGTTTTCCAAGCTCACAACTCAAACTTGTTGTTTTACCGGGTGCACAACGAACCCAGCTGGTTTTAACTCGGGCTTACCAGCACAAAACCCTACACGTTGTTTTTCTAGGGCTCACAACTAACCCAACACAAGCACTCCGGCTTGTAACGAGGTATACCAACCTCCACTAATTCAATCCACTGATTGAATCAGCAAACAAATAATAAGATAGTGTTTGAACAATAATGTGCTCCCCTTGAGCAAATATACAAATGAAGTACAAATGATAAAGGTTAGAAAAGCCTGATAATTTTGCAGATGGTGGATGCTTGGGCTTTCTTCCTTCTTCTCTTCAACTCCTCTAGAAGTGTTGAATCACGCCTCAGCTAGATTCTTGACCGTTGAAGACTTTGGAGTTGAGATGAAGCTTTTTCCTCTTTTGAAAATCCTGCCGATTTGACCTTTGAAATGCACTTGGATTTTCTTTTGGCTCTTGTGGATTGATGAGAAGAGTAGACGAAACTTTCACTTGGATTTCACTCCTTTTGAAACACTCTCCTTTGAGCTAAAGATTTTTCCAATATGCTCTGTTTTTCCCTCTTTTCAAATGATATTCTTTTCTCTCTTTTTGATTTTCTCTGGGTTGTTTTGATTTGAAAAGAACTCCTCTATTTATAGAATCTGCAAAAATATATCCGTTAGAGACAGGAAAAATAGCCGTTATTCAAAAATCTTACCGTTGGGGCTGATGTGTCATCGTTAAGAATCGCGCCCAGATTTGCTGGAGTCGACTCATGCTTTTCCCGAGTCGGCTCGAGCTCATTTTACCAAAAATAGAAATGGTTAAAAAGATTAGGGGTCGACTCGCTAAAAGTGAAGTGTCGACTCCTGAAAGTCGGGAGTCGACTCGTGAAAGGCTTGGGGTCGACTCGAGAGGTGCTCAGAAAAACACTCTTCTGGTGTCTGAGCGGAGTCGACTCGCACAGTCCAGGAGTCGGCTCGACAGAATCAGGGGTCGACTCGACAATTTCATGGGTCGACTCGACACAGATGCACATTTCTGTACACTGAGCGGAGTCGACTCTGAAACTCAGGAGTCGGCTCCGGAACGTATCAAAAATCAGAAACTTTTCTGATTGACATTAAAATCGTTCCAGATTCATTTTAGTTCATGTTTTGACATGAAATCAATAGAATTAACCTTTAGAAGTGATTCATGAACTAATCCATAAACTTTTTGAATAAAACATGAATTATAACATTTCTTTTCGAAAGTTTGAATATTGAGTTTAAAGTCACTTTCAAAATTGATTAAAGTTAAACTTGAGCATTCATTGATTGTTCAAAATAAATTTGTTGCTTCATTTTCATATCCTTTAATAAACTCAATGACTTTTAGTAATCATCAAAATCAAAAGGATTGGATCATATAATTTTCTATAATCTTTCAACACTTTTTTAAGTATCAATAAAAAGTGAGGAATTTCATTTAAAGTGACGATCTTTGGATCTCTTCTTGGGTAATTGGCCTTGCTAGCTCGTCATTCCTTGTGAGGTTGAGTGAGCTCGAAACAGCAGCTCGGCCCACGGTCGAGGTAGACTCCAAAGCGAAGATCGAGGTTGGCCAAGAAGCTGGGCCATGTTCCATGTGGGTGTCAGTCTCCCGAGGCCAAGCTGACTTTGGGCCTTGGTGCCAACCAGAGTCAGACTTTGGTGCCGAGCTAGCCTCGGGCTTTCGGTGCTGACCAAAGTCAGGCTGAGGAACCGAGCTGGCCTTGGACTTTCGGTGCCGATCAGAGTCGGGCCTAGGTGCCATGCTGGTCTTAGGCTTTCGGGGCTGATCAGAGTTGGGCTTTTAGTGCCGACCTGAGTCGGGCTTTAGTGCTAAGCTGGCCTCGGGCTTTCAGTGCCGATCAGAGTCGGGCTTTGGTACCAAGCTGGCCATGGGCTTTCAGTGCCGACCTGAGTCGGGCTTTCGTGCCTAGCTGGCCTCGGGCTTTCAGTGCCAACCAAAGTTGGGCTTAGGTGCCGAGCTAGCCTCGTGCTTTCGGTGTCGACCAGAGTTGGGCTTAGAGGCCGAGTTGGTCTCAAGCTTTCGAGGCCGACCTGAGTCGGGCTTAGGTGCCGAGCTGGCCTCGGGCTTTTAGTGCCAACCTGAGTTGGGCTTTGGTGTCGAGCTAGTCTTGGGCTTTCAGTGCCAACCGGAGTTGGGCTTTGGTGCCGAGCTGGCCTCGGGCTTTCAGTGCCCATCTGAGTTAGGCTTTCATGCTGAGCTAGCCTCGAGCTTTCATTGCCGACCAGAGTCGGGCTTAGGTGCTGAGTTGGTCTTGGGCTTTCAGGGCTGACCTGAGTCGGGCTTTTGTGCCGAGCTGGCCTTGGGCTTTCAGTGTCAATCGGAGTTGGGCTTAGGTGCCAAGCTAGTCTCGGCTTTCAGTGCCAACCAGAGTCGGGCTTAGGTGCCGAGCTAGCTCGGGCTTTCGGTGCCGACCAGAGTCGGGCTTAGGTGCCGAGTTGGTCTCAAGCTTTCGAGGCCGACCTGAGTCGGGCTTAGGTGCCGAGCTGGCCTCGTGCTTTCAGTGCCAACCTGAGTTGGGCTTTGGTGCCGAGCTGGCCTCGGGCTTTTAGTGCCAATCTGAGTTAGGCTTTCGTGTTGAGCTGGCCTCGAGCTTTCAGTGCCGACCAGAGTCGGGCTTAGGTGTCGAGCTAGTCTTGGGCTTTCGGGGCTGACCTAAGTCGGGCTTTTGTGCCAAGCTGGCCTTGGCCTTTCAGTGCCGATCGGAGTCGGGCTTAGGTGCCAAGCTAGTCTCGGGATTTCGGGGCCGACCGAAGTTGGGCTTAGGTGCCGAGCTGGCCTCGGGCTTTCAGTGCTGACCTGAGTCGGGCTTTGGTGTTGAGCTGGCCTTGGGCTTTCGGGGCTAACTAGAGTTGGGCTTAGGTGCCGAGTTGGCCTCGCGCTTTTAGTGTCAATTAGAGTTGGGCTTTGGTGCCGAGCTAGCCTCAGGCTTTCAGTGTCGATCTGAGTTGGGCTTTCGTGTCGAGCTGACCTCGGGCTTTCAGTGCTGACCAGAGTCAGGGTTAGGTACCGAGCTGGCCTCGGGCTTTCGGTGCCAACCAGATTCGGGCTTAGGTGCCGAGCTGGTCTCAGGCTTTCAGGGCCGACCGGAGTCGGGCTTAGGTGCCGAGCTGGCCTTGGGCTTTCGGTACCAATCGGAGTCAAGCTTTGGTGCCAAGTTTACCTCGGGCTTTCAATGCCGACCTGAATCAGGCTTTCATGCCGAGCTGGCCTTTGGCTTTTAGTGCTGATCGAAGTCAGGCTTAGGTGCCGAGCTGGTCTCGAGCTTTTGGGGCCGACCTGAGTTGGGCTTAGGTGCCGAGCCGGCCTTGGGCTTTCAGTGCCGACCTGAGTCAGGCTTTCATGCTGAGCTACCCTCGAGCTTTCAGTGCCGACCAGAGTAAGGCTTTCATGCCGACCTACCCTCGAGCTTTTAGTGCCGACCAGAGTAGGGCTTAG
The DNA here is from genome assembly GCA_900491605.1 of Calamus simplicifolius. Taxonomy (NCBI): domain Eukaryota; kingdom Viridiplantae; phylum Streptophyta; class Magnoliopsida; order Arecales; family Arecaceae; genus Calamus; species Calamus simplicifolius. The sequence continues at coordinate 273,521 of UESW01000001.1, read as the reverse complement.
GTGTCGAGCTGGTCTCGAGCTTTTGGGGCCGACCGGAGTCGAGCTTAGGTGCCAAGCTAGCCTTGAGCTTGCAGTGCCGACCCAAGTTGGGCTTAGGTGCCGAGCTGGCCTCGGGCTTTCAGTGCTGACCTGAGTTAGGCTTTGGTGCCGAGCTAGCCTCGGGCTTTCAGTGCTGACCAGAGAAGAGCTTTGGTACCGAGCTGGCCTTGGGCTTTCAGTGTTGACCTAAGTCAGGCTTTGGTGCCGAGCTGGCCTTGGGCTTTCAATGCCGATCAGAGTCGGGCTTTGGTGCCGAGCTAGCCTCAAGCTTTCAGCACCGACCGGAGTCAGGCTTTCCTGCCGAGCTGGTCTCAGGCTTTCGGTGCCGACCTAAGTCGGGCTTTGGTGCCAAGCTAGCCTCGGGCTTTCAGTGCCGACCGAAGTTGGGCTTTCGTGCCGAGCTGGCCTCGGGCTTTCAGTGCTGACCTAAGTTAGGCTTTCGTGCCGAGCTGGCATTGGGCTTTCAGTGCCAATCTGAGTCGGGCTTTGGTGGAAAGGATGAGGTTCTTGAACACATCTTTGTTAATCAAAGGAAGATGAGATATTCAAGGCTACCTTTATTTCAATAAGTTAAAAGGATGAGGTACTTAAACCCAAAATTAGCTGTTGGCATACATCATTGATAATATCGGCGGAGGTTGTCCGAATTCCAAGTGCGGGGGAGTGGAGTTTCATCAAGCTCCTCAATTCGGTAAGCTCCGCGATGTAAAGCCTCCATGATCCGGTAGGGTCCCTTCCAGTTGGGAGATAGCTTACCTCCTTCCATCGGCTTCGAGACTTTGGCTCGTCTGAGAATCAAGTCTCCCAGAAGGAATACCTTGGAGTGAACATGGGCATTGTAGTACTTGGCAACCCTCTGGTGGTAAGCTACCATTCTGAGCTGTGCCCTATCGTGTACCTCCTTGATGAGATCAAGGTTGGCTCATAGTTGGCTTGCGTTGTCCTCCTTGCCGTACGACTCCACTCGAGGACTTGGGATCTCGACTTCCATGGGGATGACGGCCTCAGAGCTGAAGATGAGACAAAAGGGGGTCTTGCCAGTGGTAGTGTGGGGTGTCGTGTGATAAGCCCATAGCATGTTGAGAAGCTCTTCCATCCACCTCCCCTTGAAGTCGTCCAGCCATGTTCTGAGCCCCTGAAGGATGGTACGGTTTGTTACCTCAACCGCTCCATTTGTTTGTGGGTGACCAACCGAAGTAAACCATTGGCGGATGCCCAACTCGACACAGAATTCTCTAAAGGGAGAGTTGTTAAACTGCCGGCCATTATCGATGATGAGGGTGTGGGGTAACTAGAACTAGCAAATAATGGATTTCCAGAAGAACGACCTCACTTTGCTCTCAGCTATCTTGGCTAGGGCTTTGGCCTCCACCCACTTGGTGAAGTGATCGATGGTGATGAGTAAGAATCTTCGCTGATCGGAAGCTGGAGGGAATGACCCCAAAATGTTCATCCTCCATTGGGCGAAGGGCCACGGGGCCGACAAGGAGCTTAGCTGGGAGGTCGGCAGTTACTGGATGTTGGCGTGCCGCTAACAGCTATTGCACTTTCGGACCAACTTGGCAGCATCCTCTCTCATCGTGGGCTAGTAGTACCCTTGGCGTAGAGCCTTATACACCAGTGCTCTACCCCTTAGGTGGTTCCCGCAGATGCTCTCATGGATCTCATGGAGGATGTAGTCGGTGTCCGCAGGTCCGACACACTTAAAAAGTGGATAAGAGAAGGACCTTCGAAATAACCGCCCAACTAACACCAGGAACTTAGGAGCTCGACGCTTAAGTAGTTTGGCCTCCGCAAGGTCCTCGGGAAGAGTGTCGTCGGTGAGGTACTGGATATAAGCCTCCGTCCACACGGGCTCTTGGTCGATCGGCAAGACCTCTTTCGTGGTGTCGATGCTCGGGGTCTCCAAGTGCTCCACATATGTCCTCCCAAGGGTCCCATCAATCGAGATAGCTAAACAGGATAGCGCATTAGCTCTGACATTTTTGTCCCTGGGGATATAGCTGACGCTGAAGCGAATGAAAAGTGAGGCTTACAATTGGACCTTACTCAGATAACGGGATATGGTGGTGTCCCGAGCTTCGTACTCCCCAGCAATTTGGCCGAAGACAAGCTGGGAGTCAGTGAATGCTCTAAGATATTCATCCTTAAGCTCCCAAGCAAGTCTCATTTCGGCCAGCAGTGCCTCGTACTCAGCCTGATTGTTGATGGTGGGGAAGAGGAACCGAAGGGCATACTCTACCACCATCCCATCTGGGCTAGCGAGTATGAGGCCCGCTCCACTTCCCTGAGAGTTCGATGCACCGTCCACATTGAGGATCCACTCCTCTCCCATTGCCTTGGGAGGGGTGGCTGAGGGCATCACGCTGAGTTCTTCCGGCTGCCCCTCAACCCAGGTGAACTCGACCAGGAAGTCCATCAAGACTTGGGACTTTAGGGCTGATCTTTGAAACGACAGGTCGAATTCTCCTAGCTTGACCGCCCACTTTGCCAACCAACCGAAGTGTTGGCCCAGATGGCAACCCAAGTGGGGGGTGAATTGGGTTCTTAAAAAATTTAACCTTTTAAAATGATTGGCTTTGGAATACACAAGATTAAGTGCAGGATAAATATTAACCACAAACAAAGAGATAGAGAGAGAATCAAAACACGGCAAACACAAGGATTTTATAGTGGTTTGGTGTATCCAACACCTACGTCCACTTCCAAGTACCACTTGGGTCCACACTATAATCTACTAGATTACAGTCAAGTTGTTTTACAAGCTCACAACTCAAAACTTGTTGTTTCCCATGGGATCATAACGAACCCAGCTGGTTTTCCATTGTTGGCCCAGATGGCAACCCAAGAGGGGGGGTGAATTGGGTTCTTAAAAAATTTAACCTTTTAAAACGATTGGCATTGGAATACACAAGATTAAGTGCAGGATAAATATTAACCACAAACAAAGAGATAGAGAGAAAGAATTAAAACACGAAAACACAAGGATTTTATAGTGGTTCGGTGTATCCAACACCTACGTCCACTCCCAAGTACCACTTGGGTCCACACTATAATCTACTAGATTACATCCGAGTTATTTTACAAGCTCACAACTCAAAACTTATTGTTTCCCACGGGATCACAACGAACCCAGCTGGTTTTCTGGGCTCACAGCACAAAACCCAAACCTAAGCTAATCTATCTTGACCCAAGGTATACTACCTCCACTAATTTAATCCCCCTGATTGAACTAGCAAAAACAAATGAGAATAGAGTTTACAATGACAAACAGCTCCTCAAATGAGCAAATATTCAATATAAATAAATAAGGTTAGAAAAGCCTGTTTGAAGCATAGTTGATTTGAGCTTTTCTTCTTTTCTTCTTTTCCTCTTCTCCTTTAAGATGTTGAATTAGGCCTCAGCTCGGATTCTTCACAAAGATTGCAGATGAGAAGTTGGGAAAAAACAGGGCTTTTGGCTCTCTTTTTCTTCTTTTGGAAAATCCTTCGATTTTGAACTTGAATGCCTTGGATTTCTCTTTGAGCTTTCTGGAGTTGATGGATTTGAACTTTAACTCTTTCCTCTTGATTTCTTGCTCAAGACTTCTTGGATTTTTTCAATTTATTTTCTCTCTATTTTTTTCATCATTTTTTCAAATGGACGGACTCCCCTTTTATAGATTCTTCTTTTATCCAAGATTAGGTGAAAAACTAGCCGTTATTTCTGTCCTTGGATTCCTCCTATACACAAGAAAAGTATCCGTTAGAGATTAGGTGAGAAAATATTACCGTTGGAGGCCGTTCTGACACTTTGAAAATCCGTTCCTGACAGGTTGGAGTCGGCTCCAACTTTTCAGGTGTCGGCTCCAAGTCGATTATCCAAAAATAGAAAGTAAAAGTTCGTTGAGGAGTCGGCTCCGAAAAAGGTAAGTGTCGGCTCGTCGCATTCGGGAGTCGGCTTCGGAAAACTGTAAGTGTCGGCTCCAGAGTAGTCCAAAAATATGCTTTCTGTTCTCGTATTGGAGTCGGCTCCAGAGACTGTAAGTGTCGGCTCCTGAAATCTAGGTGTCGGCTCCGAAACTCTGAGTGTCGACTCCTGACCATGCCAAAAATCAGGAAAGCATCTGATCCGCCATGGGGTCGGCTCCAGACCTTCTAGGTGTCGACTCCAGGCTCTGAATTTTGAAACATACTTCTGGCAATTGATTCAAAAACGTATTTCTTTATCCTTTTTGATTGATCAAATCTTTTTAAGCCCTGAAACACTTGTTAAATCTATTAGTAATAAAATGAATATACTCATATCTTTTTATTAATCATCAAAATCAATAATTGGGTCAACAATCTCCCCCTTTTTGATGATTATAAAAACATTGAGTATATGCATGAGTAAACAATAGGATTCTCACTCAATTTTCTCAAATGTTTGTCCCTCACAGGTAAGCTCCCCTGAATGAGGTAGCTCCCCCTATGATGTTCAATTTAACAATTGTTCTTCCTTTTAACAGAAAATTTTAATGTTTGATACCAATTTTAATTTCCTCTCCTTATGTGCAGTTAATTAGATACCAATAAATTAAGCTTAATTGAGCTTACTTGATCCAATGCATATACAAAAGCTAAATATTTTCCCCTCTTTTTTGTTTTACATTCAATGCATATACGATTAGGAAATGCTTACATAACTCCCCCTTTTTTGTAATCAACAAAAAGATCAAGAAGGGTTAAGTAAAATGACAAAATTGATAGATTTTTCAAGGATCAAAAGATATTCATTAAGTATAAGATAAGTTCATTACATCAAAAGTCAATATTACAACATGAAACTCTACTATATCAAACATCAAGCTATACATCATTACATTAAAGCTTCAAGATAAATCAACATCAAACTAGACTAATTATCAAAGACACTTCATTACAAGATAATTACAAATTATTTCTAATACGTCTTTGCAGTTCTTCTACAATCCTTGCCATCCCTTCACTCTGAGTCCTTACAAATTCCTTTAATCTTCTATCAACAAATGCACATGCAGTCATAATTTTGTCCTGAAGCTCAGCATTGCATTTGGAGTAAGTCTCTGAGTCTCCACCAATATCCTTAAGCTCTTCAAATATGTTCTTGAGATCATTCTTTAAGGATTCAGCAGAGGAACCAAGGGTAGACTCAATCATTCTAATGCGATCATCCAAAGAGTAAAGGGTTTCTTTCAAATTCATAAATTGGCTATCAAACTCTGTCTTCATTTCTTCTTTTTGAGCATCAAGTAAACTCTTGAGTTGCTCTAACTGAATATCTAAAAATCCGACAGATGACATAGGTGGCGGTACAGGAACTGGAGCAGGAGCAGGAGCAGGAGGTGGTGAAGATCTGCTAGGCTCTGGTGAAGGATGCCTCGCTGATGGACCAACCTCAGATGGTGCAGAAGTCCTAATGTCAGCGGCTCTCTCATCCAGATGACCTTTCCTCTCCCATTGACCATTAACCTTCACAAAGCCCATCGGTGCACAGTAGCCAAGCTATAGTAATCAGTGTGTCTAAGGTTCTTTGATGGCTCATTATCAGAAATTACAATACCTTGACTTCTAAACACCATAGTCAAAATCATACCATAGGGCAGTGAAGATCTCCTTTTGCCCCAGCCTCAGCCATGTAGAAAATCATCATCCCAGCAAGGTTAATAGGCTGACCAGTCAGAACACTGTCCATAACTACAATGTCTCGCTCTGAGACATACTCAAATCGGCCAGTCTTAGGGAATAAGATCCTACTACAGATGTTGTGAAGTAATCTAAGCTCCAAGGGCAACTGATTAGCCCTAACTTCTTCAAATTCAGACACTTCTCTTCCTAACATCCTTGATAATGCATCAGACCTCTCACTATGAATGTCAGCAACTAATCCAGTGACAGGGATGCTCAGAAGATGTCCTAAACTCTGAAAGGTAAGGTGAACTCTCTTCCCTCTAACAGAACTGATAATCCCACCGTCTCCCCTTGATAAATTGAAATAGAATTCCTTAACTAGGGCCGGATAAGTGGGAACATCCAACGAACAGACCTTGTCCCAGCCAAGCTCTTTAATTTGTCTTCCAATAGAAAATCCCTCGGCCTTGAAGAAATCAAAATCTACTTTTCTACCCATAGTAATAACTCTCCCGGCTAAAGTATCTACCTGTGGAGATGAGGGACCAGGATTATCTGAAGGAGTTGAGGAAGAATCGTCGCTTGGAGACGGCTCACGGATGGACGCCGAGCCGTACGCTTCCCGTGGTTACGGGAGCTCCAAGAACCGATCCTCTCCGCTTAGGTGCCATAGAAATCCTTGGGAATGTTTGATTTGAGGAGAATTTGGCTTAGGAGGTTTTGAGAGAGTTTGGAGAGAGTATGGAAAGGGATTGGAAACGATAAATGACGAAGGTGTCGACTCTGCCCTAATAAAGTCAATTTGGGACCACCAGGTGTCGACTCCCGCAAAGTCGGGTGTCGACTCCAAGTCGCTAACACAGTTAGCGCTCGAACTGGAGTCGGCTCCACTTATACGGGTGTCGGCTCCAAGGTCAAGGACCGAGAGCGACACAGAAGAGGTGTCGACTCCTCAAATTGAGGTGTCGACTCCACTGACAGTTTCAGAGAAAAATAAATGAGTTTCAAACATCCGAAACTTGTCAAAATAAGGTCAATAAATTTTTGAAAAAATCTTTGGAATATGAAGAATCAAATTGCATAGATGACTAGATAAATTGTCCTTAAAATATGAAAGGAATCTCAGGAAATTAATAGAGATCTAGATAGTCATTCCTTAAGGGTTTCAAAATCATTCCAAAGGGTCACAAATCCCTAATTCACCTCTAAGATAACAAAATCTCTCTTCACTCAAAGGTTTTGTAAATATGTCAGCTAATTGTTCTTCAGTATTAACATAATCAAGACAAATTTCATTATTAGCTACATGTTCTCTTATAAAGTGATATCTAATTTCAATGTGTTTGGTTCTTGAATGTTGAATTGGATTTTTAGTTAAATTTATTGCACTTGTATTATCACATCTAATAGGAGTTTTATCAAGTGTTATGCCATAATCTTCAAGTTGTCGCTTAATCCAAAGGATTTGAGCACAGCAACTTCCAGCTGCAACATATTCTGCTTCAGCAGTTGATAATGCAACCGAATTTTGCTTTTTGCTAAACCAAGAGATTAAGTTACTTCCTAAGAATTGACATGCACCACTTGTACTTTTTCTATCTAGTTTACATCCAGCATAGTCAGAGTCAGAATATGCAATCAAGTTTAGTGTTGAGTCTCTAGAATACCATAATCCTACATTTTTAGTTCCACTTAGATATCTTAAGATTCTTTTCAGCAATTAAGTGAGATTCTTTAGGTTCAGATTGAAATCTAGCACATAGACAAACAGCAAACATGATATCTGGTCTACTTGCAGTTAAGTAAAGTAGAGATCCGATCATACCTCTGTAGTACTTTTGATCTACTTTCTTACCATCTTCATCTTTGTCTAATTTGCATGAAGGACTCATAGGTGTTCCAAGGGGTTTGATTGACTCCATTCCAAACTTCTTGAGAAGTTCCTTTGTGTATTTTGCTTGGTTGATGAAAATCCCCTCTTTGCTTTGCTTGATTTGAAGTCCTAGGAAGAAGTTGAGTTCTCCCATCATGCTCATTTCGAATTCACCCTGCATTAACTTAGCAAATTCTTGACACAAGAGATTGTTAGTAGCACCGAATACAATATCATCAACATATATTTGTACTACTAATAAATCCTTGTCTTTTCTTTTCAAAAATAAGGTTTTGTCTACATTTCCTCTAGTGAAATCATTTTCAATCAGAAATTTGCTTAATCTATCATACCAAGCTCTAGGAGCTTGCTTTAAACCATATAGTGCTTTGTGCAATTTAAAAACATGATTTGAAAATTCATGATCTTCAAAACCAGGTGGTTGTTCAACAAAAACTTCTCATTTATAAATCCATTTAAAAATGCACTTTTAACATCCATTTGAAATAAGTTGATATGCATATGACATGCAAATGCGAGTAGTAATCTAATTGCTTCTAATCTAGCTACAGGTGCAAAAGTTTCATCAAAATCAATTCCTTCTTCTTGATTATATCCTTTTGCGACTAATCTAGCTTTGTTTCTAATTACTATGCCATTTTCATCTAATTTATTTCTAAATACCCATTTTGATCCTATGACTGAATGATCTTTAGGTCTATCAACTAAGGACCAGACATTATTCCTAGTAAATTGATTTAATTCCTCTTGCATAGCTAACAACCAATTATTATCTTTTTCAGCCTCTTCAATGGTTTTAGGTTCAATTTGAGATACAAATGCAAGATGATTATTGATGTTTCTCATTGATGATCTAGTTCTTACTCCTTGAGATGGATCACCTATAATTAATTCTTTTGGATGACCATAGGCATATCTCCAATCTCTAGGAAGATCTACATCATTATGATTTGCATCAACAACATCAACACTAGGAGAATCATCATCTTTAGCTCCTTGTTCATGATCTGAAGATACATCTATATTCAATTTTTCAATATCCCTTTCTAATATGTTTGTATCTTCCTCATCATCAATCTTTCCTGAACTCGATGCTAAAGATTCATCAAAAACTACATGAATAGATTCTTCTACAATTAAGTTTCTCTTGTTAAACACTCTGTAGGCTTTGCTAGATGTTGAATATCCTAAGAATATGCCTTCATCTGATTTTGCATCAAATTTTTCTAGATTATCTTTACCATTATTATGAATGAAACATTTACAACCAAATGCATGAAAATAACTGATATTTGGTTTTCTATTGTTCCATAGTTCATAAGGAGTTTTCTTAAGGATTGGCCTAATTAAAGCTCTATTAAGAATGTAACATGCCGTGTTTATAGCTTCCGCCCAGAAGTACTTTGGTAGGTTGCTTTCACATAGCATGGTACGGGCCATGTCTTCTAAGGTTCTATTTTTTCTTTCTACAACTCCATTTTGTTGTGGTGTCCTAGGTGCAGAGAAATTATGATGGATGCCATTTTCAATACAAAAGTTTTCAAATAAATGATTTTTGAATTCAGTGCCATGATCACTTCTAAGAGACACTATGGTGTTGTTTTTCTCATTTGTGACCTTCTTGAAGAATTTCAAAAATATTGGAAAGGTCTCATCTTTATGAGCTAAAAACAATACCCAAGTGTATCTAGAATAATCATCTACAATCACAAGACCATATTTCTTTCCTCCTAGACTAGTGGTTCTAGTAGGTCCAAAGAGATCCATGTGAAGTAGTTCAAGTGGCCTAGAAGTGGAAACAATGTTTTTAGTTTTGAAAGAGTTTCTAGTTTGTTTTCCAAATTGACATGCATCACAGATTTTGTTATTTTCAAAATCTAGTTGTGGAAGGCCTTTTACTAAATCCATTCTGATTAATTTTGAAATTAGGTGTGTGCTTGCATGACCTAATCTACGATGCCACAGCCATCCAATCTCATTCATATTAGCATTATTAGCAACTAAGCAATGATTACTAGTGGACAAATTGTCTAAATCAATCAAGTACACATTGCCATTTCTATTTCCAATAAATACAATGCTATTATCAATGGGATTAGAAACAGTGCAAATAGAAGCTTCAAATGATACTTTGAAACCTTTATCACACAATTGGCTAATACTAATTAGATTATGCTTTAAACCATTAACATATAAGACATTTTCAATAAATGTGGAGGGAGTTATTTGAATTTTACCAAATCCCATGATCTGGCCTTTGCCATTGTCACCAAACGTAACAACTCCTCCCTTTTTGCTTTCAAGGGTGATGAATTGATCCTTGTCACCCGTCATGTGTCTTGAGCAGCCACTATCGAGATACCACTTTCGCTTTGATCTTTTGGCCGCAAGACACTCCTGCAAAAATGATCAAGTCTTATATTTAGGTACCCAAGCCTTCTTGGGTCCTTCATGGTTAGTAGCAATAAAGATTGTTCCTTTTGGAACCCATATTTTCCTTCCTTTACTACTTAAATTCTTGTTAATTTTCTTAAAATTACATTCAAAGGCTTTGTGTCCCTTTTTGTTACAATAATGACATAAAACTTCATTTTTATCTTGTTCTTTTCTAAAGAAGTTTTTGACATACTTTTGTTTTATGTTAGGCCTATAACCTAATCCAGCCTTATCAAATATAGCTCTTTGATTGCTCAATAATAAATTAAGTTTTTCAGAACTATATGTAAATTTATCAACTATATTTTTATATTTATCAACTTCCTTCTTTAATCTATCATTTTCATTGGAAATTGATCCTTTTTCTTCAATCAAAGCTTCATTTTCTGATTTCAAATTTTCAACTTCATGAGTAAGATTATCTTTTTCGTTGACAAGATTTAGATTATCGTTTTTCAATGATTTATTTTTCTTTTTAGAACCTTAAAATCTCTTACTAACTCATTAAATGCATCATATAATTCTTCAAAAGTGAAATCATCATAAGGTGTTTCAGAACTTACCTCAATGTCGTCGTTTGCCATAAAGCAAATGTTGGCAACTTCCTTTTGTTCCTCCTTGAAGAGGATTCTTCACTATCACTCCATGTTGCAACATAAGCCTTCTTCTTCTTCTTGTAGACTTTCTTCAATTGAGGACAGTCATATCTGAAATGCCCCGGTTTCTTGCACTCATAACATATTAAGGGCTCTTTTTCTTTTTCTTTGTCCTTCTCTTTCTCTTTTTCTCCTTTCATTTTTGTTCCAGACTTTTTCTTGTGGAAGGGTCTCCTTCTTTGCATGAACCTTTTGAATTTCTTTGCAAGGAGTGCAGTCTCCTCATCATCATCACCATCACTGCAGCTTTCCTCACTTTCTGCAGCCTTGAGGGCAATAGTTTTCTTCTTCTTGACTTCCTCCTCTTGATGTTGTTTCATAGTCAGCTCATGAGTCATTAAGGATCCAAGTAGCTCCTCCAAAGGTAAAACATTTAAATCCTTGGCTTCTTGGATTGCAGTCACCTTCGCTTCCCATGATCTTGGAAGTGACCTAAGAATTTTACGCACAAGTTCAGAATTAGTATAAGTCTTACCAAGACTTTTCAAGCCATTAACAATATCAGTGAATCTTGTGTACATGCATGTAATTGTTTCAGTTTGTTCCATGCTAAATAGTTCATATTTATGCACCAAAATATTAATTTTTGATTCTTTTACTTGATTAGTACCCTCATGGGTAACTTCTAATCTATCCCAAATTTCTTTTTGGAAATACATGTAGAAATTCGATTAAATTCATTTGCATCCAATGAACAATACAAAACATTCATGGCTTTAGCATTGAGCTGAGCCAACTTCTTATCATGTTCATCCCATTCCGTTTTCGGTTTAGGAATCACCATGTTGTCTACTCTAATTATGGTGTGTGTGGACCATTAACTATGATCCCCATAAGTCATAGTCAAGTGCTTGAATAAAAATCTTCATCCTAGCTTTCCAATAACTATAATTAGTTCCATTAAATAAAGGAGGTCGATTAGTGGATTGACCTTCTAAATAAGATGAGCTAGCTTGAGCTGCCATTTGGATCTTTAGCTCTTGATCGTTAGACCAAATTCAAATGAGCACTTGCTCTGATACCAATTGTTGGCCCAGATGGCAACCCAAGAGGGGGGGTGAATTGGGTTCTTAAAAAATTAAACCTTTTAAAACGATTGGCTTTGGAATACACAAGATTAAGTGCAGGATAAATATTAACCACAAACAAAGAGATAGAGAGAGAGAATCAAAACACGGCAAACACAAGGATTTTATAGTGGTTCGGTGTATCCAACACCTACGTCCACTCCCAAGTACCACTTGGGTCCACACTATAATCTACTAGATTACAGCCGAGTTGTTTTACAAGCTCACAACTCAAAACTTATTGTTTCCCACGGGATCACAACGAACCCAGCTGGTTTTCCGGGCTCACCAGCACAAAACCCAAACCCAAGCTAATCTAGCTTGACCCGAGGTATACTACCTCCACTAATTCAATCCCCTTGATTGAACTAGCAAAAACAAATGAGAATAGAGTTTACAATAACAAACAGCTCCTCAAATGAGCAAATATTCAATATAAATAAACAAGGTTAGAAAAGCCTGTTTGAAGCAGAGTTGATTTGAGCTTTTCTTCTTTTCCTCTTCTCCTTTGAGATGTTGAATCAGGCCTCAGCTCGGATTCTTCACAAAGATTGCAGATGAGAAGTTGGGAAAAAATAGGGCTTTTGGCTCTTTTAAAAAATCCTTCGATTTTGAACTTGAATGCCTTGGATTTCTCTTTGAGCTTTCTGGAGTTGATGGATTTGAACTTTAACTCTTTCCTCTTGATTTATTGCTCAAGACTTCTCAATTTTTTCAATTTATTTTCTCTCTATTTTTTCGTCATTTTTTCAAACGGACGGACTCTCCTTTTAGATTCTTCTTTTATCCAAGATTAGGTGAAAAACTAGCCATTATTTCTATCCTTGGATTCCTCCTACACACAAGAAAAGTATCTGTTAGAGATTAGGTAAAAAAATATTACCGTTGAAGGCCGTTCTGATACTTTGAAAATCCATTCATGACAGGTTGGAGTCGGCTCCAACTTTTCAGGTGTCGGCTCCAAGTCGAGTATCCAAAAATAGAAAGTAAAAGTTTGTTAAGGAGTCGGCTCCGAAAAAGGTAAGTGTCGGCTCGTCGCATTCGGGAGTCGGCTCCGAAAACTGTAAGTGTCGGCTCTAGAGTAGTCCAAAAACATTTTTCTGTTCTCGTATTGGAGTCGGCTCCAGAGACTGTAAGTGTCGGCTCCTAAAATCTAGGTGTCAGCTCCGAAACTCTGAGTGTCGACTCCTGACCGTGCCAAAAATCAGGAAAGCATATGATCCACCATGGGGTCGGCTCCAGACCTTCTAGGTGTCGACTCCAGGCTCTAAATTTTGAAACATACTTCTGGCAATTGATTCAAAATTCTTTATCCTTTTTGATTGATCAAATCTTTTTAAGCCCTGAAATACTTGTTAAATCTATTAGTAATAAAATGAATATACTCATATCTTTTTATTAATCATCAAAATCAATAATTGGGTCAACACGAAGGTATCGGTATGAGACAGGATTGCCTTCAGTGGCTAGTCTGTGAGTACCACGATCGGGTGGGCTTGGAAGTAGGACCTGAGACATTGAGCAAAGACTATCAACGCGAAAATAATTTTTTGATCTTGGAATACCTGGTCTCCACGTCATGAAGCACTTTGCTCGTGTAGTAGATTGATCTCTGCATCCCATCGGAGTCCACATGGATAAGGACTGAGCTGATGGCCTCTTGGAAGGTGGCGAGGTACAGGAAAAGGTCTTCTCCCTCGTCAGCTTCGACAACAATGGCAGGATCGACAGGAACTCCTTTAGCCCTTTGAAAGCCTTTTGGCACTCCTCCATCTAGTCGAAGCCGTTCACCTTCCGCAATGCCTTGAAGAAATGCAAGCACTGCTCGGCCGACCTTGACAAGAATCGACTCAAGGCTGCTACCCTCCCAATCAGGCGCTGCACATCCTTCTTGTTGGCCAGAGGTCTCATGTCGAGGATGGCACGGATCTTATCTGGGTTTGCCTCGATTCCTCGCTGGGTCACTAAGAAACCCAGGAACTTACCCACTGTCACTCCGAAGGCACACTTGCGGGGATTTAGCCTCATCTGGTACCGGTAGAAGTTATCAAAGGTTTTCGCTAGGTCAGAAATGTGATCGTCGGTGCGGACGCTTTTAGTCAGCATATCATCCATGTATACCTCCATGTTGCGCCCGATCTGATCCTGAAGACCTTGTTCATCAGTCTTTGGTATATGGCTTCTGCATTATTTAGTCCAAAAGGCGTTACCTTGTAGCAGTAGATGCCTTTCTCGGTCACAAAGGAAGTAGCCTCCTTATCCATTGGATCCATCCTGATCTGGTTATACCCCGAGAAGACATCCATGAAGCTAAGGGTCTCATGGCCTAATATGGCATCCATCAATTGGTCAATCCTGGGTAGTGAAAAACTATTCTTTTAAATCCTAAAGGGTGATCAGAGGGTGCTGTGACCATGCTCGAGAGTCTGTTAAACCCCGAAGGGTGACCCAAGAATCACTGGGATGGGACCATGCTCGGGAGCCTTTAACTCAAAGGGTGACCTAAGGGTGTTGGAATCATGCTCAGGGTCTTTTTTCTTTGTGTTTTGATGTAACCTGACTCAGGTCAGCTTTCCTGTATGACATTTTTAAATATCAATGAAAGAAATACTTTGTTTAGACATAGCATACTTAGCTTTTGTAGCACCCTTGTTTCCTTACATTCACATCTCGGCTTTGGCCTTTAAGCTTGATAGAGCGCCTACCCAACCATCGCGACTCATCTTTCTAGACGTTCATGCTCTAGGAGGAGCCTCTGGGGTGCAGCAGGGAATTGGTTGTCTAGTACCAGGACATGGAACGTTTGTGCCGGATTGGAACACTCGCATAGATGGAAGGGGTCGTCTGAAAGTGGGAATGAAACGAAGTTGCGGGTGGCTCCAAATGTGCTCCATAGTTGGATTACCAGCCATCAATTTTGTTTTTTTTGGAAGTGACGGACCCTGTCATGCAATAAATATCAAGGAGAGAGGGAGGAGAAAGTGGCATGATGTCACCTCTTTTTCCGATGGCTTCCAATTAGAGAAGTGTCTCTAGTGAGTTTTTTCCATTATTGTTGTCCCACTGCTCCGTACAAGCTGGTTGAAGTGCTCATCCTTCCTTCCACATGGCACCACCAGCTTTGATGAACCAAGGGTCATGATACCCAGATCCAAGACCATGGCGAACGGGTTCACGAACTCGGCATGCAGCTTCATATTTGTGGGAGTAGCAGTCCAGAGAACATGTTTTGGTATATGGACACTCTGGTTTTGTAAGCAGGCACTCCTTAGGGCACCTGACAAATTTGTGATAGCATGGGCTCCATGGCCGAATCGGCGACTGAGTGGAAGAGGCCGAGGCCGACACCATCGGCTGAGCAGGGGTGGTTATTGTGGAATATCTTTGGAGGAATTTATCTTCTTCTGCTGATTTGGATACCTCAGCCCGCTGGTGGTCTGCCCTCCAGGAAATCAAGTTGATTGAAGTGGAGGTATCGTTGCCCTTACTTGGGCCTCCTCCTGCATCACTGTCCATAGGAGAGAAGGCCGATTGGACGGTGAGTGGTAGCGCTCTTGCTAGTGAACTCTTGCTCTTGCCGCTCTTGCTAATGAGCCTGAGCTTTAAGTTGCTGATGAGCTTGAGCTTCAAGTTGCTGATGAGCATGAGCTTGAGGTTGCTCTTGAGGATGCTTGTGCTGATGATCTTGATGACGATAAATCTCTTGCTAGGAAGATCCCCCGTGGGATGAATGATGGTTGGCCTGAGCAGCAACTAAAGAAGGAGCGGAAGCTCTTACTTGCTATTGTGTGGCTGTGAAATATTGCTCCTGGAGCTTTTGGACAGCTGCCATTAATGCTTGGGTTTATAGGGTGAGGGTGGCATGCTGTTTTGCTTGAATGACATGAGGTAGTGGTGATGGTAGAGTAGAGCGGCTGGCATTCTGTTGCTCAGCTCATTGAGGGTGTCCTCCCAGCATGACTGGCGAAAGCTTCTTAGGCTCTTGTCATCACCATCTTTTCGATTCATCATTTTGATCTAAGGGGGACGAGGATCTGCAAGCTAGCATCGCTGATGATATATGCTTCCCTCCTACCTGGCATGCCAATCTATTGTCGCCAAATCATCCTCTTTGAGCATCCGCGAGCGTTCGATCATCTTTTCTAGCGAGCCGAGGATCTTCCGGCGAGCTTCTCATGCTTGGGAGCCTGCAAAAAGTTCAGGGAACCGAAGATTCCGGTGGGACCCTCTAATGCTTAAGTTAGTGCTCTGGGCAGCAGTCGTGAGCTTGAGGAAATTCGAAAGAGAGAGAGGCTTAGAGAGGTACTCTCTGTGTGAGCGTATGAGCATGAAGGAGTGGTAGTGAGTTGAGTTGTTATGGTTACTTGGTTGGGAGTCCCTCTTACCCATTTTATTGCTGCATAGAGCCTGCTAGTCTTAGGGTATGATCACTTGTTAGAGCATTGATGATGGGGGCAGCATAGTGGGGCTGGCCTTCATGTGATTTATCAGAGTTGCAGGCTATGTCTCGTCTAATATGGATGGCTGCATAGTTGGTGGGTCAAGTCCTGTCATAGTGGATGGCCATTTGATTTGGATGGTTGTTGCAAGCTGTTGCAGGCTTGCAGGGCGTGGGCAGCCGTTACAGTACTCGCCAGATATATCCCCCATGTCGCATGTTTGTTGTCCTGTGTGGATAATGACGGAGCCAAGCACGTGGGCCCTACAATGCAGCTGTTGGGGCACTGCTTGAGTGGTTGTTGAGGCTGACTGGCCAAGGTTGAAGTTGGCCAAGGTATGCTGGCCGAGGCTGAAGCTGGCTGGCCGGAGCATGCTGGCCGAGGTATGGTGACCGAGGCATGTTGACCGAGGCTGAAGCTGGCTGAGGCTGAAGCTGACCGAGGTATGGTGGTCGAGGTTGAGGTTGGCCGAGGTATGTTGGCCGAGGCTGAAGCTGGCCGAGACTGAAGCTGACCGAGGTATACTGGCCGAGGCTGAAGCTGGCCGAGACTGAAGCTGACCGAGGTATACTGGCTGAGGCTGAAGCTGGCTGAGGCTAAGGCTAGCCGAGACTGAAGCTAGCCGAGGTATGCTGGCCGAGGCTGAGGCTGGCCGAGGTATGCCTGGCCAAGGCTGAAGCTGGCCGAGGTATGTTGACCGAGACTGAGGCTGACCAAGGTATGCTGGCCAAAAGAGGGCTAATCCGAGTGACTAACTGGGAGTTCGATCTGAGTGCATCATCATTGCCTATAGGATTTACTAGCCCCATCAGTGCCATTATTTCTCTGGACCAAATCAACCTTAGGATATTAATGCAAGCAAGCACAAAAATCCCAAAAAAGAGGGGAGGGAGCTAGGGAGCTGCTAGGTGGCGAAGAACACTCAACAAACCCTTGCATACAAGCAATCCAAATATTCCGAGGGAGGTGAAGGCTGCAATTAATTCAGTGGGTAGGCTGCGCGTCCATGTCATGCCAACTACCGCACCTACCGGCCTTCTTAACTTACTCCGTTCGCTTGTGGTTGCCAGTTAAGCAAGCAGGCTCTGCCTCTAAATCTAATAGATGAATTGGATTAATTGGGCATTTCACCTTCGTTCTTGACGATCGAGACTGGCTCCGTGATTTCATTTCATTTCTTTTTCTTTTAAAATTTTCAAATAGGGGCAATTAATTGCCTTCTCTATGTATATATATATATATATATATATATATATATATATATATATATATATATATATAGTTTTAAAAGCACAAATTGGGAGGCCATAAATTGGATTTAAGTTGCGACTGTGAAAGGCTGGGGCATTCAAACCTTTGAATGGGCCAATGGGGACATGTCAGTGCGTGCACATATTCGATTGTTGCTACCTCTGGTCGGTTGCCTCCTTCCGTCCTCTAAGAACAAGAAATCACTTAAAACAACATTTCTTCTTCTGCTGCTGCTGCTTTTCCTTTGTGGGCCATGCACTGGTTGCTTAAAATCGTTTATCAGGAAGAAGCACGTGGGAGAGAGGAGGGCAGGGGTGCAGGCAAACGATCGAAGTCAACTGGAAGCTGGATCGATGCACGATGATGATAAAAGGCCGCACTAGCTTTCTCCCGCCACCCCGCAAACCAGCTTAATTGTTCTGACAAAAACCTCTTTATTTATTTTAGTGCATAAAAGATGCCTGTACCAAGTTATTAAAATACATACATACATAAATACATCAGCTTAAAAAGATGAGAGAATGGGAACGAGGATTGAGTGATGATTGGTTTTGGAATAGCAGCAGGACTGTACTTTGCACTCGCTTGCTCCACACGTATAAAGCACGCACTTATGGCTTGCCACTGCCAGAGACGTGAGATTTGATGCGTGCGGGAACATAATGAAATTCTATAACTTGATAACTATATATATCCTAGTTCATGAGGAGTTATACTTAAAAAAATTATTTGTTCTGGACTGACTCACCCAGATGTACCCAAAAAAAATGCATTAGAAATGCATATCATTTATATTTTCTCGTGATACAGGAAGAAGATATATATTATATAATACGATTTGAAACTAGGCCATGTATATCATTCAGACCATAGAAGGGGATTTCTCACAGCCGTCCGTCCGACGTCATGATCTAAACGAATTATGGTTAAACTGGGCCTACTTTCCAAGCCCAGTCTCTCTCTATATATATATATATACAAGGGACGAGTTGATATTGACTTCACCAGAAGACGAGCCAAAGGAACGGAGAGAAGGATGTCCACCGGTTCTTCCATAATGGTCAGTGCATTCGTGTCGAGATCGCCTTCATTTTCATCGGCCTTGAGGCGATGATTTCCGCCGCGGGTGACAAATCACGGATTGTGTTCTTTTTCTTTTTCTTCCTCCGAAAAGATCAGGCCAAATTTTAGCGGGAATGAGCTTCCTTGATAGATCTAGGGGCAACCCAAAGCCATAAACTAATTTGGTTCTAGCTTTCTTCGCGAATTCAAGAAATCGGGCGGAACGAGAGAAATAAATAATGAAGTATGTAAGTCGCTAGCGTTTCGCCATCATAGTATTCCTAATTATAGTTGTTGATTCGCGCTTCTTCTCTCTCTTCTGCAGTGCTTCAAACGGTGAGATTCTTCCTTCTCTTTTCGCTCAGTTGATCGAGTAAGCCTTTGAGAAATTAAGACGCGTCATGGAGTTCACTAGCAACAGAATATCGTGATTCTGGGAAAACAAGCGAAGGAAATGAAGCGGAGGAGTTATCTGGGTCGATGGAGCGCGAAGCTTCTAGTGATTCTTCTGCTGAGCTTCTCCTTTGCGAGCCTACTGGTGATTCAGAGGCGGTACAGCCTAGTTATGAAGTTGAATGCAGAGGCATCTCCGCCACCCGTCCAGATGCCCAAGATCGCGTTTCTGTTTATAGCAAGGAATCGGCTTCCCTTGGAAATGATTTGGGATGCCTTCTTCCAGGTTCTTGTTTTTCTTCCCTTCATTTTAACCCTTCTCCTCCTTTATGGAATGTATGAGAAGGTCTAGCATATGTGTCTTCTTGAATTGTTCAGGAAGCTTTGATTTCTTGTAGGGTGAGAAGGAGGGTAGATTCTCGATATATGTCCATTCTAGGCCTGGCTTTCTCTTCAATAAGGCGACGACGAGATCTGCATATTTTTACGGTCGCCAGGTCAACAACAGTGTACAGGTTAGCAATTTCTTCTTCAACTGTGGAATTCGGTGTACATTATTTCTGTTATAAAGAGGGCCAGACTATCCTACACTTTTGAAACTTTTGTTTTTTTTTGTTTTTGCTATCACTTCCTGCAACTTGATTTTTGATATATTTTTGGCGCAGAAAGAGTTATTATTTGCAGTTGTGGCATCGTGACATTTTGACTTATATTTAGGCATGAAAAGCTAACCCTGGTTTTAATGGCATAGCAAGCTAACTTCGGTTGTAATGCGCATCCCTGCAATGTGCACATACTTTTCCAAGTTTTCTTGAGAATATTTGTAGAGTTCAAGTTAGAATAATAGGAGCCGCCCTAGAATCCTTGCCTGTTTGAAATGGATATTTTGCTGTTATATTTTCAAAGGATTTGATGCGGTAGCTTTCCTGACCATCATGAAGGATCACATGTAGTCTAGCTTATGAACCTGGCAGGATGAAGAAAATAGTCCACAAACACCACCTTTCGTTATGGCAGTAATGAAGAAATAATTTGGTGACAGTAACTTCTATGTTTTTTTGTTGTTGTGAAAAGGCAACATTTAATGAGCAAGATTTCTTGTTCTTACAACATTTCGTTAACTGTTTTTTTTTTTGTCTTTTTTGACACCTATGCTTTTCTATTTTTCTTTCTTTCTCTCTCTTTTTTTTTTTAAGGAAGTGGATTGTATTCATTCTAAATCTTTAAAAGAAGGTCAGCAAGCTTTCTTGCCATTACGATTTTGTCCCTAACTCCTTTTGTTTTTTTTCTAGGCTTATTACATTCATCCTATCTCTTTCTCCAACTAAAAACAAAAGGGGGGAAAGAAAGAGAGTGGACCATTTTGTCAGCAAGCTAGGATCCTTTTTTTTTTTTTTCTCATGTGGAATGCTAGGCCGACCCCATGTAGTTAGGAAAAGGCTTAGATGAGTTGAGTTGAGTTGAGTTATGTGGAATGCTAGATAACATTGCATAATTAAAACTATAGCAAAGAGCAAGGACAAACAGAATTGGGTAAAGTGAGGACAAACAGAATTGGGTAAAGTGAAAAAATTTATTATGATTTTCATGGAGAGATTGAGTCAATCAAATTAAAAGAGTTGACTTGAGCACCTTGGCACAACACTATGGTTGCTGTATTGTAACATGTGTGTCATAGATTCGAAACATAGAAATAGCCTCTTTGTGTGTGGTGGTAAGGCTGCATATATTTGTTCCTTCCTAGATCTCGCTATGATGGTAGTCTTGGACACTAGAATGCCCCTCTTTTAGGCTTGAACCTCTTAGTTTTTCTAATGGATTGTATGAGTTATTTTAAAGTAGTGACTAGGCAACTCTTAGTAGCCTATTTCTATATCCATGACCATTAACTATAAGCATTCTGTCAAGTCGAAATGATTTTTCAAGCTTCTTCAAAATTACTTTGTTCTCCTGTCCTGTTTTATATTAATTCTTGATCAGTGCTTTTGTTGCAGGTGGATTGGGGAGAAGCAAGTATGATTCAAGCAGAGCATATTCTGCTTAGAAATGCACTTGAGGATTCTTTCAATGAACGATTTGTTTTCCTGTCTGACAGGTGCAATTTGCACTGTGCAAGATCATTTTTTGCTTGTGATGATTCCTGGCTTTCATAAATGTTCTCTTTCTATTCTTGCAATGGATCCAAATGGCAAGCTTATGTTCATTCTAGTTTCAATTGTTTTTCTTTTTTCTAACCTCCTTTTCTTTTGGAGGGATCTGTATTGAACCTAAATATTGTCTCCAATTTAAGCAAAATAAAGTTTACTTCGAGTTAGAGAGGCTTTTTGGTTAGCAATGACTAACTGTTTCAGTGGTGCTATGCCGCTACAATGTGGTATGCATGTATTGAGTCTCACAATAATACAATATCTTTCTGTTCTACTGTAATGAAGAAGTTGATGTCGACTCCATAAAGTTGTCAGAGAGGCTTTTTGGTTAGCAATGACTAACTGTTTCAGTGGTGCTATGCTGCTACAATGTGGTATGCATGTATTGAGTCCTCACAATAATACAATATCTTTCTGTTCTACTGTAATGAAGAAGTTGATGTCAACTGCATAAAGTTGTCATCATTGAGATTATCTTATGCTACTAGCTTAGATAGATGTTAGCAAAAGTCTTTATGTTGGTTATTTTGAACCTCTTCTTGTGGTAGAAATTTTTTTCCTTTTCTTTTCTTGAAGAAAAAGGTGCATCGATAAACTTATTTACTGTAATGGTCTGTATAATTGGAAATTTTATACTCAACTGAAAATTTTGTTTATTGTAAATAGAATACCAAACAGCTTGTTGGAATTTTCTTTTCCCTTTTTTTCCTAATATTGGTGCAAAGGCATGTCTGATGCCCTGTTTTGTATGAAGCACAAAAATAAATGAGAACATTGAAAACTTTTGTAGACTCTAGAAATATAATGAAACCTATTTATAAATACACTTATAAATATGTATAGATATGATCCTCTCCACAAGGTTTCACCATTCTTAGTCAAGTTACAGTTCTACAGCTCCTTGCTCTGTCATATTCGACCCACAAAGGAGACAAGTCAAAAGCATTTTGCAGATGTTCTAGCCTATGCCAGTTAACTTGACATTGTTTTGTAATGGCTGCAGAGAAGGTGCTAAGTTTATTATTGCACCTTTTTTTCTAATTATAAATGCTCTCTTCCTCTTGCATTTATGGTTCCATTTTCTATTGATGCATTATTAACCAAATATAATTAAGTTGCCCTTGATAGGAAAGAATGGGGAGATGATTAGTGAAGAAATTAGATGTCATAAATGGGAATGAGGCAGTCAACATGTGTAGTGTTTTTTTTTTTCCTCTCTTTTTTTTTGATAGAGAGAGAGAGAGAGAGAGAGAGAGCTTAATTTGGATGAGGGGTTTGTGATTATGATGTGGGGTGAAACAGTCTTAAATTATAGTTTCTTCCCCTTAATGAAGTTATGGAGAGTGAGAGCGATCAGATCGAATCTCAGATGTGGTTGTGGTAGAGAGAAAAAGAAGTGGGATTGAGTTGGCTGTAGATCTTCTTCTCCAATTTTACCCATGCTTATGGTTATCATATAATATATTTTTGATAGCTGGTTAGAATATTACTCAAGGGTAGGTTTGCAGATCCCCACCCCCCACCCCACAGGAAACAGCTGTTTAATATAGCATAGATAACTCCATGCTCTTAATCATTGTCTATCGAATCCAAAGGAGAAATGATTGGATAGAATATCTGTAGGTACGCATGATTCAATACATACCCAGCCAAGGCAATAGTTGTGAGAGGGCAGCATATTTTTCTTTAAAAGAAAAATATAATTTGATGCCAAAAACTGCCTAATTTCTATATAGATGGTATAAATGGAAAGTTCAAAGTATTTGGTAATGGATTTTCCTTTAATAGAGTATTCTTCGACTAAAAGCTATGCCCTCTGCTGTTGAAAAATATATGCATTTATAGTTCATGTTAGTCTGTTTTATGAAGACCCAGTCAATGCATGAAGTGTGAAAATAGTCGCAAATAGATTTGTAGAGTTTGCTTCAATGAAGGCATGAACTATGAAGCTGTATGGTATGTGCACGATCACGTTAGTCAATCTTTTATGAAGTTCCTATATTTAGTAGATGGATGAAAACTTGAAAATATTTGCGAATAGATTTTCAGTGCACGCTTCAGTGGAGGCTTGTCCTTTGCAGCTGAATCATATGTGTATTTATAGTTTATGTTGGTTAATCTTGTATGAAGATACCATCTCAAGTCAACATATGAAGGTGTTAGGTAATATGGCAATTAAAAATTTTGCAATACTGAGGTATTTTGTGCATGCATGGTAAAATATGTTATGGTTTGTGCAATTTGGCATTGGAAATTTCATACTTGCAACTTGACAAACCCAAAATTGGTTAATATTATAGAGAAGAAAATATATCATACTTTAATAAGATTAACTGATGATGCTTTTGTTGATCTCATCAATTTCTGTTAATGATATTGACTACTTTACACTTTGCAAATTTATGGCGTGGCTAACATCCAGAACATATTTTTATTTCTGACAGCTGCATACCCCTATACAATTTCAGCTATACATATGACTATATAATGTCTACGTCAACTAGCTTTATAGACAGGTGAGTCTGCTGATTTTGTTTTTGTTCATGTGTGGATGAACTTTTCAAGTCCTATGTCTTTAGTTTCTGGTTATGTATGATATTTTTTACTCTTGCATAATAACTTGATGTTATATTGCTCAACTAGTAAAGAGGCCTGCAAAGCCATGTATAACCACATATTTCAGAAATTTTGGCAACAGTGCATTGTTGGTGCAGACACATTGATATCCCTTAGCTGGAACTGGAATTCTGTAGTGTGTATACGCTGATACCTGACATTATTTAGAATTCAGAAATGTGTTTTGACATTATTTAGAATTCAGAAATGTGTTTTGGCTCATATTTTTTTAAATTATAATTTGATTCTTGGTGAATGAGGGTTGTTTATGAAGCTAATTTTTCAAATACTTGGAATGAGGCTTGATGGTTATGGTATGGTTGACTTATAATTTAGATATCTGGTTTATTACCTTTTGTCTCGGAGATGAATATCCGTCTCTGAGAACTTGCTTTCATTGTTTTTTGAGTGTCTTTACAAGCCAACAGGACTACTAGGTTCATTCTTGGGTTGGATGAGCTTAAATTGCATAACTAAGATGTTGCATCTCTGTACTTGTGATCTAGTCTTTATAGGTTTTGCAGCAGCATCTATAAATCTGGCTTTCTTACGCTCACATATGAGTTGGTTTCCCTTGCTTCAATTAAGCATGCACATGGGGCATTCATCTCCTCCTATGGTTTTTAGCTGGAGTTAATCTATTTTGCTCTCAATCCTACAAATAATGACTCTTCTTAATGATGCCTTTCCCATGAATTTGACACCAATTCAATGGGTCAATGTCAGGTTGAGCACTGGTCATAAATGTCTATGAACTTCTGATGATTGTAACTCAATCCATTGTTGAGATAAAATGTTTGTAGATGTGAAGATCAAAGCCTATAATGAATATGTCAGAGAAACACAAAGTATGATCGAAGACATAATAGGTGGCTTGGCCGGTTGAAGCCATAGGGGGCCAATGAAGGGTTTAGACATTTGTTAACTGATATACAGAACAGAAAAGGTGCAAATCTATGATTACTTGGATGGCAGTCATGGAGAAAATATTGTCGGAGCTTTCTTTGCAGTAACTTTAACCATTATGAGGACAAAATGAAATAGGCTTGCTCGTTATCATGTTATTCCTATAATTTCACAAATAATGAAATAATAAAGAGCATTTTTTTAGTAAAATTGTTGCATTGCATCCTAGTGGGAGTTGTCATTCCTTTTTGCTTTGTATAATATAAGATAGCTTATACTTTTAATATATGCTAGTTCTTGTCTTTCTAAATATCTTTTATATGAGAATGCATTCATTGATATTTTTACCTCCCTTTTAGCTAAATATTGGTTGGTTAATAATAAAGTAGGTTCTCTTCTTGCGAAATCACATGAAAATATGTTATCTCTTATCTCATGGCAATAAAAAAAAAAAAGGATTTTGACAGCAGGGCCTCCAGGTTAGCAGGAGTTGTTATTTATCGCGATGACAGTTGAAACAGGATATGAAAGAGATATTACTTAAATATTTTAGTTTATGACTGGTATGGATTGTTTTTTCCTTCTGTTCTTTTTTCCTCCAAGTCTCATCCAATGCACCTTGTGCTTGCTTGTTTCTTACTACCAATCAATATATTCTTCTACTTCTTTGAATGCCAGTGAAATACAGAACATGTTTTGTTGATTGTTATACTTTGAAATACCATACTATTATGCTTTGTAGATTCCAAGCTTACTCTGTATATTTAATTCAGATTAGTGGACATATGAAAAGATAGGTGGATTACTAAATGTATAATATGAACCTAGACTCAAAGAATTCCATGGATAAGAGCCGCATATTCTGTTGCTTCATTTGTTGGGACACACCATTTTGTATATTAATAAATAGCAATATGGCTTCATTCTATGGGTTTTCTAGATGAATGTAGTGAGAATGTGTTATGCATGTTGTCTTATGTCTATATTTGTTATGAAAGTCTTATTTTTCCTCTTCTTAAAGCATATTACTCTAAGATGCAATATGAAATTCCTGGATGTCTCTATAATGGCCACTAGGTTCTAATAGCATCTGGTCATATAA
Source organism: Calamus simplicifolius (assembly GCA_900491605.1). Classification (NCBI taxonomy): domain Eukaryota; kingdom Viridiplantae; phylum Streptophyta; class Magnoliopsida; order Arecales; family Arecaceae; genus Calamus; species Calamus simplicifolius. The sequence continues at coordinate 247,883 of UESW01000001.1, read as the reverse complement.
TGCTGGAAGCAGTTTTGCGGACACAAAAGAGGGTCGTTATAATCCAAAAATGCATCCAGTTATTCCAGTACATAATTGGAGGAAAGGGTCTCAGGTAATAGTTTCCTTTTTTTTTTAAAAAAAAAGAAGTAAAATCACAAAAAAAAATTCATGTTCACTTCTTACTTCCATGCTGTACTATAATAACAAATTTGTTTTAACCATATGTTTTGCTGGATGTTCTTCTAGTGGGCTGTGTTAATCAGAAAGCATGCTGTGATAATGGTGAATGATGATACAGTCTTCCCGGAATTTCAAAAGCATTGCAGGGTAAGTTGGAGCCAACTTTTAAATGTGAAGAATTTCTTGGTGTTTTTATATCAGGGGCTGTTGTTGGCCAATAGGTTGTCTTGGCCATCTGGTGCTATTTATAACTTGAGGATTTTATCACATCCTGAAAGAGCCATTATGCTTTTGGATGCTATGGACGATAACACTATTTTGATCTGCTAGGCTGCTACTATCACCTTAACCAAATGCTACGACCATATTAGATGATACTTTTAAGTAAGCCATTTATCAGCTAGGAAAGAATCTAACGTTGTTTCCTCTAAATATAGACAACTAGTTCAGTCTGGGTCTTTGTTGAAACCAGTTTCCTAAGGGATATATCATGCATCTTTCCTGTGGCATGTTGTAGCATTCTGCACATCATGATAATGAAAAAATATATATTTGTTGGCTGAAAACATAATGGCACAAATGCCTGACCTTCTATATGAAGAGTGATTGACAGAAAGATTGCACTATGAAGTATGTTGTCCATTATATAATTTGCTATCTGTAAAAAAGTATTTGGATAGAGCATTTGGAAAAGCTTGTGGTGACATTGGTGAAACTCCTAATAAACAAAGTGATTAGTGATGAAGGAATAATAAAGGCACTCCCCGATACCTGGGACAAAGCTTGATGGTGATGGAGTTTTGATGTGATGTGCTGGGTTTGATGTGTTCTGTAGTCTAGAGTTTAATATTATAGTTTTTCTAAGATTCTGATATGTGTTGTTTTTAAATCTTTCCAGAGGAGGTCATTACCAGAATTTTGGCGGGATCATCCTCTTGTAAGTAATTGTTTCACATACTTTCCTCATTTATAATGTTTTATAAGAATGGGTCTTATTTGAGATCGAAATGCTTAATTTAATTGGGGAACACTGGACCTATCTCCAACTGTTTCTCCAATTGTTTCCAAGAGACGCATGTCATGTTTCTTATGGCCATCAAGAGAAGACAGGTCTGCAGTGCTGTAGAGAACAAACTTTTTCCACTTGAAATCCACATAACTAGAGGGCGAAGGGAAATTAAAATGTAACATCGAAGACTGGTATTGTTAGATGCCAAAGGTTGTCGGTTAAAATATGGAACTCCTATTTTATGTCATTGATGAATTAAAAGATTAACCATGTCTTATTGACTTCATATCATTGGGAACATAGTTTAATCTCTTTATAAAAAGATAAAACATAGAGCGATTTAAAGTTTCTAGTGAAAATGCAAGACAACTATGATGAAGTAAGCTGATCGGTCATTTGATTACTGACAATTTTATTATATATCCGGCAAAAGAAAACGTCTTTGGCCATCAAAAAAAGGAATTTTCTTAACTGACTAGGCTTCTTGTAGTGAAAAAGAGTAAGCATTATATTTGTTGGAAGAATGGCCTATTACATTATGGATGTTGTGTTAGACTAGCTTGTTAAATGGGCTTGCTTTTGAATTTGAAACAACTTTGTTTATGATTCACTCTGTGCCTAGGAATATAATGGAATCAAGATAAATAAATTGATTGCTCTATGCACGGCTCTCTCCATCACAAGTGGGATTTTAATGTAAATAACCAAGGGGTAGGAAAACCCTATTTGTACAAGTAACCCATTGGATTGTGCTTGGTGGATGCTGTAAAGAGACCTATACATATGTGGTCAATCAACTGCAAGAAGGCTAGGCAATCAAATTTGTGTATATGATCTTGATTGATCGAATCCACTGTGAAGGGTCTTTTACAATGAGGAATTGTTTTTTCAAAAACTGACATTGGCTTAGATTATCTTGGATCAAGCTGCAACAGTGCAGAGCACAGGTTTCAACATCTAGCTCATATAAAATACTTGACTTAGGCATACATTCAAGAGTCAAGACTACCACTTACCATGCACTAGACTATCTATTTAGCTCTGATCGCTTTCCCCTGTTAAAAAATCTTATTGTGGTTCAATTAAAGCAGTTTTCAGTGCATTGTTCCTAATCCATTTGATGATATTCTGATGTAGATCTTCATAATTACTCCCTTGTGCAGCCTTCAGATGCATCCAAGGAACACAACTGTATACCAGATGAGCATTATCTTCAAACATTGATTGCAGTATGTTTCATCTGCATCATTAAGTGATTTATATTATTCAAAGTGATTTTACCATTGATTGAATGATTTTTTTTTTTTGGAAGTTGTTCCGACATACTGACATAATATATGCCATAATTTATTACTAGAGGAAGGAAAGTCTTTCATCCATATGTACTTCCAAGGCTTCTAGATTAAAATCATTGATCAAATACAATCATACGGCTCTGAAAACAGTGAAACATGATTGAAGTGAAACTTCTGCACACATTGTACAGTATGATATAATACTCATCATGATCTTTTTGACCATTTTGCCATTTTGTACAAGTGAAAAAGCTTGTTTCATTATGTTGAAGAGAAACAAAAGGTTTCCTTTTCCTTAATAGGTTACTCAAGTTTCAGAAAGGGTAGCCAGAAGTACAGAATAGGCACTCTCCTCCTGCACAAGTGGTCGGAAAGCATGATAATGAGTTAAATACTAATGTTAATTCATTTTCTTTAGTGAAGAGATGCTATCTTGCATTTTGACCCACACAGACTGAACTAACCAACAATGGACTAGTTTCTGAGGTGCTTTACAAGTAGCCATGGAATGATCTTTTAAGTTGTCAAATATTATAAGAAACTCTGAAAGTGCAAATTTTGTATTTTTTTGGCCATGCGGCTGCATAATGAAAAGAACCATTGAAAACGTTGTCGGTTTCACTGTCCAGCAAAAAGGTCTTGAAAGGGAAATCACTCGGAGAAGTGTGACACATTCATCATGGGATCTTTCATCATCCAAAGATCGTGAAAGGCGTGGGTGGCATCCTGTTACATACAAGCTATCGGATGCTACTCCTATGCTTATTAAATTTATAAAGGTATGAAGTAATTCTACCCATACTGAAATTTCATCTATGATCTTTCTGTTTCTATCTTTATCTTGGATGATTTATTAGGATCATTAATATACATAAACTGGAACAAATTACTTGGTAAGTTTGGCCTAATGTGGCCATAGCTAGTAAATTAGTTGCATTGATGATTTTGGATGTCTTGACTCACAATTCTTGTTCTGGTGGTTTCGTGAAGAATCTGCAAAATGAAGTCAAGGGTTCTATGAGGAATCATCATATGAATATTCTTGTCTATTAAGGGTAAAAAGTAACTTACATAAGCAAGAGTGAAAAAAATAGTTTAGCAAAGGAAAGGTGAATTTAACAACATATATTGAAAAAAAAATAATAATGAGCAATTGTTGATGAAATATGGGGAGGATGAGAGTCATTTAATTTGCTGCTTTAGCAGTGCTTTTGTTCAACATTTTATTGATATGTTCACTGAATTTCTGTAGCTTTCCAGAATATTTTAAAACAATATTTATATAGATACATATTAGTTATGATGATCACTGGAAATTAAATGGGTTGAGGACTTGACACGGTTGATCTCTACATTCTTATCATAAATTATCAATAGATTTATGGACATAATGGACCTTGTAAATCACAGCATGTGCATAATTAACTGCGAAGTGGTTGCTTTTAATGATTGGTGTCATATATAGGAGAGTGATATTTATGATATGCTATTCAAAACTTTTCAAGAATTTATTCAGCTCTAAAGCCTACTCCTCCTTTTTTATTATTATTAGAACATAGATAATGTGTTCTATGAGACGGAATATAGGAGGGAATGGTGTAGAAGCAAGGGAAAGCCATCAACATGTTTCCTCTTTGCAAGGAAGTTCACACGTGCCGCTGCCTTTAGGCTTCTTAACACGGTAAGCATTTGCATGATTGCATTCATCGGTGAAAGCTCAGGTTATTCTATATTTTTGCTCTTTTGAGTTCGCAGTGGCTGGTAGTCTTGTTTGGAAGACTCAATTAAGAAACGTAAAGTTATTTGTTAATTCTTTAAAAATAAGTTTCTTCTTTGTCTTGGCAGTCTGCACTTGTTCTAAATTGATTTAGAGTCGACCATCAAAATGCATGGGTTGCGGCAGGCTTCCATTGAGGAGGAATGCTTCTGAATTTGTATACGGTAAATGGTTTCTTCCACATGCATTCGTTTAACGTTGTTTTGAAGCAATGTTTACTGTTGTAATGGACCCCTAATTGGGTCAAAACATTAACCGAGTGCAATTGTTGTCGTACCTCACCTCAGCTAGTATTGAAAATTGTTGACATTGGCATCGGAAGATCCACTTCCAAGTTTCGTTGCCTTCTATAATATGCTACTAAATTTCTACTCATCTTCCTATCTTGGAAGTCCGCCCTCCTTTTTATTCTTATGATTCATAATATCTCGTTGACATGGCATCGGAAAACAAGTAACGAAGCCTGCCATTCAAATTCACCGCTCCCAGTTAAGCAGTAATTGATGAACTTCATCAATTTAATGAATGTTTAGTGCTGGGTGTTGTGGTGTAAGCATGCTTTTACGTGCAGGGAAGGGAAGAACACGTATCATTCTGTTGAACTACACTGAATAACTCAGTTAAAGTAAACCCCTGCCGCCTGAAATGGAATCCTAGAGAGTTACGGTAGATATTAGAGGTAACACAGGTTCATACGTGTAGGCCTGACCCAGGCCCTACAAGTGCTATTGGTTTTTAAGCGTTACCTAATGGGCCGTGTGGCGTGCATTGCATGTGTAGTGGTATGGACGCATGATCAATCCGTATGTTCGGTGTGCAGACTCGTGATGGGCATTATATGTGCAGTGGCATGAACGCATGATCAATCTGTATGTTCAGTGCACAAAGCATGCATGCTTTGTGCACCGAATGTATGAAACCAAACGTATTTTCAAGGCTTTTCCTGTTTTCAGATTTCTTCTATCAATTTAGTTACGGAAGAACGAGAAGCACCAACCCGTCTGAGTTTTGATATGGGCTGAAGGGGAGATATGGGCTGGTACGGCAAATGAACGGTGGGTATGAAACCAAACGCATTATTTGCAATTAAAAGACGCTTGTGAAGTGAAACAAGCCACCCTTGGTTGGGTCCGTCCTGGAATACACTTTTATTTGCATCAATATGCATAATTTTGTTAAGTGTGGATGTGTTTCTAAGATCGAATTCGTTGAGCATTCAACAATCACTTACCATATAGAGATGTATAATATATGTGCTAATTTTCCATTTGATGCACGACCAGGTTTGATCTATGCTATTCTAATTGTATGACCCTATCCTTCTGCTGCTCTTGATGGCAAAATAATGCAAAGCTTTTTTATTTTATTAACTCTAACAAGCTAATGGATATGTGCAAACTTTTTGGCCCTAATAGCAAAACCACGCTCATAGGCGCATAACTAGTTGTTGTTTTTTTTTAAAAAATTTCTAAACCACCCCTTTTCAATATAAAATGCGCTCTATATTATTTCTAATCTATATCTTCTCCGGACTTGAGCAATATTACTGAAATCTCATTTATGCCGGGTTACCTCACGTGTATAGGAAATATCCAGCGCTAATTTCTTTATGAAAGCATGTTAGATTTTACCAAGCAACCTTTTTCTTCAAATACATCACCTAAATTTTGACATCACGGGAACCATTACTTGATGGGGGCAAGATAAATGTTATTATACAAAATCCCTTTTGTTGTTGAATTTGTTTTGTTACCATGCCTGCCTTTTTTATTATTATTTTAATGTAGAATGCCAACCTTATAGAAATTAATACTGTCCCCGCTGCAACCTACAAGAGCATTTATTTGCTTATAAAGTCGAACTGGTCCGCGAAAACAACCATTCAACAAGTTGTACGCAATAAAGTTAAATCAAATAAAAATTTACATTTAACAGAGTCCCAGCGTTGTTCCATTTGTGTCCTACAAGGGTAGGACACGGACCAATAGAAAGAAGAATGTCTACTGCCGACGGTGGTGCTGGTAAAAAGTGACTGTTGCTTCAATGTGGCATCAATACCCTTCTTTACGGGTGAAAGGACGTTAAAATAACCAAATTATCTACTGCATACTGTTCGACATACATACTTTGATCCTGTTGCTCTATTTAAAGCAGTGTTCCGCATACAGGCGACGATGATATTTAAAGATACCATTAAATGATCCACAGTCTTCTCACCAAACAAAGGAGGCTAGATTTCACCGAACACAATTAACATCTAAGAATGGTCGTCCAGTGGTGTTGCGGTTTTAGTTCCGTAACACTTCAAATTTTAGTTTTATATTAATTTTTTAAAAATTATATATGTTTATTTTTATTTTTATTTAAAATTTAAAATTTATAATTTTATTTTATTAATAAGATTAATTGAACCAGCATATGAGCTTAAAGTATTACAATGGTAAATAAATTGAAGGCATTACTAATGATATTAAAGGCATTACAAATGGTATTAGAATTAATATAAATATATAAAAATTGATGGATATAAGAAAAGAGCAACTCATGATACAATGATAAAGTTTTATCATAATGTGAAGCTACCATTGCAGCACTAATGATTTGAATCGGATAGATTCTGGCTAACTTATAGCATGCAATAAGAACATCACATTATAAGGAAAGAGACCATGATGCCTCAAAATTTAGTCTCATATATGCTTATAATTCAAGTTTATTTGCTATTCATTAACTTTCATTCAAGTTTTTGGACCACGTAACAAAATTAATTGAACTAGTAGGTAGACTTGGAGTAATTTTGGTATACTAATTGTTGTCGCCGGGATCCGTCCTCCGACTCGGGCGCAGTCGATCTCCTGGGGCGGACCTGCACACAAGTTCTCGCGCGAGAGGCGTTGGGGGTGGCCCTCCGCGGAAGACCCTCCGACGCTAAGTCAGTGGGAGGAAATCAGCGATCAATCAGAAAAAGAGAGGTGGATCTCTCCAGAGAGTCTCTCCAGGGGCGGCCGATCGGGAACTCTAGAGGGAGAGCACCGACGAGCAGCTGGCGAGAGCGGGAGAGTGAGTGTGGGAGTGAGCACATACCTGAGGAAATCTGGGAGTGTCATATTTATAGGTTGTCACCTGAATCTTGAGCGCCTTCTGGAGGGTTCGAGGGTTGTTAGGATACGGAGATGGATCAAATCAGGCCGTTGGGATTCGTATCTTGTTTGTTAAAGGATCGACGGCTAGGAGAGCTCCTTGATGGCTTTAGATCTGGTAGGCGCGTAGACCCTAGGCGGCCGTGGTAGGTTCTAGACCACTTCTCAACATGATTCCCTACCTGGGATGTTGTTACGATAGGCCTAGGCTCTCCCGCGTCAGGTTCCGCGGAGGTGAGTATTGGATCGTGGATCGCTCAGTGAAGCCGAGCCATGGAAACTCGGGGGAAGCGAGCTACAGAAAGCTCGGGGGAGGCGAGCTATGGAAGCTCGGAAGACCCGAGCTATGGCAGCTCGGGGGAGCCGAGCTATGAAAGCTCGGGAGAGGCGAGCTATGGAAGCTCGGGAGGACCGAGCTATGGGAAGCTCGGGAAAGCCGAGCTAGGGAAGCTCGGGGGAGCCGAGCTATGGAAGCTCGGGGGAGAAGAGCTATGGAAGCTTGGGGGAGCCGAGCTATGGGAAGCTCGGGGATATCTTGACGGGCGAAGGGATAGGGTCGGTCTTAGCCTCCTCGCATGAATATTGATGCAATGACGATTTTACCCCCCAACACTAATAAAGTCAATTATACTAGCAAATGAGCTTAAAACATTTATGTTCTCTTTTCTTCATAACCATATCATTCCTTCGCAGTGCAGTGGTGTTATGCTGCACAAATTATGATTCTCAATGGGATTGCTGTTGTATTTTTTTTTTTTTTTTTTTGAGCAAAAAACATGAAGAAACATACACCGATCCTTTCCGGTTGAGCATTCAGTCCATATTAGGTAATGACAAATACTTTTTCTTCCATATATCCTAAACTCTACTTCATCACCTCAAATAAGAAGGCATTGATCATAAACTTCTGGAACGAGGCAATGAGAAGCTGGTCTATTCAAGTTAATCTCCTTATCATAGGTGAAGATGTAAGAGATTTTAATTTTGTCTGGAATGCTTGAAACCCAACAAACCTACCATTAGCAGAGATAATGTGTGGTGGAGGTGAAATCGAGATATAACATTGAACCAGGCAGCAGGAGACTACTCATGATCTCTTATCCTTCGTCAGACCAGCAAAAATTGCCGGCATGCTAGATTGGAAGTGAAGTGGCTGATAATAACAATGTGTAAGTTAACGGCCAAAATTACTCAATGATAAAGCCATTTGGATGCCAGCGGCTTCTAGGCGGCCCCGGTTTATAAGCGGCCCCAAGGCGGTCTCGACTCATAAGCAACTCCTAGGCGGCTTTGGCTCCTAGGTGGCCCCAATTCAAAAGCGGCCCCAAGATGGTCCCAACTCATAAGCAGCTCCTAGGCAATCCCAGTTTATAAGTGGCCCCAACTCATAAGTGGCTCCTACGTGGTCCCAGTTCATAAGCAGTCCCAACTTATAAGCGGCTCCTAAGCGGCCCCAGGCCTTATCTTATCTTATTTCCAAGATTAACTTCAGCTTCCCAAGCAAGCCTTCACTTCAGACAAGGCCAGGCCCACTAACCATCTGTGATTCATATATGTCTAATAAAACAAACTCCATCGGTTCTGGCACAAGCCTAAGAAGTCATAATTCATCATTAAGCATTAATAACTATGATCAGATAAGCCTAAAAAGTCATCATCCATTATGAAGTTTTAATGACTCTGGCCAGATGAACCCCAAAAGGTGATCATCTGCTACGAAGTACCAATCGCCCAGTTTAGATGGAATAAATCCCAATAATTCTAACATTCCATTCACAAAGTCATGGTTTATCATAAGATTCCAAAGCTTCCGAAGCAAGTAACATAGACCTCAAGCATTAATAAAATGGGTAAGAGGGACCCCTGACCGAGGTATGACTACTCAAGCTCTCAAACAAGCATCTTTCTTCATCTCTAAGTCTCTCTCTTGAGCTTTTCCAAGCTCACGGTTGTGATTCAGATCACTAACTTGAGCGTCGAAGGGTCCCCGCCGGAATATTCGGCCCCCGAGACTTCTTGCAGATCTTGGTGCCGAGGTAAAGTTTCTTCAGTAAATTGATGACATATCCAGTAACGCTCAAGGACGTCAGCTCAAGGTGATCAAGCATCGTCAGATTGGCAGTCAGGTAGGGGAGAATGGGCGTAGAAGGATAGCTCTATAACTTCGAGCTACAAGGCCGCCCTCTCTCGAACAACAATGATAGTGACACATATTCAGGAGGCTTCTGCCAGTTATACTGGGGGGCATTCCTATATTCTGAGCAACCGAAGGCTAATCCCCCTGTTCCTTCCTTGCCGCTGGTTTTGTCTACTCCATATGAGCAACTGGCCATCCTTACCCAGCAAGTCCAAGCTCTTGTTGGTGCAGTCCGTGATTTATAAGGGCAACAACCGATGGCTGTTTAATAGCTACCCGGGCATCCCATACCGCTTGCAACAGTTGCCCTGGCCAGTCAATAATCCACATGCAGAAGACCCTCTTCGGAGGAGCATCACCACCGTCATGCATTGTCTAGGAACCACCATTGAAAAACCTCTAAGAGGTCGCTGTCTCCTACCCGCCGCTCGAGTAGCCCCTCCTCCAAACATCGATGGGAAAAGGATCTCAGGCGGGTATGCTACCACCAGCGCCATTGCTCCTCCTTCTCATCTTCTGAGTCAACAAGCCAGGACCTCAATCACTAGATGGAAAGGCGCTTGGAGGAGCAGGACCGACGGTTGGAAGAGTTCAGCCAAAAGCTCAATAACCAACCAAGGGTGGACTATGATACTCGTTTATCCCTTACTCGCCGGATTATGGAAAAGCATGTATCTCACAGGTTTCATTTTTCCCAGTTTGATCCTTACGACATCACCACGGATTCACTTGACCACCTAGAGAGTTATAAAGCTCTCATGCAAGTTCAGGGGACGACTGATGCCCTGCTATGTATTGCTTTCCTCGCTACCCTCCGGAAGGCTGCACGTGCTTGGTATTCTCGTTTACTCCCGTGCAACATCGATTCCTTTCAATAATTGGAAAAAGCTTTCTTAGCGCATTTCAATGCCTGTCGGAAGATCCTTTGGGTAGCAGATAGTTTGTTTTCCGTTCAGTAGAAAGAAGGAGAACTTTTGAAGGATTTTGTGGGCCGGTTTAAGACGATAGCCTTTGAGGTCTACCACCTCGATGATGTTGTGGCCATTCTGGCCCTGAAGGGAGGACTCTGTCCCTCTCACTTTATATATTCTTTGGATAAAAGACGTCCCAGTTCTTATGCTAAGCTTCTAAGTCATGCGCAGAAATATATTCGTGCCGATGAAGCTAATTTTACTCAGAGGGACACTGAAAGAGGGTCCAGCAAGAAATCAATCCGTGCTGAGCCAGTGGACCCCCTCCCAAGAAGCTTGAGCCCTCCCATCGATCAGATAATCGGTGCCAAAACTTTGCCCCCAAAGAAGATAACTTCACACCTCTCCTCACCCCCAGGCCTCATATCCTTATGGAGATCGAAAGCAAACCTTATCTCCGGCGTCCTCCCCCACGAGAACGGACGTCGCTTGCAACCGGAGTCATTATTGTCATTTTCACAGAGACTATGGCCATGACACTAAAGATTGCCATAATCTGAAGTGCGCCATTGAGGAGCTCATCCAGTAGGGCTATCTCTAGAAGTTTATCCAGAAGAGAGGACCTCCGGCTATCCCAATTCTAATGGGACCTCCGCCTGCTCAGGCCAATGTTGATAATGCTCCGATGGAACAAACGGTAGGCATGCTTTTCTGGGGTGGCTGCACCTTCTAAAAGATTGAGGGGTGAGGAAGGAATAGAAAATATAATCTCCTTTTCTGAAGGAGAATTAGGGGGAGAGGGCAGTCTGAATGATGATAGCGGGAGCTCTACGGACATCCTTACTTATGATTAGAGGTGGGCATTAGGCCGTGCCTGGACCGGCATGGCCCAGGCCCGTGGGGCCGCTCCAAAAAATGGGCCGTGCCTGGCACAGCCCGTTTCCTAAAAAGTTTGGCTCGGCATGGCCTGTGGCCCATTTTAGGCCACGGGCCATGCCGGGCCCAAGCTGTGCCGAGCCTGGCATGGCCCAGATGGGCCGTGCCTAGCCCAGTCCAGATGGAAATATTTAGGGTTTAAATAATTTAATTTTAAGAATTTAATTTTTTAGCTATCATATTAATTAAATTTTATTAAAAAATATCTCTATTTATCCTTACAAATCATTTTTTATTTTTATTTTTTTGATTATTTGTACTATTTAACCATTGATCCATCTATTGGATCATTGAGCTACTGGTCCAATCTTCTAATTGTGTTAAAGTCTGCAAGTCTAGTTCTAACTATTATATGTAATTGACTATAACTTGTGAGTCACATTTGTAGTAATACATCACTAGTATATATCTTTTTGGTTACATTTGCATTATTATATTTAAGGCATGCTGTACGTTTGAATATCACCCTCTTCAGCTTTTGCCCATTTATTCATAATTTAATGATATCAGAAGGAAAAACAAAAAACAAAAATGAACAAGACCTATTAAGTTTAGATATTCTCATGAAGACTCAAATTTATAAGAAAGATTAGGTCGTCCGGTGCAATGTACGCATCATAAACGAGTCAAGTAAGAAAGTCTGGTCTTTTGACATTAATTGTGCTCTTGTTGAGCTAAACCAGCCAAGGAGCATAGTAGGCCCAGGAATCACCTTATGGACTAGCTTGAGGACTAGACTTGCAAATGCCGCGCATCCGGTGCGCGTTTGTGCACTGAAGATCGATGCACAAAGTCTTTTTTAACATAAGAGAAGCTAAGATTGATGCTCTTGAAGCATAGAGTATGCTTTAACAAGGCCTTTTGTATGGGCCAATGTCTTCCTGAGGCTTGAATTGGTGTCACTTCTAATAATATAGGTTTTACTTCTAATAATATTTTTTTAATTAAAGTGAGTCATCTCTATTTTTTCTTCTTTCTTATTCTAGAGGTCAGGCCTAGCCCCCCTCCCTTCATATATCATTTTGATTTTAAATTAATAAAGTGATAGGGGTCTATGCCAAACCTTCCACCGTTAAGGTGACTTCATATTAATTTATGGCTTCATATCCCAATAATTTTTTAATTTATTTAAAAAGTATTTTTTAAAAATTTATCAGGCCCTGATGGGGCAAGCACGATGGGCCGTGCCGGCACGGTGGGCCAGCATGACGGGCCGTGCCGGCACGGCATAATGGGCCGGCCCAGGCTCGTCATGGGCTGTGCCGTGCCAAGCTCGAAAAATTCTTTTTTCGAGCCTGGCACGACCAGTGCCTACCTCTACTTATGATGCTTTTGTTTGGATGAATTTATCTCTCAACTCTCTCCAACCAGTGACAATGCCTCTCATTGGTTTCACAGGAGATTCAGTGAAAGTCGAGGGTAAAATTACCTTGCTGGTTATGGTAGGATCACCGCCGTGCCAAAGCACTATCCTGATGAGATTCATAGTAGCCCAAGTGCCCCTGGCTTACAATGCTATACTCGGTCGGCTAGGCTTACACCTCTTGGATGTGGTGATATCTACTAGATGCTGCTCGTGAGATTTCCTACCAATGGGAGAATCGGCGAGATGCGGAAAAAGCAAAATCCAGTGCAATTATACTATCATATAGCTCCCAACCCTCAGGAGGCGATGATCCCATCGGCTTCAGTCCTGCTCAATCCTAGAGAATCTAAAATAAGGGGAGAGCCAGCCGAGTACCTGCTATCCTACCCACTGGGAGATGATCCTGTGAAGACTGTGCAAATCAGCAAGCTTCTTCCCCTGAAGATAAAGAATCAATTCCTTACTTTCTTGTGGGTGAACTCAGATGTCTTCGTATGATTAGCCTCGGACATGCTCGGCATTCCTTCGAGGTAATTACTCATAAGCTTAACATTGATCCGAAGTACCAACCTATCCGTCAAAAGAAGAGAAGCTTTGCTCCCGAGCGGCAGAGGATCATCGATAAGGAGATCAACAAGCTGCTCACTATCAGCCATATCCAGGAGGCACAATATCTGAATTGGTTAGCCAATGTTGTGATAGTGCGAAAGGCCAGCGGAGGTTGAAGAATCTGCATCGACTTTACCGATCTCAATAAAGCCTATCCTAAAGATAGTTTTTCACTATCACAGATTGATCAATTGGTAGACTCCACATCCGGCCATGAGCTTCTTAACTTTATGGATGCATTCTCTGGATATAATCAAATAAAGATGAACTCGACGGATGAAGAAAATACCTCCTTCATCATCGAGAAGGGCACCTACTATTATAGGATGATGCCCTTTGGGTTGAAGAATGTAGGGGCTACTTACCAGAGATTGATGAATAAGGTCTTTAAAGATCAGATTGGGTGCATCATGGAGGTGTAAATATGCTAACTAAGAGCACCTACATTGCTAATCATGTTGTTATTTGAAAGAAACATTCAATAACCTCCGGCGCCATCAAATGAAGCTCAACCCATGTAAGTGTGCATTTGGGGTCACTGCTGAAAAATTTTTGGGCTTTCTCGTGACCTAACGGAGAATTGAGGCTAATTCGGAGAAGATACAAGATATTCTTGACATGAGACAACCAGTAAATAAAAAGGAGATGCAGCGGCTCACTAGAAGAGCGGCCGTTCTAAGCCGATTCTTGTCAAAATCAGTGGGTAAATGCTTTCCCTTCTTCAAAGCTCTACGTAAGGCAAACCGCTTCAAGTGGACGAAGAATTGCTAGAAAGCCTTTGAGGAGTTGAAGGAGTTTTTATCCATACTGCCATTGTTGTCAAAGTCAAAAGAAGGAGAAAAGCTCTTCCTTTATCTTGTTGCTTCTCCGAAAGTGGTTAGCTCTATTATGGTATGCCTCAACCCTGATGGAGCATAGAAGCCCATCTACTACACTAGCAAAATACTCCATGATGCGGAGGTTAGGCATTCCAGAATCGAAAAAATTATTTTTGCTCCAATCATCTCTGCTCTGCGTCTCAAGCCATATTTCCAAGCCCATTCGATCGTTGTACTCACAGACCAACCTCTTAGAGCTGTTCTGTCTCACCCTGATACTTCAAATCGGCTGGCTAAATGGGCAATCAAATTGGGAAAATTCAATCTTTTATTTCAATCTCGATCTGCCCTGAAGTCTTAGATGCTAACGGATTTTCTAGTGGAATGCACCTGGACGGAAGAGCAACCTAAGGACTTCCTAATGATATGTTCAGATGCTGGTGAGGATATGGTGGAGACCTGGATTCTTCATGTTAATTGCGCCTCCAATTCTTAAGAAAGTGGGGCTATTCTTATTCTTGCAAATCCGAAGGGTGTAGTATTGGAGTACGCTATCCGATGTTTCTTTAAAGCTACAAATAACCAAGCTGAGTATGAGGCCTTATTGGCCGAAATTAAGCTCGCACAGGAGTTTAGAGTAAAGCGCCTCAGGGCCTTCACCGACTCCCAGCTCATCTCCGGACAGATTACTGGGGAGTATGAAGCTCGAGACCCCATTATGTCTCGATATCTAAATAAGGTCAAGTCACTGACCTCCTCATTAGCCTATTTCACTATCAGTTATATCCCTAGAGGCAAAAATGTCAGAGTCGATGCTTTATCATGGCTAGCTACTTCGGCAAATAATATATTAGGATGAACATATGTTGAGCACCTGGAGCTCCCGAGTATTAACATAATGGAAGAGGTTCTACCAGTCGTACAAGAGTTAACATGGATGGATGCTTACATCCACTATCTTACTGATGGTACTCTCCCCATTGATCCTGTAGAAGCCAGGCTACTCAAGTGGAGGGCCCCCAAGTTTGTATTGTTGAATGGGCAGTTGTACAAGAAATCCTTCTCTTATCTCCTCCTTAAATGTGTCAGCTCCGCGGATGCTAACTATATCCTTAGGAAGATTCATGAGGGTATATGCGGAAACCACGTGGGGAGCAGATCACTGGCACACAAGACTCTTTGCCAGGGATACTATTGGCTTACTATGCAAAAGAATGTTGTTGAGCTAGTCCAGAAGTGCAACAGTTGCCAGCGATATTCCAATATCCAGCGATAGCCAGCCTTTCAGTTGAGTCTGCTCTTTGCTCCGTGGCCCTTTGCCTAGTGGGGAATAGATATCCTTGGACTATTCTTCCCAGCTTTAGGTCAATGGAGGTTCTTACTTATCGCCATCGACTACTTCACCAAATGGGTTGAAGTTGAGGTATTAGCCAAAATCATCGAGAGCAAGATGAGGGCATTTTTATGAAAGTCTATTATCTATCGATTTGGCCTACCTCATACTATCATCACCAATAGTGGTCGGCAATTCGATAATGTTGCATTCAAGGCTTTTTGCGCTGAGTTGGGTATTGGCCATCGTTTCACTTTTGTTGGGCATTTACAAACCAACGGAGAAGCAGAAGTCATGAATCGGACCATCCTTTGGGGACTTAGAACTCAACTGGATGAATTCAAAGGCAAATGGATGGAAGAACTCCCTAGTGTATTATGGTCATATCATATGACTCCAAGGATCCCCATAGGGGAGACTCCTTTCAGTCTCGTCTTCAGATCTAAAGCGGTCATTCGGATGGAGATTGGTCTTCCAAGCCCCCAGATCGAATCATATAGAGAAGAAGACAATCCTGATCGACTAAAGGCCAACCTCGACTTTATCAACGAGATCTGGGACCAGGCACGGCTTAAGATGGCTATCTTTCGCCAGCGAGCAGCAAAATATTACAATGCCCGGGACCGCCTCAAAACATTCTGCCAAAGAGATTTAATCCTCAAAAGGATCGAGGTATCTAAGCCAACTGAAGGAGGCAAGCTATCTCTAAATTGGGAGGGACCCTATCGAGTCATCGAAGCACTTCACCAAGGAGTATATCGACTCGAGGAGCTTAACGGACGAACAATCCCACGTACTTGGAATGTGAATAACCTTCGTCGATATTATCAATAGTGAGTGTATTTGATCGATGAATATATGAAGAGTCTTAATTTTTTCTATTTAGCTTAGACTAGTCTATAGTTTTCAAAAGGACCTCGGCGGCCTCGTGATCATAAGGATATCCTCGGACCGGCACCGAGAAACCCTCAAGTGATTCAAATCCTATGGTCTCAGTGGTCCCGAGTCAAACTCCTAAGCCGGCACCAAGAAACCCCCATGATAGTTTTCAAAAGAACCTCGGTGGCCCTGTGATCATAAGGATACCCCCAGGCCAGCACCGAGAAACCCTCAAGGTGGTTCAAATCCTATGGTCTCGGCGGCCTTGAGTCAAACTCCCGAGCCAGCACCGAGAAACCTCCGTGGTAGTTTTTAAAAGGACATGGCGGCCCCATGATTATGAGGATACCCCCGGGCCGGCACCGAAAAACCTCCAAGGTGGTTCAAATCCTATGGTCTCGATGGCCCCGAGTTAAACTGCCAAGCGGAGCATCGAGAAACCCCCATGATTGTTTTCAAAAGGATCTTGGTGGCCCCATGATCATGAGGATACCCCCAGACTGGCACCAAGAAACCCTCAAGGCGGTTCAAATCCTATAGTCTCGATGGCCCCGAGTCAAACTCCGAGGCCAACATTGAGAAACCCCTGGGGGGATGGCTGCTATAATATCCAAGGAACACTTCAGCAAAAGCCCAAGAGACTAAGGCAAACCTAAATATTCCTATTAAGTCTGCACATCAAATGGCCGACTCTCCAAATATACTCAAGAGGCCGAAGGTGCATCTTGTCGAATCTGAAGGCCAAAGCCAAGACATTATCATCAATAGACTAAGGCGCCACAAAGAGATAAGTTCATCATACTTGAACAAAGTCTTTCTTTCATTAATCTTATAACATTGTCATACAAAAAGACCGACTTTAGTCGGATTACAAAAATGTCAAAAACAAAAGAAAATAAATTCTAAGGCTCGGCGGGTCCTGACTCATCTTCAGAACGAACACTCTCTCGATTGTCCTCCTTATCTTCAGGCCAAAAGTGTTCAAGGACGCTTATCTTAAAGATTTGGGAGATCCTCTCTTTGCACTTCTTGAAGCCATGGAAGAAGGCATCAATGGCCGCTTCACTCACTTCTGTGGCAATGTCGGTGGAGCCTTTATACCGCTCCATGTACTCTCGAGCATGAACTTTGGTGGCAGCCATGGCCTCCCGAGCTTGGGCTTCTGCGGTGGCCACTTTCTCCATAGCTTGGACCTCGGTGGCAACCAACTTCTCCATAGCTTCCTGGGCGAGCCTTGGCGGAGGTCTTCTGCTCCCAGGAGGTCCAAGCATCTGACTCCACACAGGCCTGCTTCTCCATGGCCGCCCGGGCCTTAGACTCGGCCTTGTTGGCCCTCTCCTCAGTATGCTCCAACTTGAGGAGAGCATCTTCCGACCTCTCCTCAGTTGGTCTAAGCCTCATCATGGCATCCACCAGTTTGGCCTTGGTGACTCTAGCCTTATTCTTAGCTTCATCTGTCCGAGCCCTTAAAAAGTGGCTCCCCTCCTGAGCGGCTTGAAGCTCAATGGCCGCCTTCGCCTCTCGGGCTTGCACCTCGGCCAACTCTTTAGCCAAGGTGTCAGCTCGAGCCTCGGCAGCAGTTAGCTCATCCTGGGCATGCCCACAAGTATTGACGGCCCTGGCATAGGTGTCCTAGAGAACGAAAAGGCCGTTGGAAATCTGTGTGAAGCGATCGGTTAAAAACTTTGGTTAAATTCAATATAAAAGGGAAATAAAGTCAACAGGTATACCTGAAGGGCAACATAGAAGAGAGTGTCAAGAGCATCAGCAATAGGCAGACGACAAAGCTCAGGTTTGAAACTTGGGAGGCTGGACTACCTCAGAATGCGCTCCGCCAGCCGACCATGGTTCATCGTCATCACCCGGATGGACGACTCCTGGGTTTGCTGGTAGGGGACGTCCCTCCTTTCTTTGGCAGCATTTGGGTAGCCAGCGGACATCATCTTCAATTTTCACCACCAGAGGCATCCCAACCCTCACCTCCGGCGCGGCTTCACCTCCAAGTTTGGCAGCAGTCGGGGGCTGTTTCCTAGATGGCCCCACCTCGGCTTCAACAAGAGGAACCCCTGTTGCTGGTGCTTCAGCAGGGGGATCCTCCCTTCTTGGCTCTTCCAGCGGGGCAGCCTCGGGAGTGGTGGAAGGAGCTGTGGGGGGCTGAGATGGCCCGCCCTGATCCTTCCGGCGAGGCTTTTTAGGTGCTGCCCTCGCCGTGTCACCAACGGCCTCTTTTCTTTTTTGGAGGCCTGCCATCAGAAAGTCGGGAGAAAACTTCATTACTGCACAAAGAAGCAAATATCATAGTTAAAAAAAGTCAACTAAGAGGATGTGGTGCTCATTGGGCACTGGTGTTGGTGACATCGGTGCTGCACTGGCCACTGGCGCTACACCGGCGTCACGGAGGTTGTACTCCGATAGTAGTTCTCGGCAGGGTGGAAAGACGGATGATAGTAGCGAGTCGAACACTTTCCAGTCTTCCTCATTTACAGTCGAATTTTTGTTAGGGTTGGTGTCGGGAACGCCCCAGCCCATCTTCACTCTGCCCAAATGAACATAGAAAAATCAGGATTTTCATCCCTTAATTTTGGAGGGCAGGTCAAGCTTAAGGGCTCTTTTGGGTCTAGAAGAAAAGTTCTACCATCCGGCTTTGTTAGGATTGCGGAGTTTGTACAAGGCCCGAAATAAAGAAATTCAGACAGAAAGGCCATGAAAATGGCAGAGTACTATGAAGGCACAAATAATTTGAATGAGTTTGTACAAGGCAATTCCCTTAGATTAACTAGAGGCCTTGTCACCATGATGGAAGGTGAAGGTACAGATGCTATCAGAAATTTTATATTGAGCCCTAAGGTTCTTTATGTCTTGGACGGTCATGATGGAGGCTATCCCCTCCGGACCTACAGACCCAGAAAGGGTAATCAGGGGAGATGTTGAACGACTAGATGAGCGAGAAGAAGCCTTAGGTGGCAAAAGAGATGCCCTAGGTGGCATAGGAGGAGCCCTAGGTCATGGAGGAGAAGCCCTAAGTGGTGTTCTGGTTGCGATCGCCGGGCGGTCATGGATGGAGATGCCATTAGGAGCCCGGCGTCGTGCCTGGAGGATCTCTTTCTTGGTGGGTTCAATCATGGGGCTCTTACCTTTCGTACGGGAGTCAGAATCCATGGGAGAAAAAAACAAAAAAAGAAATGAAGAGGACTAACTTGAAGATCAAAGGGATAGAGGCAAGAGCTTAAGACTCTGAAGGCGGAGAAAACACAGGAAGGTAGTAGAGGTGTGAAAGGCTCGAAGGGATGAGTGGGATAGTCTTTATACATTATTTTTGAATGTTCCGCCCACTACAGTGCCATGCGGCGATTAATGAGTGGAGGTACCATCCAGCTGTCTACAAACTCTTTTCCATTCAAGATACAATGCTTCGATGATACTTGAAGGGCGCAATTCGTGCCCAATGATGGGATGCAGATAAGAACAATCCAATAATGGCACTCCATCTTTTCTATTGATTGAGAAGTATTTTTCTCAATCTTTCCGTAGACTGCATCGCTCCTGGGGCCGTTCCTTAAATGATGAAAAGACTTCGAAGAGACTTTACCTCCTCGGAGAGCGCATGCCCTCCTCCTTTAATTTACGGCGTACGAGACCCAACAAAAGTGAAATATTTTGTGCTCTTTTCTCTTGGCAAGTGCTGCAGCATGAGCACCAAGACCCAGGAGCAGAGGGGCATATGATGTGGCTATTAATAGCCACGTATAAGTTAACGGTCAAAATTACCCAACGACGGGAGCCATTTGTATGCCAGCGGCTCCTAGGCGGCCTCAGCTCCTAAGCGACCCCAGTTCCTAAGCGGTTCCAAGGTGGCCCCAACTCATAAGCGGCTCCTAGGCGGCCCCAGTTCATAAGCAGCCCCAAGGTACCCCACTCATAAGCAGCTCCTAGATGGCCCCAAGGTGGCTTCAACTCATAAGCGGCTCCTAGGTGGCCCTGGTTCCAAAACGGCCCCAAGGCGGCCCCAACTCATAAGCAGCTTCTAGGCGGCCCCAAGCCTTATCTTATCTTATTTTCAAGATTAACTTCAGCTTCCCAAGCAAGCATTCACTTCTGACAAGACCAGGCCTACTAACCATCTTTGATTCATATATGTCTAATAAGATAAATTCCATTGGTTCTGGCACAAGCCTAAGAAGTTATAATCCATCATGAAGTATTAATGACTCTGATCAGATAAGCCTACAAAGTCATCATCCATCATGAAGTTTTAATAATTCTGGCCAGATGAACCCCAAAAGGTGATCATCTGCTATGAAGTACCAATTACCCAGTTCAAATGGGATAAATCCCAATAATTCTAACATTTTATCTATAAAGTCATGGTTCATCATGAGATTCCAAAGCTTCCGAAGCAAGTAACATAGACCCCAAGCAGCAATAAAATGGGTAAGAGGAACCCTTGACTGAGGCATGACCACTCAAGCTCTCAAACAAGCATCTTTCTTCTTCTCTAACTCTCTCTCTTGAGCTTTTTCAAGCTCACGGCTATGATTTCGATCGCTATCTTGAGCATAAGAAGGTCTCCGCCGGAATATTCGGCCCCTGGGACTTCTTACAGATCTCGGCGTCGAGGTAAAGTTTCTTTAACAAATTGATGGCACATTCACTGACGCTTAAGGACGTCAACTCAAGATGATCAGGCATCATCATGAAGCTTCCTAAAAGTGGTATATTCATCGTTAATTTCTATTATAAATTTATTAATAATGGTTATATCCTATGACCACACAATGAAGCAGTATGGAAGGTAGTGGTAATATTGAGGATAAAGGTGTCCCTTTCACTTGCTAAAAAAAGAGTAGATAGACTTTACAAAGACAAGGTTCTGCTAGAAAAGGGTGGCTAATTAGCCTTGCCTAAGGGTGGGTATGGACCATCAAGCTCAAGCCAAGCCCAAAGTCAGATTAAGTCCAATAAATCTCTCAGCAACCAGATCTAATCCGATCTCAGCCACTATAAAAACACACATATCTATGCATATGTTATATTAAATAAATAGTTGGCATAGTGCTAATATGGCACGTCGCTTTGTCCCAATATCCATTATCTGATTTCTTACTAAGACTTTAAAAAATATATTTTTATTAAAATAGAATATTAATTTATTTAAAAAAATTAAAATTTTTATGGACCTAAAAGGTAAGTCTGATCCAACCCTATGGGCCAAATAATTAGAGGCTTATATCCTAAAATTATTAAGATTAGGCTTCAACTAGCCCATGCTCAATCCTAATCATGCTTGTCCACCATATAGAATTAAACTTGAAACGGATTCTTGTTCTTAAAATGGCCTTTCATAAGGAGCACTTGGCTCACTTTGAAACAATATCTCATGTTCATACATCATCCTTCCAATATACAAGAACTTCGACTCTCTTTGAGACCAAAGCACTCTCAAAAGCTGCATGAAATTAGTCAGAGCTTTGTATCCCCTTCTATTTGAAATATGTTTCTTATTTTAGCACAAAGCACAATTGAAAATAGAAAGGGCATCTCTTCTAAAAGGATACTACAAGGTTGTGCACATATTTTACAAAATAAAATTCAGTTGTGGTGCACTGTGCACATGCCCATCAATTCCATCTATCTCTCTTCATTTTTTTTAGCACCACCTCAACTTTCATATAAGTATGAATGATGGTAGAAAGAAAAATGATGAAGAGAGATAAAAGCAGAATTAATGGGCAAGCACATAGTGTTACCGCACCTAAGTTTCATTCTTTTGCAAATACCAAAGAAAATTGCACACTTATTTTTCTCTATCATCTTCTAAACTCTCAACAACCTTTGACTTATTCTATAAGATGAAATTTGGGTATAGTTTTTTATGTTAATGTATGCCCTAAATTCAATTGGATTGAATGCTGTATACATTCTATGAATACAAATCAAATAAAATGATTTTTTTATCTATCCAGATATCTTTTATTTGATATATTTATCTGTGAGATAAAATTCAAAAGAATGTGAACTGTGCATATGAAATTTGTAATAGAGATTATGAGGAAACCTTCAAGGCTAGGCTAGTTGCAAAAGGTTTTACTCAGAAAGAAGGGATCGACTATGAGGAAACCTTTTCACCAGTAGCTATGCTTAAGTCTATCCGGATTCTCTTATCCATTGCAGCTCATTTCGATTACGAAGTTTGGCAAATGGATGTTAAGACGGCTTTCCTTAATGGAAATCTTGACGAGTGCATTTACATGATGCAACCAGACGGTTTTATAGTAAAAGGCTAGGAGCACTTGGTGTGCAAGCTTAAGAGGTCCATTTATGGACTTAAGCAGGCATCTAGATCTTGAATACTCATTTTGATCAAGCTATTAAATCTTATGGTTTTGATCAAAGTCCTGACGAGTCATGTGTGTACAAGAAGCGTGATGGAAAAAACTTTGGTATTTCTGGTGCTATATGTGGATGACATCTTACTTATTGGAAACGATATGGGAGTGTTATCTTCGGTCAAGGTATGGTTATCTGGACAATTTGATATGAAGGACTTGGGAGAAGCAAGTCACATCCTAGGGATCAAGCTTTTACGAGATTGCAAGCAAAGGATGATATGCTTATCTCAAGCCACTTATATCAATAAAATTCTCATCCGTTTTGGTATGCATAATTTCAAGAAAGGATTTCTTCCTTTCAGGCATGGAATTTCTCTATCTAAGGATCAGTATCCTAAGACACCTGAAGAGATAGAAAGTATGAAGGTAGTTCCTTATGCTTCTGTAGTAGGAAGCCTAATGTATGCTATGCTATGTACTAGACCTGATATTTGTTTTGCCGTAGGCATGGTTAACAGATTTCAGTCTAACCCTAGGCGAGAACATTGGACTGCAGTAAAACATATAATTAAGTACCTGAAAAGGACTAAAGATTATATGTTAGTTTACCAAGCAGATAGTCTTATGCCTATAGGATATATAGATTCGGACTTCCAATCAGATAATGAATCTAGGAAATCAACCTCGGGATATGTGTTCACTTTGGATGGTGAAGCCATTAGTTGGAGAAGTGTGAAGCAAACTTATGTTGCTGACTCTACCATGGAAGCTGAGTATGTGGCTGCATCTGAGGCTGCAAAAGAGGCTATTTGGCTTAGAAACTTTCTTTTGGATCTTAGTGTGATACCTTCAGTGCAATTACCTATTACACTTTATTGTGATAATAGTGGGGCAGTTGCTAATTCGAAGGAACCCAGGACCCATAAGAAATCTAAACACATTGAGCGTAAGTATCACCTGATACGTGACATCGTGCAAAGAGGTGACGTGCTGGTGACCAAGGTTACATCTGAGGATAACCTGGCAGACCCTTTTACAAAGAGTTTAACTTCGAAAGTTTTTGATAGACATGTAGAGAGCATGGGAGTTAGATGTATACAAGCATTGCTTTGAGTCTAAGTGGAAGATTGATAGAGATATAGACTAAAAGATATGCTTTATGTTATGTCTTTATATTTTAATGAGAATTCATTTTGAGCAATGTGTGCCATTTACTATATATGTGCATGTGTCTAGTATTTACAAAGAGTATTTGATCTAGTGTGTAGAGTACGGCTTACACACAGAAGACTAGATCATCGGTTCTTTTGGAATACAAGTTTATTGTTCACATTTTTAGATGGAATTAGACACACCATCAGTAGAACTGTAGCACAAATTTTTAGTAGGTCTGTCTTGACTACGAGGAATGGTTTATTCTAACTATTTGTGCTAGTACACTTTGTGTGTATTGAACAGGACCCAGTTGAGTTAATTATTTTATACTGACTTTATAAAATAATTTAAAACTCATGAATATTATGATTACTTATGCTCTTAATCCGAATTCTATTTCTAAACACGTTTATGTAATGATTATTGCTTTAATTACACATAGAGTGAGATTCTATATGAGTCAATAAACTCAGTGGGTTGGGCAATAACATTATATATATGGTGAATATTAATAGTTGAAGGAAACCACGTCCTGATAAATTGGATTGATGATATCCCCTTGAGGAAGCTTATAAGTTTTGATTGTATCAAATCTTGCAAGTGGATTTTGAATCCGATACATCAAATAAGTTAAGTGGATAGGTCTCAAGGATAATAAAAGCCAATTAAATTATATTGTTAGTAATTAAATTTAATTGGTGGATATCTGTAATCTTAACGTGGGGAGATAATAAGTATTTAATATTAAAGGCTCAAAAATATAAATTTGAATATGATTAGGAGTACAATTATAATTCTTTAGTGGAATGAATTGTAATTTACGTAATTGAATCCTAACCCGGGGTAGGATTGGGAGATTTAATTATGTGGGAAGTCCTTTTCATATTTGCATATTGGTCCCTGTTGTAGCCCTATAAATACCCTCTCAGTTGGTTGCTAGGGTTACAGTTTTAAGAATGTTTTTGGAGAAAGAAAAACAAGAAACCCTAGGATGGCCAAGAGATCCCACCATCTTGTGAGAGAAAGAAGGTATTTTTGGGAATACGACGGAAGGCTAAAAGGTTGAGGTTGAGTAATCGAATCAAAGTATTCCAAAGTTCAAATCTGAAGGTATGATTTTGTACTCATAGATTAGAATGGTAAAAGTTTTTTTTTGTATTACTCATATACGCTATAGCCGTGATCTTGGGGGTATTCCGCGTTCCCCAACAGTGGTATCAGAGCCACGGCTGATACTGTATATGAATAATACGGCCATGTTCTTCATTAATCGGTATATGCATGCGTAGGATAGATCGTGCTTACTGCTAACATTGTTTTGTAGGTTTCTATCATGTTATTATGGTCATATGAATGTATGTGTTTTGATTTAATATTACTTAGATCTGTTTTGTATACTCCGGTTTAAGGAGGTGCAGGATCATTGTAATATTTCATAGCATGTATACTCCGGTTTTTTGAGAGCTTTGTGATTGTAAATACATAGCATGTGAACTCCTACATGGAGGCATAGGATTTATGTAATCTAGTGCGGCTCTAATGGAGGAAGAAGACCTGCTGCAAAATGCAGATAGGATTCTAAGGAGAATCCATTGCAGATAGGATTCTAAGGAGAATCCGTTGCAGATCAGGATTCTAAAGGAAAATCTGAAGCGCGAAGGGATCGGAAGGAGCTGATTTCGTTTAGATCCAAAACACATGTATGTGTTTCGATCCCCGCTGGGGGCCAGCCCTCAGACCCCCGTATGCGAAGCGGCAAATCATCGAGCAAAGTAGCAATCATGGTGCAACGGGGATCTTCATCTGCGTGGAGAATTTTGACATAATAACAGGGATTTTATTTATCTTGTTTATATTGGTTATGTTGCATACTTGATTGTTTATCCTTTTGTTCTTATGTCTATAACTAGGAGAACATGGTTAATTGGATAATCACTTGCTGTTTGTGTTTTGATATATATATTCGAAATTCCAAGACTAGTGTGAACATGTGCAACTAGAGAGTAAAATTTATTCCCAATTTTAATTTATTTTTTTTAAATTTAAGGGAATTAAGAGTTTTATTTGTTGCATATATATATATATCGACCACTACTATGGGATTTTGAATTTATAAGATAATCAAACATGAGTTTTATAACCCTCAAAATATTGTTTAAATAACTAAGTGAGAGAGGAAATTAATTACATTTAAATCCCATGGTCCCATCACTTGTTTATTGGTGAGGTAGTTAATTTCACGTGTTGGCATTAGTGCATTCCTCCCCATAGGATGAAATTGATTGCCAGCTCACCAAGAATAATCCCTAGTAATTGTTAATGTTGGATTACCTCTCCATCTGAGGGATCCACCATGGGACAATGGATCTAGGATTGAGTGATGGTATACACTTAGGTATAAATATTAGTATCCTCCCCATTGGAGTCACTACAAATATTTATATAACCAAATTTAGCCAGCTAATTAATTTTACTTGGTATGTTACCTTTTACCTAGATAGTAAAATTAATAGGTTTTATCTGTCTAGATAAATGATGAGTAGTAGACGTCCTCCCATCGAGGCATACTATTCAAAATGTACTAGGCTGCTGGCAAATTCTTTTATTTTGTAGTGGTTGAGGGGCCCTACTTATAATTTTGAATTTAAAGTTTATTGCTCATTATATCTTATTTGATGTATGAATGATTCTCACGATTAAAATGTCTTCTTTCAATCCACTTGTTGTGATACTCAAAGAAAACAAATTGACTGGTCCTAATTACATTGATTGGAAAAGAAACCTGGATATAGTGTTAACTGCAGAAGGGTACAAGTATGTGCTCACTCAGGTCTGTCCCGCAGAACCCAGTGAAGGGGCTTCAGATGAGGAGTCCCGAGCTTACCGAAAGTGGATTAAGGCTGATGAGATGGTGCGGTTTTACATGTTGGCATCTATGTCAAATGTTCTGCAACATCAGCATCAATCTATGCCCTCTGCCTATGACATGATGTTCAACCTCAAAGAAATGTTTGGGGATCAGAGTCGTGCGGCTAGGTAAACTGCGATGAAAGAACTGATGAACACTAATATGGCTGAAGGAACTCCTGTCAGGGATCATGTTCTAAAGATGATTAGTCTTCTGAATGAACTGGAGATCCTTGAGCGGAGATGGATGGGGAAACCCAGGTTGATATCATTCTTCAGTCCCTACCTGCTTCTTTTAAGCAGTTCTGCCTAAATTATACCATGAACAAAATGAATTTTTCACTGGCAGAGCTACTTAAAGAACTTCAGGTAGCAGAGAGTTTCATTAAGAAGCCTGCAGTTGCTATGGTTACTAAAAAAGGTTCTTCTTCAAAGTCTCATGCTAAGAAGAAGAAAAAGGTTCAGAAAAAGAAACAGCATCAGGCCCCACAGCCCAATGGGAAAATAAAAAAGAAGGGAAAGTGCTTCGTCTGCAAGCAACCAGGTCACTGGAAGCAGCAATGTCCAGTTTGGCTTGCCAGGAAACAAGCTAGAGGTATATCTCATTCACTTGTAGTTGAAACTTGTTTAGTGGTGTTATCTACCAATGGATGGTGTATAGATACGGAGCCACTAATCATATTTGCAATTCTTTGCAGGGGTTCCAGCAGACCCGACAGCTAAGTGATGAAAAGATTTACATATTTCTGGGAGATGGCACGAGAGTGTCAGTAGTTGCAGTGGGAGATTTTAGCTTTTCTTTTAGTAGAAATAGAATTTTAATATTAAAGGACTATTTTTTTGTACCTTCAATTAGAAGGAATTTAATTTCAGTTTCTAAGTTAGTTGACGATGGATATTCAGTTTATTTTAATGACTCCGTTGTTATTAAGAAAAATAAACATTTTATCTATTCTGGTACATTGGTGGATGGTCTTTATATTATTAATCCTGTTTCTCCTACTGTGCAACTAAATAAAGTGAATAACTATAATAGACCATGTAAGAGAAAACTCCTTCTGAAATGAATCAAACTTATCTTTGGCACTTGCGCCTATATCATATAAATCTAAGATGGATTTCTAGACTGGTTCAAGATGGACCAATAGGTTCATTGGAAGTAGAGGCATTACCGATATGTGAATCTTGCTTAGAAGGAAAAATGACCAAGCGGTCATTCTCGGCCAAAGACAATAGAGCTAAGGAGATATTAGAATTGGTTCACTCTGATTTGTGTGGCCCAATGAACATCCAAGCTAGAGGTAGTTTTGAATACTTTGTCACTTTTATTGATGATTACTCAAGATATGGGTATATTTATCTGATGCGCCGTAAGTCTGAATGCTTTGAAAAATTTAAAATTTTAAGGCAAAACGGAGAACCGTCATGGTAAAAATATCGAGACACTATGATCCGATCGTGGTGGTGAGTACCTCTTAGGGGAGTTCACAGATTACTTATTAGATGCTGGGATTGAATCCTAGTTATCTGCACCTGGCACGCCACAGCAGAATGGTGTAGCTGAAAGAAGGAATAGGACTCTTATGGATATGGTTAGATCTATGATGAGTTATTCAGACTTACCTATTTCATTTTGGGGATATGCATTAGAGACAGCTGCATATATTCTTAACTTGGTACCATCTAAGTCAGTACCTAACACACCCACAGAATTGTGGACTGGGCGCAAGCCTAGTCTAAGACATGTTCGGATTTGGGGTTGTCCAGCACATGTACTAAAAGTCAAACCAGATAAGTTGGAATCAAGGACAGATGTATGCTTCTTTGTTGGATATCCTAAAGGAACAAAAGGTGGTTTATTTTATTATCCTAAGGATCAGAAGGTCATTGTTAGCACCAATGCCCGATTCTTAGAGGAGGACTATATTATAGACCACAAACCCAGAAGTAAAATTGCTCTAGAAGAGTTGAGAGGCGATAAAACTAGACTGGCTCCTTTAATACCAATAGTACAAGCAGAAACACCACAAGAAAGTGGGTTTTCCAAACTTCCCATTAACTATTCGTAGTGGGAGAAGTATGGTAACACGAACTGACCCTGAACTGGTACAAAAGGATACCATTAATGCACCAGTTTTAGAACCAGTGCAGGTTGATGGAGCACAAGGATCAGAGTCAGATCGTATTACTACAAGCACATACAATAAGGTTGTGCCTCGTCGTAGTGGGAGGGTTGTAAATCCACCTAAACGGTATATGTTCCTTGGAGAGTCATATGATAGAATCTCTGATGAACTGGATACTGAACCCAGTAGCTACAATGAAGCATTACAGGATAAAGATGCAACTCTTTGACAAAATGCTATGAAATCAGAGATAGAGTCTATGCACTTTAATCATGTCTGGGATCTTGTAGAACTACCCGAAGGAGTAAAACCCATCAGATGCAAGTGGATCTATAAGAAGAAGAGAGGAGCAGACAGGAAGGTGAAACCTTCAAGGCTAGGCTAGTTGCAAAAGGTTTTACTCAGAAAGAAGGGATCGACTATGAGAAACATTTTCACCAGTAGCTATGCTTAAGTCTATCCGGGTTTCTTATCCATTACAGCTCATTTCAATTACGAAGTTTAGCAAATGGATGTCAAGACGGCTTTCCTTAATGAAAATCTTGACGAGTGCATTTACATGATGCAACCAGACGGTTTTATAGTAAAAGGCCAGGAGCACTTGGTGTGCAAGCTTAAGAGGTCCATTTATGGACTTAAGCAGGCATCTAGATCTTGGAATACTCATTTTGATCAAGCTATTAAATCTTATGGTTTTGATCAAAGTCCTGACGAGTCATTTGTGTACAAGAAGCGTGATGGAAAAAACTTTAGTGTTTCTAGTGCTATATGTGGATGACATCTTACTTATTGGAAACGATATGTGAGTGTTATCTTCAGTCAAGGTATGGTTATCTGGACAATTTGATATGAAGGACTTGGGAGAAGCAAGTCACATCCTAGGGATCAAGCTTTTGCAAGATCGCAAGCAAAGGATGATATGCTTATCTCAAGCCACTTATATCGATAAAATTCTCACCCGTTTTGGTATGCATAATTCCAAGAAAGGATTTCTTCCTTTCAGGCATGAAATTTCTCTATCTAAGGATCAGTGTCCTAAGACACCTGAAGAGTTAGAAAGTATGAAGGCAGTTCCTTATGCTTCTGTAGTAGGAAGCCTAATGTATGCTATGCTATGTACTAGACCTGATATCTATTTTCCATAGGCATGGTTAGCAGATTTCAGTCTAATCCTGGGCGAGAACATTGGACTGCAGTAAAACATATAATTAAGTACCTAAAAAGGACTAAAGATTATATGTTAGTTTACCAAGCAGATAGTCTTATGCCTATAGGATATACAGATTCGGACTTCCAATCAGATAATGAATCTAGAAAATCAACCTTGGGATATGTGTTCACTTTGGATGGTAGAGCCATTAGTTGGAGAAGTGTGAAGCAAACCCTAGGACGGCCAAGAGATCCCACCATCTTGTGAGAGAAAGAAGGTATTTTCGGGAATACGGCGGAAGGCTAAAAGGTTGAGGTCGAGCAATCGAATCAAAGTATTTCAAAGTTCAAATCTGAAGGTATGATCTTGTACTCATAGATTAGAACGGTAAAAGTTTTTTTTGTATTACTCATATACGTTATAGCCGTGATCTTGGGGGTATTCCATGTTCCCCAACAGTTTGATGTTGGCCTCGATGTCATCTGATCTTCAGAAACAACATGAGCATATGAATACTCAGGAGATTTTGATGCACTTGCAAGAGTTGTTTGGTGCATAATCTCGATATGAGAGGTTTCAAACCTCTAAAGAGTTGTTTCAGTTCAAAATGACTGAGGATTCATCAGTGGGTACTTACGTGCTGAAAATGATCAATCTGATTAAGAAGTTGTCACGATTGGGTTTTGTGATGGATCATGAACTAAGTATTGACTTGGTTCTGCGGTCACTACCTCCAGCTATTCGCAGTTTGTTCTTAATTTTAATATGAACAAGTTAGAGGTGCCTCTACCCGAGCTCGCGAATATACTGATGAATAATGAGCCCAACATTAAGAAAGAAAATGGGCAGGTTATGGTCGTGGAGTCCTCTGGCGCTTGTAAGAAGTGGCCAAAGAAGAATAAGGTCCAAAAGGCCAAGGTGACTAAACCACATAGGGGTATTAAGAAAAACAAAATAGCCAAGTGGAAGTGTCACTTCTGTGGTAAGGAAAGGCACTGGAAGCAAAACTGTAAGGCTTATCTGGCTAACCTAAAAGAAAAGAAACATATAGATGCTTCTACATCAGATATATTTATGATTGAATTGTTTTCTTCTGTTACTTCTTATTCCACTTGGGTATTGGATACCGGTTGTGGATCTCATATTTATATTATTATGGAGATAATAAGAAGCAGTAGAAAGCTGAAGAAAGATGAAGTGATCCTGCGCATAAGAAATGGAGCAACGATTGCTGCTTTAGCTATAGGATCTTGTTCTTTGTCTTTGCCTACTGGGCTTGTAATGGAGCTTAGTAATTGTTACTATGTTTCAAACATAATAAAGAATATTATTTTTGTTTCATGTCTTTAAATGATGGATATACATTTAAAATTAAAAATAAAAGAATTTTAATTTTTTAAAATGAAATGTTCTTTGGTTCAGTTGAAATGTTCAACGGAATTTACGTTTTGAATTTACAATGTCATATTCTCAATGTAGAAACTAAGAAATTAAAATAAAATAATTCTAAAAACTCGTTCCTATGCCACTATCGTTTAGGCCATGTAAATGAAACACGTTTAACTAAGTTACATAGGGACGGCTACTTGAGCTCATTCGATTGGGAATCGTTTGAGGAATGTGAGTCATGCTTATGTGGCAAAATGACTAAGTCATCCTTTACTAAAATGGGTGAGCAAGCAACTGAATGTTTAGAACTAGTACATTCGGATGTCTGTGGTCCTCTCAATATTCAGACAATAGGAGGTTTTTCTTACTTATCGTATTTATAGATGACCATAGCAGGTATGGTTATGTATATCTGATGAAGCACAAATCTGAAGCCTTTGAAAAGTTCAAAGAATTTAGATTCGAGGTAGAAAATTAAAGTGGCAAAATTATTAAGATACTTTGATCAAATCGAGGTGGGGAATACTTAAGCCATGAATTCTTAGAATATTTGAAGGAGAATGTGATTCTCTCTCAGTGGACTCCTCCTAGTACGCCACAGCATAATGGTGTATCAGAAAGAAGGAATCGCACATTATTAGATATGGTGCGATCAATGATGAGCCTTGCAAATCTTTTAAAAATATTTTGGGGTTATGCGCTACACACAACCGAATACACTCTAAACCGAGTTTGTCTAAGTCGATCAATTTTACTCCCTATGAGATATGGTATGGAAAGAAACCAACCCTTAGTCATCTAAGTATTTAGGGTTGCTACGCTTATGTAAAGTGTTGGGGAGATTGTTAAGAATTTGTTGCCCCAAGATTATTGATTTTGATGATTACCAAAAGCCATGAGTATATTAAAAGATGCAATGAGTTTATTTACATAAGCAATGAATTTATTTAGAACAATCAATGAGAATGTTAAGTATAACTTTAATCAATTTGAAAGTAACTTCAAGCTCCATGTTTAAGCTTTCAAAAAGAAATTTTATACTTCATATTTAATCAATGAGTTTTTGGAACATTTCTTGAATTGATTCCTAATGACAATTTTATTATATTCAAGTCAAAAATTGATTTAAAATGAATCTGGAACGAATTTCAAGTCAATCAGAAAATTCTCTGATTTTTGATACGTTCCGGAGCCGACTCTAGAGTTTCAGAGTCGACTCCACTCAGAATACAAATGACTTCTGTCTCGAGTCGACCCTGTGATTTCTCGAGTCGACCCCCGATTCTGTCGAGCCGACTCCATGACTGTGTGAGTCGACTCCGCTCAGACACCAGAGGTTGTTTTTCTGAGCACTTCGCGAGTCGACCCCCAACTTTTCATGAGTCGACCCCCGACTGTCAGGAGTCGACACTTTATTTTTGATGAGTCGACCCTTTGACTTTCTGAATATTTCTATTTTTGGTATCGCGACTTCGAGCCGACTCGGAAAGCAGGAGTCGACTCCACAAATCTGGGCGAGATTTTTCTGAATGCCAACTCAGCGTCAACGGTAAGATTTTTAATTAACGGCTATTTTTCTTTGTTTCTAACGGCTATATTTTTGCAGAATCTATAAATAGAGAAGCCGTTTTCAAATCAAAGATATACAATAGAGAGATATTCACTTCAAGAGAAAAAAAGAGAAAAAAGAAAAACAGAGCTTCATTTGAAAAAATCCGAGATTCAAAATAGAGTGAAAGAAAAAGTGTGAAATCAAAGGAAGCTTCTTCTGTGCTCAAGCTCAACAATCCAAGGAAGCTTCAGAAGAAAATCCAAGAGCTATTCAAGAGCAAATCAAGAGATTTTCAACATTCAAAGAAAAGAGGAAAAGCTCAAATCAACTCCAACGTCATTCCGTGAAGAATCGAGCTGAGGCCCGATTCTACACTTCAAAGGAGTTGAGGAAAAGAAGAAAAGAAGAAAAGCTCAAAAGCCAACCAACTACAAATCAGGCTTTTCTAAACTTTATTCTTATATTTGATTATCTGCTCATTGAGGAGCTTTGTAACTGAAAAACAATATTTCTATTATTTGTGTCTAGTTCAATCTGGGGGATTGAACTAGTGGAGGTAGTCTTACCTCGGTACAAGCTTGGTATAGCTTGTGTTAGGGTTTTTGTGCTGGTGAGCCCTTGAAAACCAGCTGGGTTCGTTGTGATCCCGGGAAAACAACAAGTTTGAGTTGTGAGCTTGTAAAACAACTCGGCTGTAATCAAGGAAGATTATAGTGTGGACCCAAGTGAATCTTGGGAGTGGACGTAGGTGTTGGATACACCGAACCACTATAAAATCTTTGTGTTTGCCGTGCTTTCATTGACTCTATCTCTATCTCTGTTTTATTCACTGCACTTTGTATTTACATTGCATTGCCTTCATTCTTCTTAAGCAAACTATTTTAAAAGGCTAATTTTTAAAGAACCCAATTCACCCCCCCCTCTTGGGTTGTCATCTGGGCCAACAATTGGTATCAGAGCTAGTGCTCATTAGATTTTGATCACACGATCAAGAGCTAAAGATCCAAATGGCAACACAAGTTGGATCATTTGCTGAAGGTCATTCTACGAATAGACCTCCACTGTTTAATGGTTCAAATTATTCTTATTGGAAAGCAAGAATGAGGATATTCATTCAAGCTTCTGATTATGAATTATGGGGTGTTATAATTAATGGACCTAGTACACCCACACATGTTATTGATGGCACTATTGTTCCTAAGCCCGAAAGGGACTGGAATGATAATGATAGGAAGATGGCACAGCTTAACGCTAAAGCCATGAATGTCTTATATTGCTCTTTAGATGCTAATGAATTTAATAGAATCTCCACATGTAATTCCGCAAAGGAGATTTGGGATAGATTAGAGGTTACCCATGAGGGTACCAACCAAGTAAAAGAATCTAAAATTAATATTCTTGTTCATAAATATGAGTTGTTTAGCATGGAACAATCTGAAACCATTGCATGCATGTACACTAGATTTACAGATATTGTAAATGGTTTGAAAAGTCTTGGTAAGACATATACTAACTCAGAACTTGTTCGAAAAATTCTTAGGTCATTACCAAGATCATGGGAAGCAAAAATGACAGCAATCCAAGAAGCAAAGGACCTCAACACTTTACCCTTAGAGGAGCTTCTAGGATCACTTATGACCCATGAGCTGACTATGAGGCAGCATGTAGAGGAGGACACAAAGAAGAAGAAAGTGATTGCCCTCAAAGCTGCAAAAGAAGAAGAGAGCAGCAGTGATGATGATGATGATGATGAAGAGACTGCTCTCTTAGCTAAGAAATTTAAAAGATTCATGAGGAGAAAGAAACCCTTCCACAAGAAGAAATTTGGAGCAAAGTGGGAAGGAGAAAAGGATAAGAACAAGGACAAGGACAAAGAAAAAGAGAAAGACCCCTTGACTTGCTATGAGTGTAATAAACCGGGGCACTTTAGGAATGAATGTCCTAAATTGAAGAAAGCCTACAAAAAGAAAAAGAAGGCTTATGTGGCGACTTGGAGTGATAGCGAGGAATCTTCTTCCGAAGAAGAAGAACAAAAGGAAGTCGCAAACGTATGTTTTATGGCGGACGACAACGATGAGGTAAGTTCCGATAACCCTTGCGATGAATTTGCTTTTGATGAATTATTTGATGCTTTTAATGAACTTGTGGGGATTTCAAGGTTTTGAAAAAGAAATACAAGATTTTGAAAAATGAAAATTTAACTTTCATTAAAGAAAAGGAAGATCTTAATAATGAAGTTAAGAAACTTAAATCTGAAAATGAAATTTTGGTAAAAGAAAAAGAATTAATTCCAATGAAAATGATAAACTAAGGAAAGAGGTTGAAAACATAAGAACATAGTTGATAAGTTTACATTAAGCTCAACTAAATTAGACATGTTATTAAATAGTCAAAAAGCAGTTTTTGACAAAGCCGGATTAGGGTATAACACTTTAAGAAAACAAAAATCACTGAAAAATATTTTTGTGCGTGCTGGCCAAAGTAATTTTACATGCTTTAAATGTAATCAAAAAGGACATAAATCTTATGAATGTAAAATTCTAAAACCTAATAAAAACTTAAATGTTAAAGGGAAGAAAATATGGGTTCCGAAAGGAACAATATTTGTTGCTACTAACCATGAAGGACCCAAGAAAGCTTGGGTACCTAAACATAAAGTTTGATTTCATTGCAGGAATGTCTTGTGGCCAAGAGATCAAAGAGAAAGTGGTATCTTGATAGTGGCTGCTCAAGACATATGACGGGTGACAAAGAAGAATTCATCACCCTTGAAGAAAAGAAAGGAGGAGTTGTTACATTTGGCGACAATGGCAAAGGCCAAATCTTGGGGTTTGGTAACATTCAAATAACTCCCTCCACATATATTGAAAATGTACTTTATGTTGATGGTTTAAAGCATAACTTAATTAGTATAAGCCAATTATGTGACAAAGGTTTTAAAGTATCATTTGAATCTTCTATATGCACAGTAGCTAATCCCATTGATAATAGCATTGTTTTTATTGGAAATAGAAATGGCAATGTATACTTGATTGACTTAGACAATTTGTCTACTAATAATCATTGCTTAGTTGCTAATAATGCTAATATGAATGAGATTGGTTGGTTGTGGCATCGAAGATTAGGTCACGCAAGCACACACCTGATTTCAAAACTAATTAGAATGGATTTAGTAAAAGGTCTACCTAAAATAGATTTTGAAAATAACAAAATATGTGATGCATGTCAGTTTGGAAAACAAACGAGAAGTTCTTTTAAATCTAAAAATGTTGTTTCAACTTCTAGGCCATTAGAGCTACTTCACATGGACCTTTTTGGACCAACTAGAACCACAAGTCTAGGAGGAAAGAAATATGGTCTTGTGATAGTAGATGATTACTCTAGATTCACTTGGGTAATGTTTTTAGCTCACAAAGATGAGACTTTCTCGATATTCCTGAAATTCTTCAAGAAAGTAACAAATGAGAAAAACACTACCATAGTGTCTCTAAGAAGTGATCATGGAACTGAATTTGAAAATCACTTATTTGAAAGTTTTTGCAATGAAAATGGTATTAATCATAATTTTTCTGCACCAAGAACCCCTCAACAAAATGGAGTAGTTGAAAGGAAAAATAGGACTTTAGAAGACATGGCCCGTACCATGCTATGTGAAAGTAAACTCCCGAAATACTTTTGGGCGGAAGCTATTAACACAGCATGTTACATCCTAAATAGAGCCTTAATAAGACCTATTTTAAAGAAAACACCTTATGAATTATGGCATGATAGAAAACCCAACATTAAATATTTTCATGCATTTGGTTGTAAATGTTTTGTTCACAATAATGGTAAAAATAATTTAGGCAAATTTGATGCTAAATCTGATGAAGGAATATTCTTAGGATACTCTACAACTAGTAAAGCATATAGAGTATTTAACAAGAAAACTTTAGTTGTTGAAGAATCCATTCATGTAGTTTTTGATGAATCTTTAGCAACTCGTTCCGAAAATTTGATGATGAAGAAGATACAAACATAATTGAGAAAGATCTTGAAAAATTAAATATTGATGTATCTTCAGATCATGAGCAAGACGCTAAAGATAATGATTCACCTAAGGATGATGATACTAACACTAATCATAATGATGTAGATCTACCTAGGGATTGGAGATATGCTTATAGTCACCCTAAGGAATTGATTATAGGTGATCCATCTCAAGGAATAAGAACTAGATCATCTATGAGAAATATTAGTAATCATCTTGCATTTGTATCACAAATTGAACCTAAAACTATTGAAGAAGCTGAAAAAGATAATAATTGGATGTT
Organism: Calamus simplicifolius; assembly: GCA_900491605.1. Taxonomy (NCBI): domain Eukaryota; kingdom Viridiplantae; phylum Streptophyta; class Magnoliopsida; order Arecales; family Arecaceae; genus Calamus; species Calamus simplicifolius. The sequence goes on along the minus strand of UESW01000001.1, from coordinate 210,590 downwards.
AGCAATGCAAGAAGAATTAAATCAATTCACTAGAAATAATGTATGGACTTTAGTAGAAAGACCTAAAAATCATTCTGTTATAGGATCAAAATGGATATTTAGAAATAAACTAGATGAAAATGGCATAGTAATTAGAAACAAAGCTAGATTAGTTGCAAAAGGATATAATCAAGAAGAAGGTATTGATTTTGATGAAACCTTTGCACCAGTAGCTAGATTAGAAGCCATTAGACTATTACTTGCATTTGCATGTCACATGAATTTTAACTTATTTCAAATGGATGTAAAAAGTGCTTTTCTAAATGGATTTATAAATGAAGAAGTATATGTAGAACAACCACCAGGTTTTGAAGATCATGAATTTTCAAATCACGTTTTTAAATTGCACAAAGCATTATATGGTTTGAAACAAGCACCTAGAGCTTGGTATGATAGATTAAGTAAATTCTTAATTGAAAATGATTTTATAAGAGGAAATGTTGATAAAACATTATTTTTGAAAAGAAAAGGTAAAGATTTATTAGTAGTTCAAATATATGTTGATGATATCATTTTTGGTGCTACTAACAATCTTCTATGTCAAGAGTTTGCTAAGTTGATGCAGGGCGAATTTGAAATGAGCATGATGGGAGAACTCAACTTCTTCCTTGGACTCCAAATCAAACAAAGCAAAGAGGGAATCTTTATCAACCAAACAAAGTACACAAGAGAAATTCTAAAGAAGTTTGGTATGGAATCAATCAAACCCCTCGGAACACCAATGAGTCCTTCATGCAAGCTGGACAAAGATGAAGAAGGTAAGAAGGTTGATCAAAAATATTATCGAGGTATAATCGGATCCCTACTTTACTTAACTGCAAGTAGACCAGACATAATGTTTGCTGTTTGCTTATGTGCTAGATTTCAGTCTGAACCTAAAGAATCACATTTAATTGCTGTTAAAAGAATACTAAGATACTTAAGTGGAACAAAAAATGTAGGTTTATGGTATTCTAGAGACTCAACATTGAACTTAATTGCATACACTGATTCTGATTATGCTGGATGTAAGTTAGATAGAAAAAGCACAAGTGGTGCATGCCAATTCTTAGGAAGTAACTTAATCTCATGGTTTAGCAAAAAGCAAAATTCAGTTGCATTATCAACTACTGAAGCTGAATATGTTGCAGCTGGAAGTTGCTGTGCTCAAATCCTATGGATTAAGCGACAACTTGAAGACTATGGTATCACACTTGATAAAACACCTATAAATGTGATAACACAAGTGCAATTAATCTAACAAAAAATCCAATTCAACATTCTAGAACAAACACATAGAAATTAGATATCATTTTATAAGAGAACATGTTGCAAATAATGAAATATGTCTTGATTATGTTAATACTGAAGATCAATTAGCAGATATATTTACAAAACCCTTGAGTGAAGAAAGATTCTGTTATCTTAGAGGAGAGTTAGGGATTTGTGATCCATTAGAATGAATTTGAAACCCCTAAGGAAATTTTATCTAAAATTCTTTCAAATCCTTGATCTTTAAGGAAATCTTATCTAGAATTCATATCTAATTGATCTATTAAAATCCAATGATTATTTTATCAATTTTTATGATCAATTATCCGGACACATTTCAGATTATCTGAAACTTTATGTTTTTTGCTCTGAAATGGTCTCGGAGCCGACTCGGTGAGTATCGGAGTCGACTCCATGTTTCTACTGAAACTCTAGAGTCGACCCCTTCTCTGCGCGAGTCGACTCCACTTCGGGATAGTTTTCTGTGACTGTCCGGAGTCGACCCCTCGCTTTGCGGGAGCCGACTCGAAGTGGTCCCAGGTCGATTTATCTAGGGCAGAGTCGACTCGCCGTTCATTTCTATCATCTCAATCCTCCAAATACTCTCTCCAAAATTTTCCAGACCTTCCAAATCCTCAGAAATCCCTGATTAACCCTTCCAATAGATCAATGGCCCCTAAAACTCGTGGATCTAACCTTGGTGCGGCCGGAGTAAAGAGGAAGAGGCGGTGAGGAAGACCGTGAGGCGTCCGTTCGTGAGCCTTCACCGAGCTTGGATTCAACCTCATCTTCTTCGACTCCTAGTGCTTCTCCCTCTACGGCTCCATCTCAGGTAGATAGACTTGCCGATAGAGTGATAACTACCGGGAGGAAAGTAGATTTTGAATTGTTTGAGGCGAGGATTTCTTGTGGGAAGGCAGTTGATTGAGATGGGTTGGGAAAAGATTTGTTCTTTAGATTGTCCTACCTACCCAGCCCTTGTCAAGGAATTTTATAAGAATCTATCTAGAGGAGACAATGGACTTGTAAGCATTTAGAGGAAATAGAATTTCAGTGACAGTGGATTTGCTTTCAAGATTGTTGGATCTTCCAGTGTCAGGTACATCTACTTTTTCTTCTGAAGATAGAAGCCCAGCTCTATCTAGACTGCTTAACAGGGAGATTGTTGGTTTTGAGAAGTTTTTGCTAATCAATTATCCTTAGAATTGAGACTTCTCCACAACATTGTAGTAGAATCCTTTTCCCCAAGATTGGGAGATTTGATTATGTGTCAGAAAGAGATATATTTGTAATGGATGCAATTGTAACTGGTAAACCCATTAACCTTCCAAGCATGATTTTATGGTACATTGCCGATTGTGGAGGCAAGAGAAAATCAAGTTTACCCTACGGCATGATTCTTACTAAAATTTTCAAAGCCAAGGGATTGTCATTCAGATAGTGAGCCAATGAGGAACTTAAGACACACGATTTTATAGTTTGGCCACTATACATAGAATGGGTTTTGTTAAGAGAATGGCAGATGGGAAAGGAAAGGTTTGATGGAAGATAGAGCCGCGGATGCTGAGGCACCGGGACCGTCAGTCAGACATTCTTCGCCTGTACCTCCGAGCTCTCCTATTCCTGCTCCTGTCCCTACCCCTGCTCCGTTGGTTGATCAAGCATCATCTTCATCTGTTGGTTTCAGAACTTCAGTTAAGGCAGCTTAAAGGTCTTCTTGATGATCAGTCAGATAAATTGAAATCAGAGTTTGAAAACAAGTTTATGAATCTCAAGAAACTCTTTACTCTTTAGATGATCGGATCACCAAGATAGAATCAACCCTTAGCACTTCATCTGAGTCTTTAAGTGGAGACCTAAAGAATATATTTGAAGAACTTAAAGACGTCTGCGGAGATGGTGAAACATATGCAAAATGCAATGCTGAACTCCAAGATAAAATTTTGACTGCTTGCACTTTTGTTGATGAGAGACTGAAGGACTATGTAAGATACAAACAGATGGAATGAAAAATATATAGATCATTTAACTAGGATTGTAAGGACTCACTTTTGATGTATTAGATACTTAGTCCTTACAATGTAATGAAGTTCATATTGTTTTACATTTTGATACTTTGATGTAATGAAAAGTCTATTTTGAATGTCAATGTAATCTGAGTTTATGTATTTCTTCCTATTATCAATGAATGAAGATTTTGTTAAATCATATCTTGAATGAATGAATGAATTATGTTTGATGCATCTCTACCTTTTTGTTGATAACAAAAAAGGGGAGAGTTTTATAGTTTTATAACTGTATATGCATGGGAGAAATAATTAATTAATCAAATGATATTAAAATGATTGAATGAATGATAAATAATTGAATGAATGGGATATTTATTTGAGTTTCATAGGGGGAGCTACCTCATTCAGGGGGAGCCTAAGCCTAACTATGAAAATAAAATAAATTCTTAATCAATCATGCATAAACTCAATGTTTTTGTCATCATCAAAAAGGGGAGATTGTTGGGGAGATTGTTGAGAAATTGTTGCCCCAATCTTATTGATTTTGATGATTACCAAAAGCCATGAGTATATTAAAAGATGCAATGAGTTTATTTACATGAGCAATGAATTTATTTAGAACAATGAATGAGAATGTTAAAGTATGACTTTAATCAATTTGAAAGTAACTTCAAGCTCCATGTTTAAGCTTTCAAAAAGAAATTTTATACTTCATATTTAATCAATGAGTTTTTGGAACATTTCTTGAATTGATTCCTAATGACAATTTTATTATATTCAAGTCAAAAAATTGATTTAAAATGAATCTGGAACGAATTTCAAGTCAATCAGAAAATTCTCTGATTTTTGATACGTTCCGGAGCCGACTCTAGAGTTTCAGAGTCGACTCCACTCAGAATACAGAAATGACTGTCTGTCTCGAGTCGACCCTGTGATTTCTCGAGTCGACCCCCGATTCTGTCGAGCCGACTCCATGACTGTGTGAGTCGACTCCGCTCAGACACCAGAGGTGTGTTTTTCTGAGCACTTCGCGAGTCGACCCCCAACTTTTCATGAGTCGACCCCCGACTGTCAGGAGTCGACACTTTATTTTTGATGAGTCGACCCTTTGACTTTCTGAATATTTCTATTTTTGGTATCGCGACTTCGAGCCGACTCGCGGAAAGCAGGAGTCGACTCCAGCAAATCTGGGCGAGATTTTTCCGAATGCCAACTCAGCGTCAACGGTAAGATTTTTAATTAACGGCTATTTTTCTTTGTTTCTAACGGCTATATTTTTGCAGAATCTATAAATAGAGAAGCCGTTTTCAAATCAAAGATATACAAATAGAGAGATATTCACTTCAAGAGAAAAAAAGAGAAAAATCGAAAAACAGAGCTTCATTTGAAAAAATCCGAGATTCAAAATAGAGTGAAAGAAAAAGTGTGAAATCAAAGGAAGCTCCTTCTGTGCTCAAGCTCAACAATCCAAGGAAGCTTCAGAAGAAAATCCAAGAGCTATTCAAGAGCATCTCAAGTGATTTTCAACACTCAAAGAAAAGAGGAAAAGCTCAAATCAACTCCAACGTCATTCCGTGAAGAATCCGAGCTGAGGCCCGATTCTACACTTCAAAGGAGTTGAGGAAAAGAAGAAAAGAAGAAAAGCTCAAAAGCCAACCAACTGCAAATCAGGCTTTTCTAAACTTTATTCTTATATTTGTTTATCTGCTCATTGAGGAGCTTTGTAACTGAAAAACAATATTTCTATTCTTTGTGTCTAGTTCAATCTGGGGGATTGAACTAGTGGAGGTAGTCTTACCTCGGTACAAGCTTGGTAAAGCTTGTGTTAGGGTTTTTGTGCTGGTGAGCCCTTGAAAACCAGCTGGGTTCGTTGTGATCCCGGAAAACAACAAGTTTGAGTTGTGAGCTTGTAAAACAACTCTGCTGTAATCAAGGAAGATTATAGTGTGGACCCAAGTGAATCTTGGGAGTGGACGTAGGTGTTGGATACACCGAACCACTATAAAATCTTTGTGTTTGCCGTGCTTTCATTGACTCTTTCTCTATCTCTGTTTTATTCACTGCACTTTGTATTTACATTGCTATTGCCTTCATTCTTCTTAAGCAAACTATTTTAAAAGGCTAATTTTTAAAGAACCCAATTCACCCCCCCCCCTCTTGGGTTGTCATCTGGGCCAACATAAAGCGTAATGAGTCGGACAAGCTTGGAGCTAGATCCGATAAGTGTAATTTTGTAGGGCATCCTAAAGAAACAAAAGGATACTACTTCTACCACCCACTCGAGCAAAAGGTTTTTGTCTCAAGGCATGCCATATTTCTAGAGAATGAGATTTTTCTAAGAAAGGGCAGTGGAAGAAATATTGAAATTAGTGAAACTCAAGAACTACAAATTGACACAGACCAATTAGATGACATGGAGCAAATGCCAAATGCAGTGGGAGTTGAGCAGGAGACTCAACTCACATTCAGGCAACATTTACATGAGCCTCTATCAGAGATAATGGAGCAACTGGTAGCTCCAAGTACACATCAGCTACGTAGGTCTAGTAGAACACATCATATTCCTGAGAGATATATATGAATTTCTTATAGAAGATGATGAGCCTACTAACTACGAGGAAGCAATATGTGACATTGACTCCAAGAGATGGCTTGAAGCCATGAAGTCTGAAATGGACTCCATGTACGACAACTAAGTATGGACTTTGGTTGATCCACCTGAAGGGATAAAACCTATTGGGTGCAAATGGGTCTTCAAGAAGAATACTGACATGGATGGTAATGTGATTACCTATAAGGTGAGGCTAGTTGCAAAAGGTTACAAGCAAAGGCAATGTGTTGACTTTAATGAAACCTTTTCTTCTGTAGCCATACTTAAGTCCATAAGGATTTTGCTTGCGATTGCAGCCTATTACGATTATGAGATATGACAAATGGATGTCAAAACCGCCTTCCTAAATGGTGATTTAGTGGAGGATGTGTATATGACACAACCTGAGGATTTTGAGTCTATTGATTCTAAAAGGTATGCAAGCTGCAAATGTCCATTTATAGACTTAAGCAAGCATCTAGAAGTTGGAACATCCATTTTGATGAAACAATCAAAAGTTTGATTTTATCAAAAATGAGGATGATCCATGTATGTATAAGAAGGTTAGTGGGAGTGTTATTGTTTTCCTGATATTATATGTAAATGATATATTATTGATAGGAAACAATATATCCTTGCTGCAAGAAGTGAAGGATTGGTTGTCTAGCAAGTTCTTCACGAAAGATTTGAGAGAAGAAGCCTACAAATTGGGTATTAAGATCTATAGAGATAGATTTAGGAGGTTGCTTGGATTGTCTAAATCAACGTGCATAAATAAAGTGCTAAAACGGTTTAGCATGGAGAAATCCAAGAAGGAATTCCTACTAGTATTGCATAAGGTACATCTCTCTAAGGACATGAGTCCTAAGACCCAAGTAGATAGAGAGCACATGAATAGGATTCCATATGCCTCAGCAATCGGATCCATTATGTATGTGATACTATGTACGAGACCTGATATTTTTTATGCTTTGAGTATCACTAGTAGATACCAAGCAAACCCTGGTGAGAAATATTGGATGACCATCAAGAATATCCTTAAGTACTTATGAAGGACTAAGGATATGTTCTTGGTTTATGGAGGATCCAACTCATAGTTCAGGATTATACGGATTTTAGTTTTCAGTCTAATAAAGATGATTATAAATCTTAATCGGGCTATATCTTTACACTCAATGGTGGTGCAGTTAGCTGGAAGAGTTCCAAGCAGGAGACGACTGCCGACTCTACGACCGAAGTCGAGTACATTGCAGCATCAGATGCAGCCAAAGAAGCAGTTTGGATCAAAAAGTTTATCACTGAACTTGGTATGATTCCAAGTTTTGCTGATCTAGTACACTTGTATTGCGACAACAATAGAGCTATTGTGTAACCTAAGGAGCCAAGGTCTCATCAGAGGTCCAAACATGTACTCAGGAGATACCATATAATTAGAGAGATTATTAGTAGAAATGATGTAAAAATAGAACGAGTCCTTATTAAGGATAATGTAGCTGATCTGCTCACTAAAGTTCTGCCGCAGTAGAAGCATGATAATCATGTTAAGTCACTTGGTATTAAATATATGGGTGAATGGCTCTAGTGCAAGTGGGAGATTGTTAATGTATGCCCTAGATCCAATTGGATTGAATGTGTATACATTCTATGAATACAAATCAAATAAAATGGTTTCTTTATCTATCCTGTTGGCCCAGATGACAACCTAAGAGGGGGGGATGAATTGGGTTCTTTAAAAATTTAGCCTCTTGAAAAATTGTTTGCTTAAGATGAATGAAAACAAATGCAATGTAAATATAAAGTACAGCGAATAAAACAGAGATAGAGATAGAGTCAATGGAAGCACGCAAACACAAAGATTTTATAGTGGTTCGGTGTATCCAACACCTACGTCCACTCCCAAGATCCTACTTGGGTCCACACTATAATCGCCTCGATTACAGCCGAGTTGTTTTACAAGTTCACAACTCAAACTTGTTGTTTTACCCGGGATCACAACGAACCCAGCCAGTTTTTCGGGCTCACCAGCACACAACCCAAGACTCAAGCAAACTAGCTTGACCCGAGGTTAACAACCTCCACTAGTTCAATCCCCTTTGATTGAACTAGGCACAAACAAGAATAAGAATGTTTTACAAATTTTCACAGCTCCTTAATGAGCAAATATTCAAAGAAAAGTAAATAGGTTTAGAAAAGCCTGTTTGAAGTTGTTTGGCTTTGAGCTTTTCTTTTCTTCTTTTCTCTTCTCCTTGCTGGGTTGAATCAAGCCTCAGCTCCGATTCTTCACAGTAGATGCAGTTGAGAAGATTGAAAAGTTGGTCTCTTTCTTCTAGTTGAGAATCCTCCGATTTTCCTCTATTTGAACGGCTTGGATTCTTCTTTGAGCTTTGTGGAGTGGAAGGTTTTGAACTTGAAAGCTCCTCTCTTGGATATAAGGCTCAAGACTTCTCGGATTTTGATTTTTGATTTTTGTCTATCCGTTTCTATCTCTCTCTCAAACGGTTGTTTTTCCCTTTTTATAGATTTTCCTTTGATTCATTTTTGGGTGGAAATCTAGCCGTTGGAGTGTACCTGGAAGGATTTTCCATTCATAAAAAATAGCCGTTAGATGTCAGAAATCAAAAATATTACCGTTAGAGCTGATCTGGCATTTTTGATTTTTCGTCCAGGTGGGTTGGAGTCGGCTCCAGCTTTTCAGGTGTCGGCTCCGAATCGTTTTTCCATAAATAGTAAAATCTGAGTTCGTCGTGGAGTCGGCTCCGCAAAAGTAAGTGTCGGCTCGCCGTCGTCAGGTGTCGGCTCCCGAAAACTGTAGGTGTCGGCTCCAGGATGCTCAGAAAATCAACGTTCTGTTCCGCATCGGAGTCGGCTCCAGACACAGTAAGTGTCGACTCCGAAACCTTAGGTGTCGGCTCCGAAACTCTAGGTGTCGGCTCCAGGTTGTATCAAAAATCAGATTAAAATTGAATTGGCCATGGGGTCGGCTCCAGACTTTCTAGGTGTCGACTCCAAGCTCTGAAACTTTGAAATCTCTGATTTGTATTTGATTCAAAATTTATTTCTTAATTCCTTTAAATTGATCAAATAAATTTAAGTCCTGAAACACTTATAAAATCCATTAGTAATCAAATAAATATACTCAATTCCTTTATTAATCATCAAAATCAATGAATGGATCAACAATCTCCCCCTTTTTGATGATTATAAAAACATTGAGTATATGCATAGAATTCTTAAATTAAAGAGAATATCAAGGAAGTGATCTTTACGAGTAAGCTCCCCCTGAATAAGGTAGCTTCTCTTATGAAGTTCAAATTCAAATTATTCTTCCTCTTTGATACTTAAGATTTCTTTGTGCATAGACAATTCAATTTGATTATCAATCCATATCAATAACTCAATATCATATTAATCAATTAACATTCTCAACTATAATTCTTTCCATATAATTTTCTCCCTCTTAATGCATATACAATCCTAATTCTCTCCCCCTTTTTTGTAATCAACAAAAAGGTAAAGAATATTTTACTGCATCAAAGGATAATTGCATCAAAAAGATAATCAAAAGTCAAATATTACATAAAAAACTTTTCATTCATTAACATAAGCTTCACTACATCAACATATTGTCAAGTATTACATAATTCTCTCCCTCTTTACACTTCATTATATTAACTTCATTACATCAAAATGTAAACAACATTTCAACAAGATTGAACATAAACTACATCAAAAGTTCTTTCTAACTATTCTTGTTAAATGGTCTACTATATTTTTCATTCCATCACATTGAAGTCTAACATAATCTTTTAGTCTCTCATCCACAAATGTGCAAGCTGTTGTGATTTTGTCTTGAAGTTCGGCGTTGCACTTTGAATAAGTTTCACCATCTCCACAAATCTCTTTAAGCTCTTCAAAGATGTTCTTCAAATCACCATTTAAAGATTCTGCGGAGGAGTTGAGAGTTGATTCAATCTTTGCAATCCGATCATCAAGGGAGTAAAGTGATTCTTTTATTCATAAATTTACTGTCAAACTCATCCTTCTGAGCTGCAAACTTTTTAATTGCTCCATTTGAAGGTCTGAGAATCCAGTCGAAGAAGTGGATGGTTGATCATAAACTTGTGCAGGTGCAGGAGCAGGAACAGGAGCAGAAATGGGACTCCTAGGCTGTGGAGAAGGAACCCTAAATGATGGTCCAGCCTCGCAAGGCTCAGAAACTCTCGGCATAGGGGCTCTTTCATCTAGGTGTCCTTTCCTATCCCATTGACCATTCACCTTGACAAAACCCATCCGATGCAATGTAGCTAAGCTATAGTAATCTGTGTGCCTTAGGTTCTTGGAAAGTTCATTCTCTTGAATTGTAACCCCTTGGCTCTTGAATACCATAGTTAGTACCATTCCATACGGTAGGGATGATCTCCTTTTCCCTCCAGCTTCTGCCATATAAAAAATCATCATTGCTGCCAGATTGATCGGCTGCCCAGTTAGAACACTGTCCATAACCACAATGTCTCGCTCCGAGACATACTCAAACCGACCAGTTTTTGGAAACAAGATCCTACTGCATATATTGTGTAATAATCTCAATTCTAGGGGTAGTTGATTGGCTCTAATTTCTTCAAACTCAGTTACATCCCTTCCTAACATCCTTGAAAGGGCTGCTGACCTATCACTATGCATGTCAGCTGCTAAACCAGTGATCGGGATGCTGAGGAGGTTTCCGAGCTTTTGAAAGGTGAGATGAATCCTTTTCCCTTTAACATTGCTTACTAAACCTCCATCCCCTCTAGCCAAATTGAAATAGAATTCTTTTACTAGGGCTGGATAGGTAGGAACATCAAGAGAACACAGCATATCCCAGCCCATTTCCTTCAATTGTCTCCCGATTGAAAAACCTTCGGATTCAAATAGGTCAAAATCGACTTTTCTACCCATTGTGATGACTCTATCAGCTAGGGTATCTACCTTTGTGGAAGATGTGTTGGGGTTGTCAGAATCTGTGGACGAATCGCTGCTTGGAGTCGGCTCACGAACGGGACGACGTGCGGACCGCTTTCCCGTAGTTACCGGCGCTCCAACCACTGATTCTCTCCTTTTGGGTGCCATTTGATCTTTGGAAAGGTTCGATTTGGATGGAATTAGAGATGGGGAAGTTTTGGAAAATTTTGGAAGAGTTTGGTTAGGATTTGAGAAAGTGATGAAGTGACGAGGTGTCGACTCTGCCCTAATAAATCAACTTTTGACTCCCAGGTGTCGACTCCCGCAAAGTCGGGTGTCGACTCCAAATCGCTAACACAGTCAGCGCTCGAACTGGAGTCGGCTCCGAATTTACAGGTGTCGGCTCCAAGGTCAGGGACCGAGAGCGACACAGTCAGAGGTGTCGACTCCTCATTCTGAGGTGTCGACTCCAGAGACAAATTCAGCAAAAATATATGAATACAAATGACTGAAACTCGTCAAAATAAATTTTATAAAATTTTGATAAAATTTTGGAGTATTAAGGATCAAATAGCTCAAATGACTAGATAATTTGTCCTTAAAATAGTGAAGGGAATATCAAGAAATTGATAGAAATTTTAGATTCTCATTCCTTAATGTATCAAAATCAATCCATAGGGTCACATATCCCTAATTCACCTCTAAGATAACAAAATCTTTCTTCACTCAAAGGTTTTGTAAATATGTCAGCTAATTGTTCCTCTGTATTAACATATTCAAGACAAATTTCATTATTAGCTACATGTTCTCTTATGAAATGATATCTAATTTCAATGTGTTTTGTTCTTGAATGTTGAATTGGATTTTTAGTTAGATTTATTGCACTCGTGTTATCACATCTAATTGGTGTTTTGTCGGGGGTTATGCCATAATCTTCAAGTTGTCTCTTAATCCAAAGGATTTGAGCACAGCAACTTCCAGCTGCAACATATTCTGCTTCAGCAGTAGATAATGCAACCGAATTTTGCTTTTTGCTAAACCAAGAGATTAAGTTACATCCTAAGAATTGACATGCACCACTTGTGCTTTTTCTATCCAATTTACATCCAGCATAGTCAGAATCAGAATATGCAATTAAATTTAAGGTTGAGTCTCTAGAGTACCATAAACCTACATTTTTAGTTCCACTTAAATATCTTAAAATTCTTTTTACAGCAATTAAGTGAGATTCTTTAGGTTCAGATTGAAATCTAGCACATAGACATACTGCAAACATAATATCTGGTCTACTAGCAGTTAAGTAAAGAAGAGATCCAATCATACCTCTGTAATGTTTTTGATCTACTTTCTTACCATCTTCATCTTTGTCCAATTTGCACGAAGGACTCATAGGTGTCCCAAGTGGTTTGATTGACTCCATTCCAAATTTCTTGAGCAGTTCTTTTGTGTATTTGGCTTGATTGATGAAGATTCCATCTTTGCTTTGTTTGATTTGAAGTCCTAGGAAGAAGTTGAGTTCTCCCATCATACTCATTTCAAACTCACCCTGCATTAACTTTGCAAATTCTTGACATAACAAATTGTTAGTAGCACCGAAAACAATATCATCAACATATATCTGTACTACTAATAAATCTTTATCTTTTGTTTTCAAAAATAGTGTTTTATCGACATTTCCTCTTACAAAATCATTTTCAATCAGAAATTTACTTAATCTTTCATACCAAGCCCTAGGTGCTTGTTTCAAACCGTATAGTGCTTTGTGTAATTTAAAAACATGATTTGGAAATTCATGATCTTCAAATCCCGGTGGTTGTTCAACAAAAACTTCTTCATTTATAAATCCATTTAAGAATGCGCTTTTAACATCCATTTGAAATAAATTGATATGCATATGACATGCAAATGCAAGTAACAATCTAATTGCTTCAAGTCTAGCTACAGGTGCAAAAGTTTCATCAAAATCAATTCCTTCTTCTTGATTATATCCTTTTGCAACTAATCTAGCTTTGTTTCTTATTACTATGCCATTTTCGTCTAATTTATTTCTAAATACCCATTTTGATCCTATTACAGAATGATCTTTAGGTCTATCCACTAATGTCCAAACATTATTTCTAGTGAATTGATTTAATTCTTCTTGCATGGCTAACATCCAGTTATTATCTTTTTCAGCTTCTTCAATAGTTTTTGGTTCAATTTGAGATACAAATGCAAGATGATTATTGATGTTTCTCATTGATGATCTAGTTCTTACTCCTTGAGATGGATCACCTATAATTAATTCTCTTGGATGACCATAGGCATATCTCCAATCTCTAGGTAGATCTATATCATTACGATTTCCATCAACAACATCAACACTAGGAGAATCATTATCTTTAGCTTCTTGTTCATGATCTGAAGATACATCTATATTTAATTTTTCAATGTCTCTTTCTAGAATGTTTGTATCTTCCTCATCATCAATCTTTTTAGAACTTGATGCTAAAGATTCATCAAAGATTACATGAATAGATTCTTCTACTATTAAGTTTCTCTTGTTAAATACTCTATAAGCTTTACTTGATGTTGAATATCCTAAGAATATGCCTTCATCAGATTTTGCATCAAATTTTCCTAGGTTATCTTTGCCATTATTATGAATGAAACACTTACAACCAAATGCATGAAAATAGCTTATGTTTGGTTTTCTATTATTCCATAGTTCATAAGGTTTTCTTAATGATTGGCCTAATTAAAGCTCTATTAAGGATGTAGCATGCCGTGTTTATAGCTTCTGCCCAAAAGTATTTTGGTAAGTTGCTTTCACATAGCATGGTACGGGCCATGTCTTCTAGGGTTCTATTTTTTCTTTCAACTACACCATTTTGTTGCGGTGTTCTAGGTGCAGAAAAATTATGATGGATGCCATTTTCTATGCAAAAATTTTTAAATAAATGATTTTCAAATTCGGTGCCATGATCACTTCTTAGAGACACTATGGTGTTGTTTTTCTCATTTGTGACCTTCTTGAAGAATTTCAAAAATAGTGGAAAGGTCTCATCCTTATGAGCTAAAAATAATACCCAAGTGTATCTAGAGTAATCATCTACAATCACAAGACCATATTTCTTTCCTCCTAGACTTGTGGTTCTAGTAGGTCCAAAAAGATCCATGTGAAGTAGTTCAAGTGGCCTAGAAGTGGAAACAATATTTTTAGTTTTGAAAGAATTTCTAGTTTGTTTTCCAAATTGACATGCATCACAAATTTTATTATTTTCAAAATCTAATTGTGGAAGTCCTTTTACTAAATCCATTCTAATTAATTTTGAAATAAGGTGTGTGCTTGCATGACCTAATCTACGATGCCACAACCAACCAATCTCATTTATATTAGCATTATTAGCAACTAGGCAATGATTACTTGTAGACAAATTGTCTAAATCAATCAGGTATACATTGCCATTTCTATTTCCAATAAAAACAATGCTATTATCAATGGGATTAGAAACTGTGCATATAGAAGATTCAAATGATACTTTAAAACCTTTGTCACATAATTGACTAATGCTAATTAAATTATGTTTCAAACCATCAACATATAAGACATTTTCAATATATGTGGAGGGAGTTATTTGAATGTTACCAAACCCCAAGATTTGGCCTTTGCCATTGTCGCCAAATGTAACTACTCCTCCTCTTTTGCTTTCAAGGGTGATGAATTGATCCTTGTCACCCGTCATGTGCCTTGAGCAGCCGCTATCGAGATACCACTTTCTCTTTGATCTTTTGGCCGCAAGACACTCCTGCAAAAATAATTAAGTCTTATATTTAGGTACCCAAGCTTTCTTGGGTCCTTCATGGTTAGTAGCATAAACAATTGTTCCTTTAGGAACCCAAATTTTCTTTCCTTTACTATTTATCTTCTTATCTATTTTCTTAAAATTGCATTCAAAAACTTTGTGTCCCTTCTTGTTACAGTAATGACATGTAACATTATCATTGTTTTGTTCCTTTCTAAAAAAGTTTTTGACAAATTTTTGTTTCAAATTAGGTCTATATCCTAAACCAGCCTTATCATATATAGCTCTTTGATTACTTAACAATAAATTAAGTTTTTCTGAACTATAAGTGAATTTGTCAACAATACTTTTATATTTATCAACTTCCTTCTTTAGTTTATCATTTTCATTGGAAATTGATTCTTTTTCTTTAGTCAAATTGCCTTTTTCAGATTTCAGCACTTTAGTTTCTTTATTAAGATTTTCTTTTTCTTCAATCAAAGTTAAATTTTATTTTTCAAAAACTTATATTTCTTTTTCAAAATTTTGAAATCACCGACAAGTTCATTAAAAGCATCAAATAATTCATCAAAAGCAAATTCATCGCAAGGTTTTCAGAACTTACCTCATCCTCTTCGTTTGCCATAAAGCAAATGTTAGCAACCTCCTTTTGTTCTTCCTCCGATGAGGATTCATCGCTGTCGCTCCAAGTTGCAACATAGGCTTTCTTTTTCTTCTTGAAAGTCTTTTTCAGTTGAGGACAATCATATCTGTAATGCCCCGGTTTCTTACATTCATAGCAAATCAAGGGGTCTTTCTCTTTATCCTTGTCCTTGTCTTTTTCTTTCTCTCCTTCCATCTTAGTTCCAAATTTCTTCTTGTGGAAGGGTCTCTTTCTCCTCATGAATTTTTTGAACTTTCTTGCTAGAAGAGCTGTCTCATCATCATCTTCTTCACTATCATTGCAGCTCTCCTCATTTTCAGCAGCCTTAAGAGCTATGGTCTTTTTCTTTTTCACATCTTCTTCTATGTGCTGCTTCATGGTCAATTCATGGGTCATTAGGGATCCTAGAAGCTCCTCTAAGGGTAAGGTGTTGAGGTCCTTTGCTTCTTGGATTGCTGTCACCTTCGCTTCCCACGTTCTTGGAAGTGACCTGAGAATTTTTCGAACAAGTTCAGAGTTAGAATATGTTTTGCCTAAACTTTTCAACCCATTTACAATATCAGTAAATCTAGTATACATGCTAGCTATATTTTCAGTTTGTTCCATGCAAAATAACTCATATTTATGAACAAGAATGTTTATTTTGGATTCTTTTACTTGGTTAGTACCCTCATGGGTAACCTCTAATCTATCCCAAATCTCCTTTGCGGAATTACAAGTGGAGATTCTATTAAATTCATTAGCATCTAAAGAGCAATATAAGACATTCATGGCCTTAGCATTGAGCTGTGCCATTTTCCTATCATTATCATTCCAATCCCTTTCGGGCTTAGGAACAATAGTGCCATCAACAACGTGTGTGGGTGTACTAGGTCCATTAGTTATAACACCCCACAATTCATAATCAGAAGCTTGAATGAATATCCTCATTCTTGCTTTCCAATAAGAATAGTTGGAACCATTAAACAAAGGAGGTCTATTTGTAGAATGACCTTCGGCAAATGATCCAACTTGAGTTGCCATTTGGATCTTTAGCTCTTGATCGTGTGATCAAAATCTAATGAGCACTTGCTCTGATACCAATTGTTGGCCCAGATGACAACCCAAGAGGGGGGGGGTGAATTGGGTTCTTTAAAAATTTAGCCTCTTGAAAAATTGTTTGCTTAAGATGAATGAAAACAAATGCAATGTAAATATAAAGTACAGTGAATAAAACAGAGATAGAGATAGAGTCAATGGAAGCACGGCAAACACAAAGATTTTATAGTGGTTCGGTGTATCCAACACCTACGTCCACTCCCAAGATCCTACTTGGGTCCACACTATAATCTCCTCGATTACAGCCGAGTTGTTTTACAAGTTCACAACTCAAACTTGTTGTTTTACCCGGGATCACAACGAACCCAGCCGTTTTTCGGGCTCACCAGCACACAACCCAAGACTCAAGCAAAACTAGCTTGACCCGAGGTTAACAACCTCCACTAGTTCAATCCCCTTTGATTGAACTAGGCACAAACAAGAATAAGAATGTTTTACAAATTTTCACAGCTCCTTAATGAGCAAATATTCAAAGAAAAGTAAATAGGTTTAGAAAAGCCTGGTTTGAAGTTGTTTGGCTTTGAGCTTTTCTTCTTTTCTTCTTTTCCTCTTCTCCTTGCTGGGTTGAATCAAGCCTCAGCTCCGATTCTTCACAGTAGATGCAGTTGAGAAGATTGAAAAGTTGGTCTCTTTCTTCTAGATGAGAATCCTCCGATTTTTCTCTATTTGAACGGCTTGGATTCTTCTTTGAGCTTTGTGGAGTGGAAGGTTTTGAACTTGAAAGCTCCTCTCTTGGATATAAGGCTCAAGACTTCTCGGATTTTGATTTTTGATTTTTGTCTATCCGTTTCTATCTCTCTCTCAAACGTTGTTTTTCCCCTTTTTATAGATTTTCCTTTGATTCATTTTTGGTGGAAATCTAGCCGTTGGAGTGTACCTGGAAGGATTTTCCATTCATAAAAAATAGCCGTTAGATGTCAGAAATCAAAAATATTACCGTTAGAGCTGATCTGGCATTTTTGATTTTTCGTCCAGGTGGGTTGGAGTCGGCTCCAGCTTTTCAGGTGTCGGCTCCGAATCGTTTTTTCATAAATAGTAAAATCTGAGTTCGTCGTGGAGTCGGCTTCGCAAAAGTAAGTGTCGGCTCGCCATCGTCAGGTGTCGGCTCCCGAAAACTGTAGGTGTCGGCTCCAGGATGCTCAGAAAATCAACGTTCTGTTCCTGCATCGGAGTCGGCTCTAGACACAGTAAGTGTCGACTCCGAAACCTTAGGTGTCGGCTCTGAAACTCTAGGTGTCGGCTCTAGATTTTATCAAAAATCAGATTAAAATTGAATTGGCCATGGGGTCGGCTCCAGACTTTCTAGGTGTCGACTCCAAGCTCTGAAACTTTAAAATCTCTGATTTGTATTTGATTCAAAATTCATTTCTTAATTCCTTTAAATTGATCAAATAAATTTAAGTCCTGAAACACTTATAAAATCCATTAATAATCAAATAATATACTCAATTCCTTTATTAATCATCAAAATCAATGAATGGATCAACATATCCAGATGTCTTTTATTTGATATATTTGTCTGTGAGATAAAATCCAAAAGAATGTGAACCGTGCATATAGAATTTGTAATAGAAATTACAAATTGTGAGATCCAAATTGCACGTTATGGTTCGATTCTTTAAATTTCCCTAGTCGATGTATAGATGGGACTAGACACCATCGAACATCATGAGACTGGCACACATTGCATATCCTCACCCTTAGGGTGAACAGCTGATTTCATAAGCTGAAGTATAAAGATACTTGGATAGGTGTGTAGATGCTCGTTATTGTAACGATGCATTGGATGACCCATACAGAGATCCCATATGGATATTTTATATAGTGTCGATGGTTGATCTCTAATGATGGTGGTATGAGTAATCCTTTGACTTGATATCTTTATTGCATCTCATATGTGGAATGTCATACTTTGATGACATCCAAACGTCGCTCTAGCCACGGATGGCAAATATGGTGTCGATTGGGTATGACATAAAGTACATGAAGATGGCTACTTGATAGATTAAATTGATTGTTAAATCCTTGCAAGGTTAAGTTGGAATTCGAAATGGTTTCGAAGTTCTAATTCATATGAGTCAATTTTTTCTAAGATCAAGTAAACAAAGATCAATTATAGGGTTAACGCATTCTATACCACTGATTGATCTGAGATATGTGACGAAAGGATTTGATCATACGGTAACCGTTTATGGACATGTTGTTGATGGTCACGTCAACAAAACCTTTAGCAGTTGGATGATCATGATGCTTTGCTAGATGCCTCTCATGATCTATAATTATGTTGTTGACTTGGACAAAGAGTTGTCCAATCATTCATAGGGTCTGTGATTAGAACATGATTATTGCCAACATGTTAAAGGGCCTAATAGGTCACACGCATTAAGAAGAATTTTGGATGAATTAAAATAAGAATTAAATTAGATTTAATTCAAATAATATGATCGATTAAATAATTGGGTAAGATCCAATTTAAAGAAGATAAAATAATAATGGATATGATCCATCATAGTAGAAGGAATGTTAGACAGAAATTATTTGCGCATATGATGAACAAATAATTTGATACCCAAATATGGCTTGTTCCATTTGATGGACGGCTTTGATTATTCGGGTATGGATGATAAATCTCAGCCATGTGAATAAGGATTCATGTCCATGGGATAAGGTATGATGAATCTCTACGGCACGTATAGATTGAGGCTTGTAGTTATGTAATAACTAACTCCTAATTTCAAAGGCTGAGATTGTGACACTTAGATTAACGTTACCATGAGAAAGGAAGTCTCTTTCTTTCCCTTAGATTAACGTTACCATAAGAAAAGAGGTCACTTCTTCTTTCTTGGAACGTTTCTTTCTCTCCCTCTTTCCCTATAATATGTTCCTTCTCTTCCTCTTCAAATTGTGAAGAAAAAGATTAGATCTTTTAGATCTATGGAGATATCTTCTGTTGAATATTTTTATAAGGAGATTCAAGAGGCGCTAGCAACCCTCTCTTCCTAAGTGTCATCTTCATACCTTGAAAGTCTTCATCCACTCTTCTCCGCATGGATCACCGTTAGAGGCCGGACACGTGGACGGCTAGTGGCAGAGGATTCACCGGCTTCATCCTTTTCTACATCGATAAAGGATTCAGGTATGAATAAATCTAATATTTTAGATTTTATTTCTAATTTAATGAATCTGTTCGATCATGGGCATCTGCGAATTTTGTATTATATCTTCTGCTATGTTTTTATGAATTTGATTCATGTCTTGAATACATAATTCATTTGGTTGGCAGGAAGTAGGTGTCGGAAAGATTAAGTCAAAATAAAAAATAAATTTATTTTAACTGTTTGTTTAGTTGAAATTTTTAAAGGAGAAAATGAAAAAGTAGACATTTCATGGAAAGCTTTTACAAAAATAAAAAGTGCATTTCTTTTTGAAAGTATACTATAAGGTTGTACACCTATTTTATTGAGGATGAAACTTAGGTGAGGTGCATTGTATATATGCCCACCAATTTCATCTATCTTTTTCGTTTTTTTCAGCACCACCTCAACTTTCATATAAGCACCAAATGATGGTAGAAAGAAAAATGTTGGAGAGAGATAAGAACGAAATTGATGGACATGCACATAGCATACCACACCTAAATTCTATCCTTTTACAAACACTAAAGAAGGCCACACCTTTATTTTGCTTGATCCCCTTTTAAACACTCAAATGCTTTTGACTTATTTTATAAGATGAAACTTGGGTGTAATTCTTTAATGCCTCATTTGGTTGGCAGGAAATAGGTGTTAAAAAGATAAGTCAAAATAAAAAAGATAAATTTTAAGTGTTTGTTTGGTTGAAATTTTTAAAGGAGATGAAAATGTAGACTTTCTGTAAAAGGTTTTTTTCATAAAAAGAAAAAGGCATCTCTTTCTGAAAGTACACCATAAAGTTACACATTTAGTTCACACGGAACGAAACTTAGGTGCAGTGCACTGTGCATGTGCCCATTAATTCCATCTATCTCTTTCCATCTTTTTCAGCACCACCTTAGCTCCATGTAACCATTGAATGATGGAGAAAGATAAGAATGGAATTAGCAGATGCAAACACATCTTACTACACCAAAGTTTCATCCTTTTGCTAATACAAAGAAAGTTGCACACTTATTTTGCTCTATCCCCTTCTAAACACTTAATTGACTTTGACTTATTTTATAAGATAAAACGTAAGTATCGTTCCTTAATCTCTCATTTGGTTGGCACAAAGTAAGCGTAAGAAAATAAGTTAAAATGGAATAATAAATTTTAAGTATTTGTTTGGTTGGAAATTTTAAAAGAGGAGATGAAATCTTTTTTCTCATATCCACATGGGAAAGAGGTAAACATGAGGGATATGGGAATGCAAATTTTTCATAAGGTTGGAAAGTCATTTAATATAAGTTAACTCAAAAATAATCTTACAACGTTGGTTGGCTCTATGCATTATTTTTTTATTTATAAAAACTGAAACATTTTCTTTCACAGACCTTTCTAAGGACATTTTCTATATTCTTGCCTCACTTCTCTGAAAAGTGGCCAATCAAATAGAAGCAACTAGAACAAGTATGTTTATCATCCCTCTTTCGGCTAACCAAACAAACTTTTCTATTTATTTGGTAACTAACTTCTTATGATTTTTTTTCAAGCATAATCTTCCATGAATTTACTTTCCAAACATCTCCTTCCTATTTTTCAAACAAGGTGTAAATATTTATTATATAATTCTTTACTTAACAAGTAATATATATACCATCATCTAATATAAATAGTAAAAGATATCTTTTAGATTTAATTAAAAAAACTATAGTAAATATAAATCATTTTTCAATAATGGTATATATAACTTGTTAAAAAGAGAATATAATAAATATTTAAAAACTACGCTTGAGTTTTGTTCCATTTTATAATGTCATGCAAAGACTAAATGAAACGTAACTCTTGTAATCCAAAAATTGTTCTTTTTTTGGCACCTCTCTTTAGGAGTCAATCCTTATATCCTCTTCGCTTGTTTAACAAAGTCAAGTAAAATCAAAAAATCAAAAATAATATAAATAGTAAAATATATCTTTTAGATTTAATTAAAAAAACTATAGTAAACAAATATTATTTTTAATCATGATAATGGTATATATATCACTTATTAAAATAAAATATAATAAATACTTAAAAACTACACTTGAGTTTTGTTCATTTATAATGCCATGCAAAGATTAAATAAACCGTAACTCCTTGTAATCCAAAAGTTGTTCTTTGTTTTGGCACCTCTCTTTAGGAGATGATCCTTATATCCTCTTTATTTGTTTAATAAAGTCAAGTAAAATCAAAAAATTAATAAAAATAACTTTTAATAATTGTTTGCACATCCTAAAAAAAATGAAGATTGTTTAACTCTTGATTAAGTTTGAGTAAGGAATGAAAATTCAAGTTTAAGTTGGCTTTTTAATCGTATTTAAATTTTTTATTAGATTTATGTTTGATTATTAATTACTAAATTTTAGTTAAAATAATAACTGAAATTAACTTAAATGCAAATATAACATAATCTAATTCTATCCCTAGCTAAAGCATTTTGGTTTCAACCCTAATCATACTTGTTGCTGAACCAATTTGAATGACTTGTTGGGTTGAATACTTTTTTCACAAACACAATCCGACTCAACTAAATGAGTTAATGGATCCAAAATTATAATTCAAATATAAAAATTAAAATGAAAGGGATACCATTCTTCTCTCTTTTCTTATAAAATTATGAAGAGAGGGGTGAATATTACAAAAAAAAAAAAAAATTATGATACAATTTGGTTTGTAATAAGAGCTGAAAATCTTTGCTTTAGTTAAACCGGGTTGAAAAGAAGATGGTACCAATTATAACCTATTTTCAAACCTCTCATAATGACAAAGAATGGGATGTATAGATCTTCTTGAAAGTAGCTCTCTTAAATATATACAGACAATTTTAAATTAATGTTTGAAAAAAAAAAACCTTGTCCATCTTTAATAACTTTTCTCATAGTAAAATATTTCACTCCTTTCTAAGCTTTGTAAATGCTTATTTAAATCATCAATAAATAAAATAGCTTTCGTGATTAAAGGAGGCAAGCTCTCCCATACTTTTATATATATAACCTTATTTATAACTTTTCTTTCATTTAGGAATTTTAATTCTTGGTAGGAACATAGATTGCCTAAATAAACTAAAAGCTTAAAACAATTTATGACTATTTATTGGGATCAATATCTCTAATTTAGGAATAAAATTTTGCAGTTATTGTAAGAATAGTGCGTCTCTGGTATTCTAATTATAAATCAGTCAATGGCAATTGATGGGATACAGAAGGGTGCTATCATAAGTCCAAAAAGCAAAGGAATAACTAGACCTTAGGATATCATTTTCATTTATACTTCAAGACAATATGGTCTATGTAAATTCATGATTAAAAGAAATAAAAGAATTAAAGGTGAAAGAAGGAAGATAAAAGGAAAAAAGAAAAGATTTAATGATGAAGTATTCCTAGGAAGCCCACATGAAAGCCGGGATCATGATGATAAAGGTGCATGCAAAAATTACGGCATGTGGAGCCAGCTGTCACTTGATTATGTTAAGATATATATATATATACAAGAAAACACACCATAATGATATATATATATGCGTAGCTGCAGGATGATTGAGAAACAATCATAATTCCCAGGAGATAAAGCTAGAGTTGCCTTCACAGAGGCGACCAGTCTTAGGCTCAATATGTTGACATCTCTCTGCACTGCATTTCTCAACTAATAAATTCACAAATAAACAAATGAAATAACATCCAGAAAAAAATAGGCGGCAAATAGCATGTGTTAAATATTTCTTCACATTAATAATAATATTCCTTAAATATTCTGACCGTTGCTTCCGATCTCAAATTTTGGAATCCCGCAGTATTAATTTCTCTAGCTATTTTCTTAATTAGCCACACTCTCCCGGGCATGCATGTTATAGCCTCTGAGGAACAAAATTAATGATGATCACTTTTTAATATAGTATATATCTATAGATTCAGCGATCATGACTTGATAATAAGTTTATCGATCATAAATATCTACAACAACTTGGTAAAAAAAATAGATGGGAGCTAGGATATTTGTCGTGATATTCTTTGATTTCGAAGATAAAAATATCATAATAAATTAAACGACCTCTCTTAATTATCTGATCCTCCTCAGTTAACAACTACACTTGACCATGCATGCGCATCTTTACCCAACTATTAATTTGCAGGCAAACATTTAATTAATTTGTGTTTCTTCCACTAATTAAGAATTAATTAATCAGCAAATTAAGATTTTCTGTAATTGATAAAGATGATCGCATCTAATCTAATGGAATTGCACCGAGTAATTAATAGAGCCGGTTATGGTTTTAATTAATTAGTTAATTGGTCTCTCATGCAATATTATTGCAATGGAGCAGCGCGCGGGGAGCAATGATATATGTCATGCATGCTCGTCTTCGATGATCTCCCAGCAACAATATATATCATCTTTTTCACCGTTGAAAAAAGAGACACACGTACTGCATGCAGATCGATTTTGAAGCACTGGACTTCCAGAACGTCCAATATTTATTCCTTTCTTTCTCGAATGTACCGAGTAGGAGGACCAGATCGAGAAAGCAAGGCAGCTGGCAGGGCCCAAACCAATGGAGTGAGATGTTTCACCAAGCAGGTACTGATCATGGATTACAGGCCAAGCCAGGCCAGGCCAGGCAAGTAGACAAGCACTTGTGTGAACTCATAAAAAGGTTTAGCGACCGGGTGTGGGTGGGGACCAATCCTACATGCCTGCATGCCTGCTTATAATTAAATCATGTCCATCTATAATATTAATTGTTGCTGGCACTAGATTTTTTTATTTTTTATTTTTAATTTTAATGTCAGGTTCTCTTCTTTCCATGCAGGAGCTAGCTAGCTTTGTGGGCTTGCCGAGGGCGCTCAAAGGTGAACCGTTCCATCGTTCCTTGTTGGAAGGAAAGAAGGAGTCTTTTGATCAGTCCACTTCAATTCCCTTTTGCTTTGCGATAAAGATGCATGCTTGCTATTGCTTTCTGAAGTTTATTTCCCATATCCATTATTCATGCATGCATGTTCCGGTTGTTCATTATATATGAAGGAAGTCACGATTTCACATGTACTTAATCAATGCTAGCTAGCTGCTCAATGTGGTCGGTCTCCAACCATGCAGCATAATGCTGATCAGGTAGTGTTTCGATCTTCTTAATTTCTGCTCTGCTCTGCTCTGCTCGCTTGAAAAATGGCAACAACATGCAGAGGGGCACTCCAAAGGCCAAAGGAGACAAAAGCTAGCTTCTTGATTGCTTGCTATATATATATATATATGGCTTGGTCAAAGTAGTCCCTCCTGCTAATTCCTGCAATTTGAACAAAACATCTCAGCCTTGTCTACCTCCTGCTTTTCTTCACCTCATATATAGTTGCAATGCAAGGAAAAAAAGGGACACAAAAAAGCTCGTGCAGAACGGCTCCTCCTACTCTCTACTCTCTACTGGGGTTGTGACTATTTGTGATGATGAAGAGCCTTACGGCTGCCTCTATACGATGGCGGCCGAGGGAGCAAATATATATATATATCAAAAATAAAAAAAAATAAAAATACTAGCAAGAAAGAAAGAAATTAAGAAAAAAAAAAAACAAGAGGTCTTTCATTGTTCAGTTGTAATAAGAAAGAGTCAATGAGAAAGTTATTGAATTTTTTATTTCTTGAGATATAAAAAACCTTTTTTTTTTTTATTTTCAAAATCTCAACCTTTCGGAGAGAAAATCCAAGCTTCAAATTTTCTCTCGAGTTTTCCCTTTCAGATTTTTCTTCTTTTACGTAATATTGAGCAAGGCAGCTGATAGGGCTCCAGTAATGTAATGAATGGTATGAAGATTTTCCATATTATAATATATACATACATATTTCAGTATAGATACAAAGGTACGACGACCAATTTCATGTCTATGATGATTAAGGCCTCTTCAATGCCTGACATTCTTCAGACAGCAATGTTGTACGTGGCTTCATTGGAAATCGATCGATCGGTTATCCATCAGGACCCAAAGGCATGCATATTGATCACAAAATGGTCTAGATTCTTGAAGCTTTTTATTATTGTCCACCCTGCTCTATTCCATTAATTATATGGTTTTCGACCATTTCTCCATCTATGATGAGTTGATGACACTGGTTGGTTAATTTGGGTCATCTGGCTCAGACTTAAAAACTTAGGCCCCATGCATGCATCTTCACCCGCATTCCCATTCTGATATTATTGAATTTTCGGCATATATTCCCCCCGACCTTTGTACTTCATGACTTCAGTGTAGAAATCACTGTACTGTGACTGTCATCTCATTCATCGTTATTTGCACATATCTGAATATACCAGGTGACATCTTGACTGTGACTAGTGCAAGGAGAGGAACTGATCGAGCGCTTGAAGCAGAGCCCAGGTACGCTGTCATGGATCAGAACTGAATAAAATTCTACTGATTGAGATTTAAATATCAACATTTTTTCCCTAATTCATGCATTCCAGTGCAATTTCTGCATGCTGCCTGATGGGCCAGTGGGCCCCATGGCCACTGATAATGTCTGATCATTGATCTTGAACGTCGAAAGAAAAGAGCTGCTTAATTTATGGTTTCACGTTTGATTGAATGGCCTGCAAAAAGTTTCAAGATCGAAGGGGTGCTTCAATGGGAATCCTCCGACGCTCAAGTCAGTAACCAGGATCACAGCTGAGGAAAAGCTCAGACGAGCTCTGAGAAGAAAAAATGAGTCCTCAGAAAGAGGAGAGTCCCTTTCTGAGTATCAGGGTAGCGAGCATATGAGTTTACGTACCTTGTTCCTGAGTGGACTTACCCTTTTATAGGGGATTGATACCTACATAACCACGTGGAGTTCCATAAGAAAAGAATGACCGTGGGGTTTGTGAGATTGCGTGAATTTGGGATGGTTTGTGGGTCCTGTCCCATCGGAGAGGGAAAAACGGCGGTTGGTGAGCTACGTCCCATCAGTCAGTGGGGCTGACAGGTAGTTAGGTCCAGTCCCATCAGCGGCGTGACCTGTGGGTAGTTGGGCCTGGGGATGCCAGGCGGCGCGGGTCAGAAGGACGGCAGCATGAATAGCCAAGACCGTTCTGGGGCCGACTTGAGACAGCCTTGACCCTCCGGAGGGCGCCGGGCCGAGCGGGGCCGACCAGGGAAGGTCGGGCCGACTTGGCCGACCGGGGCCGAGCGGGGCCGACCAGGGAAGGTCGGGGCCGACTTGGCCGACTTGGAGATGCCGAGGCCGAGCGGGGAAGGTCGGAGCCGACTTGGCCAACTTGGAGATGCCGGGGCCGAGCGGGGCCGACCAGGGAAGGTCGGAGCCGACTTGGCCGACTTGGAAATGCCGGGGCCAAGCGGGGCCGACCAGGGAAGGTCGGGGCCGACTTGGCCGACTCGGAGATGCCGGGGCCGAGCGGGGCCGACCAGGGAAGGTCGGGGCCGACTTGGCCGACTTGGAGATGGAGGGCCGACTTGGCCGACTTGGAGATGCCAGGGCCGAGCGGGGCCGACCAGGGAAGGTCGGAGCCGACTTGGCCGACTTGGAGATGTAAGGGCGGAGCCGCCTTAAGATTTTAATTTTGCCATAATTGCCCTCGTGGCTACGTCAGCCACATCAGATCCCCCCCGCCCCTGAGCGCGAAGGGCCACGCGCCCGCTGCCCTTTGGGCGAGAGGGGCGCGAAAATTTAAAAAATGATTGCTCTTTAGTGCGCTTTTAATAGCTTGGTGAGATGGCACATCGTCCCGAGGCAATGTCGCTTCGAAAATCTTCAACAATCATGTGGCAGGTGGGAGCTGACGTTAGCGCCGGACGCCTCGAAGAGGAAGCCTATTGGGGGAATGGAAAAAGGTAAAGGTTATCATTGCTTCTCCGTTTTCTATGCCCCGCAATTGGTTGGGGATCACACTCCTTGGGGCGAATCGAGGTGGCACATCTCGGGTGCAGGCGAGATTTCTGGCGGACAGCTCATGGCGCAATAGGAGAGCGCCACGTAGCGGGGCCTCGATTATCATCATTCGGAGATGGGGGTATAAAAGCGCCCCAAGGGCCTGAGGAAAGCTTTTACATTGCCATTGTTTTCTTCCAGCTTTCCTTCTCCTGAGTTCTTCTGCAACTTAAGCCCTTTTGTCTTCAAATTCCCTTTGATTTCCAGGTTAGTTTCATCTTTCATTTTCACCCATGGACTGTCGTGCCATTAGGGAGGGTAAGAGGCCTGTAGTGGAGTCTTCCCATTCTGATAGCGAAGATCAAACCTCCTTAGCCCGTCAGGTTCCTTGTCCGATGGGCGGAATCATCATCCGCGATCGACCAACGGTGATCGGGCCTTCGTCCACCCCAGCCTCCCCTATTAGGGTAGTTCCTGTGTCCTCCCGCTGTTCAGGACAACCTCCGACGGTGAGTTCTGATCCAGCAGGTCCGTCCGGAGTGGCCTCAACCGTGACCCCCGAAGACGTAGAGGCCATTAGGGCTAAGTACATGGTCCCCAGCTTCATCCGCTTGTCCGTGCCGGAGCCCAAAGATAGAGTGACCTCCACTACCCTGGTCGGGTCGCTCTATACGAGGAGTTCTTTCGGTGTGGACTGCGCCTTCCTTTCCACCCTTTTTTCCTGAACATTTTAGATAGGTATAGATTAGCGCCGACGCAGTTGACTCCGAATTCGATTCGGATCATCTACGCCTTTGTCATTCTTTGCTACTTTCAGGAGGCCCGGCCAGGGTTGTCACTGTTCCGGGCTTTCTACAAGCTTCGCCGCTAAGGTGAGGGGGCCTGGTGGGCTTTCACTGCAAGGCCGGGTAGGGCCTTCCCCTTAGGTCTTCGTCCAAAATTAGGGGATGGAAACCCCGCTTCCTTTTTGCCCATGTCGAGGGGGTGAGGAACGATTGGATGGAGCCGGACACCAGCTCCAATGATAATGCCACCGTGGGGGAGGGAGATAGGGAACTCTTTAACCAATTGTCCAACTGCCAAATCCCTGGCTACAAGGAACTCCTGTCCGAGGAGAACCTGGTAGAAGCCGAGTTGGCCCCGGCGGTTGGTGAGCACGACATCCTATTCCTTCTGTCTCGACCGGAAAATTGCTATACGCTGTTGCTAACGCTTCTCGTTTTTGGATGTAGTGATGAAGTTTTCCGCCGGTGCGTTTGAAGCCGCCTTGAAACAAAAGAGGTCGGTGACTGGGGAAGAATCAAGGCCGGCGAAGAAGGCTCGAAGATGGGAGTGGGCCGGGCCGATCCAAGCCACTGGAGTCCCCAAGGCTCCAACGCCCGCGGAGAAGCCGTCCGAGGAAATGCCAGTTGGAGGAGTGGTCCCGGGGCCGGCCGGGACCGGAGTAGAAGAAGGAGAGATTCTGGTCACTACTGAAGCAGCCATGGTGATCATGGATCTTGAAGAGGATGCCCCTGCCGCCGCTGATGTGCCCGAGGCGGGGCAGGTTACAGTTGCTGTCAGCCCTCCAACTGCCGTCGAGCCGGAGATGGAGAGGGCTCCCCCAACTGCCAAAGAGAGGGAGCCAGTCACCAAGAAATCCGATGCTGGGGCGGAGGCAACCAGAGAGCAGAGGGATGGGCTGGAGAGCTCATCCCAATGGTTGGTGCGCCACTCGACTCGTCCTCGGGTTGAGGGTCCGCAGGAGGGGTCGGCGCGGCTGGCGCCTAGGCGCAACTCAATGATGGACGCCGGGCAAGCCGCCCGTCTTCTGTCGAGAGTTCGAACTGCCGAGTCTGAAGAGGAGACACGGGGACTGAGCCACTCCGCGCTTCTGGATATGGTGATGGTTGTCGTTGTCCAGGTAATCTTCTGAGTTCTCTCTATTTCCAGACGTGCCTTTTGATGCTCCAATCTTTTATGTTTAACATGTTTCTCTTGCAGATGGCCAATGGTGCAATCGGCCTTCGTGAGGCGATGGCCCACTCTTCAGACGCGCTCACAAAGGCTATGGCGCGGGCTGACAGGTACAAGGAGAGCATGGCACAATCCCAGAGCCTTGCTCGACTTCATCAGGAGGCCAAGGCCCGGGAGGAGAACCTGGGCGGCCGAATAAGGGAGGCGGAATGCTGGGCCGAAGCCGAGAGTGGCCGAGCATCCGTAGCCGAGGACAAATTGGAGCTGGTCTCGGATTGGCTGAAGGCCACCGCAGCACAGAATGAAGAGCTGGTCCGTCAGCTTCAATGCGTCGAGGAGGAGGCCAGGGCAGCGTGAAATGAGGCTCGGGCTGCTGCGGAGAGAGCAGCCGCCGCGGAGAAGGTGACGGTTGAGGTGGGCCACGAGAAGGCTGGGGTTGTGGCCTACGCAGACGAGGCCAACGCACAAGCCGAAGAAGCCGAGGGCCGAGCTAGGGAGGCTGGGGCGTAAGCCCAGGAGGCCAAGGCCAGGGCACAGTGAGCTAAGGCCAAGGCGGGGCAGGCCGTCTGCAACTATAAGGCCTCGTCGGAGTTCGCAAAGGAAGTCCTTGAGGCCAGCCTCGATGCTTACGTCAAGGGCTTCGAGATGTGCAAGGTCAAAGTGTCCGTGACCCTTAAGATCGACAGCTCTGAGCTTGAGGAAATCCAGCCTGGGGGGTCCGACGAGGGGCCAGCGGAGGAGGAGGATGAGGAGAAGCCTGGTCCGGGCGAACCCTGAGGGCCTATCGTCTGTTTTTCTTTTTCTTCATTATTGTAATCGGCCTCAGGCCGAATTTTGTACTTCATTTCCATTGTTAATGAAGAAGAGCTTTTTGCAAAAATGCCTTTGTGTTTTGCCTCGTCTGTTCCTTCTTTCCTTTGGGAAGAATACTTTATTGTGCGACTAACGATAAGACGGACCCCGTACCTGTTGGTGAGAGGGGACCTTTCTTTGGGATGTTCCATAACTCTGAATGTTGCGCATGTTGATAATGCTGTGGCCGAACCGTTGTGTTAGGTTGGCCAATGCTGAGATGCGTCGTCCAGGTGTAAGCCGGCCGCGTAGGAGGTTACTTAAGATGCCCTAAGCTGTCGCAGGCCGTTTGAAGGGAGATTCGTCTGTGTTCGAATATTCTAAGGACTTAGAACGATCCAAGGGAAACTTAGCGCCGAGATCGGCTTGAAAATGTTGGGGGCTGAGTGGGGCTTGACCGGGGAAGGTCTGGGCTGATTCGGCCTGACCTTGGAGATGTCAAGGCCAACTGGGGCCGACCATGGGTGGTCAGGGCCAACTCAGCAGACTTGGAGACTGTGAGGGTCGGCGAGCTCTTTTAGAACCACCTCGGGGGTTTGTGTGCCGCCCGAGGGGCGACTCGGTGGGTACGGAGCCTTTAGGGTCTTAACCGCCTCGTGGGCACCTCCGTGCCAGGGCCGAGTAGTGTCCCGTAGGCTGCGATACCGACGAGCTTCTTTAGAACCACCTGGGGGTTTGTGTGCCACCCGAGGGGCGACTTGATCGGGTACAGAGCTGTTAGGGACTTGAACCGACTCGGGGGCATCTCCTAAATGGACCGAGTGGTGTTCCGTTAGCCGCGATGCCGGTGAGCTCTTTTTGAACCACCTCGGGGGTTTGTGTGCCGCCCGAGGGGCGACTTGACCAGGTACGGAGCTGTTAGGGACTTGAACCGACTTGGGGGCATCTCCTAGCCGGACCGAGTGGTGTCCCGTTAGCCGCGATGCTGGTGAGCTCCTTTTGAACCACCTCGGAGGTTTGTATGTCGCCCGAGGGGCGACTCGATCGGGTACGGAGCTGTTAGGGACTTGAACCGATTCGGGGGCGTCTCCTAGCCGAACTGAGTGGTGTCTCGTTAGCCGGACCGAGTGGTGTCTCGTTAGCCGCGATGCTGGTGAGTTCCTTTGAACCACCTCAGGGGTTTGTGTGCCATTCGAGGGGTGACTCGACCAGGTACGGAGCTGTTTGGGACTTGAACCGACTCGGAGGTATCTCCTAGCCGGACCGAGTGGTGTCTCGTTAGCCGCAATGCTGGTGAGCTCCTTTTGAACCGCCTCGGGGGTTTGTGTGCCACTCGAGGGATGACTTGATCGGGTACGGAGCTGTTAGGGACTTGAACCAACTTGGGGGCGTCTCTTAGCTGGACCGAGTGGTGTCCCATTAGCCGCGATGCCGGTAAGCTCCTTTAGAACCGCCTCGGGGGTTTGTGTGCCGCCCGAGGGGCGACTCGATCGGGTATGGAGCTGTAAGGGACTTGAACCGACTCGGGGGCGCCTCCGTGCTGGACCGAGTGGTGTCCTGTTAGCCGCGATGCTGGTGAGCTCCTTTTGAACCACCTCGGAGGTTTGTATGCCGCTCGAGGGGCGACTCGATCGGGTACGGAGCTGTTAGGGACTTGAACCGACTCAGGAGCGTCTCCTAGCCGGACCGAGTGGTGTCCCGTTAGCCGCGATGCTGGTGAGCTCCTTTTGAACCATCTCGGGGGTTTGTGTGCCGCTCGAAGGGCGACTCGATTGGGTACGAGCTGTTAGGGACTTGAACCGACTCGGGGGCATCTCCTAGTCGGACCGAGTGGTGTCCCATTAGCCACGATGCTGGTGAGCTCCTTTTGAACCGCCTCGGGGGTTTGTGTGCCATCCGAGGGGCGACTCGACTGGGTACAGAGCTGTTAGGGACTTGAACCGACTCGGGGGCGTCTCCTAGCCGGACCGAGTGGTGTCCTGTTAGCCGCAATGCCGGTGAGCTCCTTTAGAACTTCCTTGGGGGTTTGTGTGCCGCCCGAGGGGCGACTCAACCGGGTACGGAGCTATTAGGGACTTGAACCGACTCGGGGGTGCCTCCGTACCAGACCGAGTGGTGTCCCATTAGCCACGATGCCGATGAGCTCCTTTTGAACCATCTCGGGGGTTTGTGTGCCGCCCGAGGGGCGATTTGATCGGGTACGAAGCTGTTAGGGGACTTGAACCGACTCGGGGCATCTTCTAGCCGGACCGAGTGGTGTCCCGTTAGCCACGATGCCGGTGAGCTCCTTTTGAACTGCCTCGGGGGTTTGTGTGCCACCCGAGGGGTGACTCAATTGGGTACGGAGCTGTTACGGACTTGAACCGACTCGGGGGCATCTCCTAGCCGGACCGAGTGGTGTCCCGTTAGCCGCGATGCAGGTGAGCTCCTTTTGAACCACCTCGGGGGTTTTTGTGCCGCCCGAGGGATGACTCGACTGGGTACGGAGCTGTTAGGGACTTGAACCGACTCGAGGGCGTCTCCTTGCCAGGGCCGAGTGGTGTCCCGTAGGCCGCAATGCCGATGAACTCCTTTTGAACCGCCTCGGGGGTTTGTGTGCCACCCAAGGGGCGACTCGATCGGGTACAAAGCTGTTAGGGACTTGAACCGACTCGAGGGTGCCTCCGTGATGGGCCCAAGTGGTGTCCCATAGGCCGCAATGCTGGTGAGCTCCTTTTGTGAGATCTGGTCCTTGAATGCAAGGGAGAGCAGGCTGTGGCGTTGGAAGGGGCCCTTTTATTGCTCGTATTATGGGGGATACATCATTGATAATATCGGCGGAGATTATCCGCGTTTCAGGTACACGGAATGGGTTGTCTGTTGAGCTTTTCTAGTCTGTATGGCCCCGGTGGAGTGTCTCGGTGATACAGTAAGGACCTTTCCAGTTGGGGGATAGTTTGCCTCCCTCCGTAGGCTTAGATACCTCAGCCTTTCTTAAAACCAGATCTCCGTGGCGAAAGACCTTGGGACGAACTTGGGCGTTGTAGTACTTGGTTGCTCGCTGATGGAAAGTCGCCATATGCAGTCTTACCCGGTCATGTGCTTCGTCGATAAAGTCCAGGTTGGCTCGTATCAATGTGGAATTGTCTTCCTCGTTGAAGGACTCCATGCGCGGACTGGGCAGTCCGATCTCAATAGGGATGACGGCTTCGGATCCGAAGACGAGACTGAAGGGAGTCTCGCCCGTCGGGGCTCTGGGGGTCATGTGGTAAGCCCATATCACGCTGGGGAGCTCCTCCACCCATCGACCCTTTGATCCATCTTGCCGAATCCTGAGCCCTCTGAGAATAGTGTGGTTCATGACCTCGGCCTCCCCGTTGGTCTAGGGGTGGTCGACAGAGGTGAATCGATGGTGAATGCCTAGCTCGCCACAGAAAGTCTTGAATGCTTCATTATTGAACTGGCGACCGTTGTCCGTGACGAGGGTGTGTGGTAGGCCAAAGCGGCATATAATCGACTTCTAGAAGAAGGCTTTGACTTTACTCTCGGTGATCTTAGCCAGTGCCTCGACCTCGACCCACTTGGTAAAATAGTCGATGGCTACTAGCAAGAATCTCCACTGTCCCGAGGCTGGGGGGAATGGCCCAAGGATGTCCATTCCCCACTGGGCGAAGGGCCAGGAGGCTGAGAGCGGGTTAAGCAGGGTAGACGGTTGATGTTGGATGTGTGCGTGGCGTTGGCAACCATCGCACTTCTGAACTAGTTTGGCAGTGTCCTCCCACATGGTAAGCCAGAAGTATCCTTGCCAAAGGGCCATCTGGGCCAGGGACCTGCCCCCCAGGTGATTTCCGCAGATGCCTTCATAGATTTCTCTAAGGATGTAGTCGGCGTCGGCAGGTCCTACACATCTGAGCAGGGGGTAGGAGAATGACCTCCTGTATAGACGTTCGTCTAGGAGGACGAATTTGAAAGCCCTCCACATGAGCAGCTTGGTTTCATTGCGGTCATCGGGGAGGGTGCCGTTAGTGAGATAGCGGACGTAGGCATCCATCCATGTAGGCTCTTGGGTGAGCGGGAGGACTTCCTCGCCATCTTCTATGCTGGGCCTTTCTAAGTACTCAATGTAGGCGTCTCTTGCGATGCCGTCGGAGGTGGTAGCTAGGCGGGAAAGAATGTCGGCCTTGGCATTCTTACTCCGGGGAATGTAACTAATGCTGAAATAAGCTAACGGAGAGAACAAGAGCCGAACCTTACCCAGGTATTGAGTCATAGCAGGGTCACACGCCTCGTACTCTCCGTTGATTTGTCCAGAGATGAGTTGCGAGTCGGTGAAAGCTTTGAGATGCCTTATTCCAAATTCTTGGACCAGCCTTAATCCTGCCAGTAGGGCCTCGTACTCAGCTTGGTTATTGGTGGCTTTGAATAGAAACCGCAGGACGCATTCTGCTTTCTCTCCACCCGGTCCGGTGAGAATGAGACCGGCACCGCTTCCCTAAGAGTTTGACGTGCCGTCTACATGGAGGATCCAGGTTTCTCCATCATCGCTCGGCTCAAGCTCGTGCCGCTCCACGGAAACCTCCCTGGTCTCCTCATCTGCCCAAGTGCACTCGACTAGGAAATCGGCCAGGACTTGGGACTTCAAGGCCAGCCGTGCTTGGAAGGAGAGGTTAAACTCTCCTAGCTTGATGGCCCACTTGGCGAGTCGGCCTGAGGTGTTTGGACGAGCCAGGATGGCTCGGAGGGGCTGGGCCGTGAGCACCATAATGGGATGGGCTTGAAAATAAGGGCGGAAACGCCGAGCGGAGACGATCAGAGCGAAGATGATTTTTTTTGTCTTGGAGTACCTGACTTCTGCGTCATGGAGCACCTTGCTCACGTAATAAACAGGCCTTTGGGTTCCATTAGCGTCGAGACGCACCAAGACTGAGCTAACGGCCTCCGAAGAAGCAGCTAGGTAGAGGAAGACTCTCCCCGTCCCTTGGTTTGGATAGGAGCGGAGGAGAAGACAGAAATGCCTTCAGGCCATCGAAGGCTTTCTAGCAGTCGTCCATCCACTTGAAGCTGTTTACTTTCCGCAGGGCCTTGAAGAAGGGCAAGCACCTCTCGGCTGATTTTGAGAGGAAACGAATTAAAGCCGCCACCCTCCCTGTTAGTTGCTTACTTCCTTCTTGCTGGATGGTGGTCTCATGTCGAGGATAGTGCTGATTTTCTCTGGATTCACTTCGATCCCCCACTGAGTCACCATAAAACCCAGGAACTTGCCCGCCGTGACTCCGAAGGCGCATTTCTTCGGATTCAGCTTGACCTGGAAGCGGCGGAGGTTGCTGAAAGTTTCCTTTAGATCGAAGACATGATCAGAAGCGTGGATGCTCTTGGTCAGCATGTCATCCACGTAGACTTCCATGTTCCGACCTAGCTGATCCTGAAACACCCTGTTCATCAATCTTTGATAGGTCGCCCCCGTGTTCTTGAGACCGAAGGGCATCACTTTGTAGCAATAAATCCCCTTTTCTGTCACAAAGGATGTGTGCTCTTCATCACTGGGGTCCATCCTTATCTGATTATATCCGTAGAAGGCATCCATGAAGCTAAGGAGCTCATGGCCGGAGGTGGAATCTACCAGCTGGTCTATCCTTGGCAGGGGGAAACTGTCTTTCGG
This sequence comes from Calamus simplicifolius, assembly GCA_900491605.1. Taxonomy (NCBI): domain Eukaryota; kingdom Viridiplantae; phylum Streptophyta; class Magnoliopsida; order Arecales; family Arecaceae; genus Calamus; species Calamus simplicifolius. Next base: position 174,851 of record UESW01000001.1, on the reverse strand, counting down.
ACACGCCTTGTTGAGGTCGGTGAAATCGATGCAAATTCTCTACCTTCCATTTGCCTTTCGCACCATGACCATGTTGGCCAACTAGCTAGGGTAATGCGCCTCTCGGATGTGGCTGGCACTGAGCAGTTTGTTAACCTCCTCATCGATGGCCTTTTGTCACTCGGGAGCGAACCTCCTCTTCCTCTGGCGGATTGGACGGTGCTTCGGATCGATGTTGAGCTTGTGGGTGATTACTTCTGGAGGGATACCGGGCATGTCAGACGCTGACCAAGCGAAAACGTCTGAGTTGGCCCGCAAGAAGGTTAGGAGGTGATCACGATCCTTCGAGGGGAGGAGTCCACCGATACGCACGGTCTTCGCCGGATCGTCCCCAAGGGGAAAGGTCAGAAGGTGCTCGGCCGGCTCCCCTCTCCTGTTGGACTCCCTGGGGTCAGGTGCTTCTGGGACCGGCTCGGCCTCCAAGGGGCTTGACGCCGTGTGATAGCAGGGCAGAACTGAACCGATCTCGCCTTTCATCTCCCCAACACCTCCGCTAGTAGGGAACTACACCAGCAGGCGTCGGGTGGAGATAATCGCATCCAATAGATTTAAGCCTGGGCGCCTGAGAATGGCGTTGTATGCCAAGGGGACCCGCACAACCAAGAACTTCATGATCCCTGTGCTTTGGCATGGCGGTGTTTCGGTTGTCACAGGCAAAGATATCTCGCCCTCAACCCTTACCGAATCCCCGGTGAATCCGACCAAAGGGGTTGCTACAGGCTGAAGAGAGTCTAGAGATAATCCCATCCAAACAAAAGCGTCATAAGTGAGGATGTTAGCTGAGCTACCACTATCAACCAATATCCTTTTTACAGGGTGCTTGGCGATCGTCATAGAGACGGCAATGCCTTCATTGTTTACATTCTCAAAATTCACCGGTCCCCCCCGAGAACTATATTACCCGGTGCGTCCTTCGGTGCGTCCTCCCCTCTTGGCCGCTTGGATGAGGAAGCTGCTCCCCAAGACACCATTCCAACTGTCCGCTCTGTGGGGTGTTGTCGATAGCAGCCTAAATAGGCGGGGGTCCCATGAGTGCCGGCAGCGGTTGTGGTGCCTTCTGGACATATTTGCCGAGGTAGCCCCTCTGGATGAGCTCCTCAATGGCGTGCTTCAAGCTAAAGCAGCTGTCGGTGCCGTGCCCGTAGTCTCGATGGAATCGGCAATAACGGCTCTTGTCGCGGGGAGGACCTTTCTTCATAGGAGGAGGGCGCTGGAGATAAGGCTCGCCCTCGATTTCCATCAGGATGTGGGATCGAGGGGCAAGGAGAGGCATGAGCTTGCTCTCATCGGGGATGGGGCTTCGATGCCTATTGTCGGATCGGCGAGGTGGATCAGTCCACCGATGGCGAGGGGGGATGCTCGACTCAGGGCGAGCAGGCTTGCGGCTGGAGCTCCTTGATGATTCCTGGGGGGAGAGGTCAGCCTCATCCATGCGGATGTACTTCTGAGCTCAGAGGAGAAGGTCGGAGTAGGAACCCGGGAGCTTCTTGTCTAGAGAGAAGGTGAAGCGGGACGGGAGGAGTCCCCGCTTCAGCGCCAGTGTTGCCACCTCGTCGTCGAGGTCATAAACTTCAAGGGCGGCGGTCTTGAACCGGGACACGAAGTCCCGCAACGATTTCCCCTCCTGGCGCACGGAGAAGAGGCTATCTGCGACCCTTGCGATCCATCGGCAGGCATCAAAATGCGCCAAAAAAGCCCTTTCCAGCTCTCGAAAAGAGTCGATGCTATGGGGGGACAGGCACGAGTGCCAAGCACGAGCAGCCTTCCATAGAGTAGCAGGGAAAGCTTTGCAGAAAAGGGCGTCTGAGGCACCCTGAACTTGCATAATGGCCTTATAGCTTTTGAGGTGGTCGAGGATCCGTCGTACCATCGTACGGATCTATCTAGGGGAATCGAAATTTAGAGGGGATGGGCTCCTCCAGTATCCGACGAGTATAAGGAGTACGGGTGTCATATTCCTCCTCCGGTTGATTGTTGATCTTTCTGGCGAGCTCGTCTAGACGCTGGTTGTACTCGTCTAGGCGCTCCTCCGCCTAGCAGTTGATTGTCGGGGCCCTCCGAGACGGCTCGGAGGATGAAGAAGAGGAAGATGAAGAAGAAGGAGAAGGACACGGAAGATGAGATTTCCACTTTTGTTCCTCCTGGCGATGCGGCTCTGGAGGAAACTTGCTCGGGTCACAATCTAGAGATCGCGGCCGCTTAAGGGGCTCATGGCGAGGCTTCCTTGGAGAAGCCCGGCCATGACCGGCCTCTCACTGACGAAAACCTCCCCTTGCAGACTGTTGACTGGCAGGGGGAGTGGTCTGATGCTGGGTGGCCACGAACTGCTACTGCTAAAGTCTGTGGACCATGGCAGCGAGGGTTTGGACTTGCCGAGTAAGGGTTGCTAGCTGCTCCGTAGCCGGGGCAGCCGTCTCCGTTGAGGGAAAGCAACGGGAGGATCATCGGCAGGGAGGTTGGTCTCCTGCTGCCTAGATGGGGAAAGATGCCCCCCAAGGTGATTGACTGAAGCATCCTGAGCTTGTGTCATCACCATTGTTGGGAGAGGGAGAGAAAAGAGAAGTATACTGTAGGGTTTGGGCCTTCTTTGCTTTCCACCCCATTCCTGGCGTGCCAATCTGATGACGCCTGATCACTGGTCTTGAACGTCAGGAGAAGAGAGCTGCTTAATCCATGGTCCCATGCCTGATCGAATGGCCAGCAAAAAGTCCCAAGACCGGAGGGGTGCTCCGGTGAGGACCATGCTCAAGTCAGTAACCGGGGTCACAGCTGAGGGAGAGCTCAGACGAGCTCTGGAGAGAAAAAATGAGTCCTCAGAAAGAGGGGAGTCCCTTTCTGAGTATCAGGGTAGCGAGCATATGAGTTTGCGTACCTTATTCCTGAGTGGACTTACCCTTTTATAGGGGGTTGACACCTGTACAACCACGTGGAGTTCCGTAAGAAAGGAATGTCCGCGGGGTTTGTGGGGTTGCATGAATTTGGGCTGGTTGGTGGGTCATATCCCATCAGAGAGGAAAAAATGGCGGTTGGTGAACTACGTCCCATCAGTCAGTGGGGCTAACAGGTAGTTAGGTCCAGTCCCATCAGCAGCGTGACCTGTGAGTAGTTGGGCCTGGGGATGCTATGTGGCACGGGTTAGAAGGACGGTAGCGTGAATAACCAGGACCATTCTGGGGCCGACTTGAGACAACCTTGACCCTCTGAAGGGCGCCGAGGCTGAGCGGGGCCGACCAGGGAAGGTAAGGGCTGACTTGGCCGACTTGGAGATGCTGGGGCCGAGCGGGGCCGACCAGGGAAGGTCGGGGCCGACTCGGAGATGTTGGGGCCGAGCGGGGCCGACTAGGGAAGGTTGGGGCCGACTTGGCCAACTTGGAAATGCTAGGGCCGAGCGGGGCCAACCAGGGAAGGTCGGGGCCGACTTGGCCGACTTGGAATTGCCGGGGCCGAGCGGGGCTGACTAGGGAAGGTCGGGGCCGACTTGGCCGACTCGGAGATGCTGGGGCCGAGCGGAGCCGAGCGGGGCTGACCAGGGAAGGTCGGGGCTGACTTGGCCGACTTGGGGATGCCGGGGCCGACCAGGGAAGGTCGGGGCCGACTTGACCGACTTGGAGATGCCGGGGCCGAGCGGCGCCGACCAGGGAAGGTCGGGGCCGACTTGGCCGACTTGGAGATGCCAGGGCCGAGCGGGACCGACCAGGGAAGATCGGAGCCGACTTGGCCGACTTGGAGATGCCGGGGCTGAGCGGGGCCGAGCGGGGAGGTCGGAGCCGACTTGGCCGACTTGGAGATGCCGGGGCGGGGCCACCTTAAGATTTTGATTTTTTTCATAATTGCCCTCGTGGCTACGTCAGCCACATCAGCCACAATAATAGTATCCAGACTTGGTAACTCGACTTTTCCTTCGTTAACCATCTTTTCTCTCTCCTCCACATGGAGCCAACTTTTGTTCGGCCTCGAGCCTTCCTCCTCGGCCCCGACCTCGAGCCTCCGTCTCGGCCCCGGCCTCGAGCGTTCCTCTTCGGCCCGGCCTCGAGCTTCCCTCCTCAGCCTCGGCCTCGAGCTTCCGCCTCGGCCCTGGCCTCGAGCCTTCCGCCTCGGCCCCGAGCCTTCCGCCTCGGCCCCGACCTCTCCGAGTCGGCCATGCTTTCGCTTGGCCCACCAACCGTTGGTTTTCCCTCTCCGATGGGACCTGGCCCACCAACCAGCTGCAGCCACCAACTCTGACGGGACTTAACCTACATCCCTGACATGCTAGAGGAGGAAGCAAGCCCTGCCATTGCTGCCATCACCTTAAATGCTCTTACAAGTGGCAGCACCCCCAAGGCACCCCAAGTCATCTCACAGACATCAGCTCTGACACTTCACCCATCAAAGTCATCATTATGAGGCCTCAACCACTCAAACCAGACAAACTCTAAGCATCTATAAACTGAGTAAGAGGGACCCCCGACGAGGTAACTGATAACTTCAAAAATGAACTCATTACACTCCTAAACGCTCATTCTTGCTCACAGAGAGCACGACTCTAAGCCCCTCTCTTCTTCTCTCTTTCGAGCTTTCTCAAGCTTATGGCTGTTGCTCAGAGTACTGACTTAAGCGTCGAAGGGTCCCCTTCGGAATCTTCGGTCCCCGAGACTTTTTGTAGGCTCCCAGATGCGAGAGGCTCGCTGGAAGATCCCGGGCTCGCTGGAGGAAGCGACCAGACGCTCACGGACGTTTGAGGGGGGTGATCTGGCAACAATAGATTGGCGTGCTAGGAAGAGGGAGAAAGAAGAGTTCTATGACACTAAGCTACAAGCTCTCACTCCCTCTACAACGACAATGAAGCTTCCACCAGCTATGCTGGGGGGGCACCCTCAATGAGCTGACCAGCAGGAGGTCGGCTCTCTGTTCCACCATCACAACCAGTTCGGGCCATTCAAGCAAAACATCGTGCCACCCTCTCACCCTGCAGACCCAAGCGTTAACGGTAGCTGTCCAAAAGCTGCGGAAGCAATATTTCACGGCCACACAACAGCAAACAAGAGCTTACACTGCTCCTTTGGCTACCGCTCAAGCCAGCTACCATCCATCCGATGGAAGATCTTTCTAGCGAGAGACTCACCACCGTCATATCTCAACAAGCTCAGAAGCAAGAGCAACCTCAAGCTCATCAGCAATTTAAGGCTCAGGCTCGTTAACCAGCAAGAGCGCCACTACTTGCCACCTAAATCCTAACTCCCAGTCACCTCAGAGCCAATCCGAGCCCAAGACCTCCTGTGGATTCCATTCCAGCTACCCTCGGATTTCAGCAATGGTACCCCCATCTTCAATCAACATAGTTTCCTAGGGGGCAGGTCATCAACTCAGCAGAAGGAGACCAATTTATTTAAAGAAAAATCTCTCAAGCCTATAATCGGACATCATCAAATCGGACGTCATCAATGATGTATCTCCCCACGTTATGAGCAATAAAGGACCTCCTTCAGCGCCACAGCCGTTTCTTCCTTGCATCTAAGTACCAGATCTCAGAAAAGGAACTCCCTGGCATCACGGCCCATGGGACACCACTCGGCCCCGGCACGACAGTGCCCCCCGAGTGGTAAAGACCCTAAAGGCTCTGTATCCGGTGAGTCGCCTCTCGGGTGGCACACAAACTCCCAAGGCAGTTCAAAGGAGCTCGCCCGCATCATGGCCCACGGGACACCACTCGGCCCCGGCATGGTGGTGCCCCTAAAGGCTCTGTACCCGGCAAGTCACCCCTCGGGTGGCACACAAACCCCCAAGGTGGTTCAAAGGAGCTCACCCGCTTCACGGCCCACGGGACACTACTCAGCCCCGGCACGGCGGTGCCCTCCGAATGGTTAAGACCCTAAAGGCTCTGTACCCAACGAGTCACCCCTCGGGCAGCACACAAACTCCCGAGGCGGTTCAAAGGAGCTCGCCCGCATCACGGCCCACGGGACACCACTCGGCCCCGGCACGGCGGTGCCCCCCGAGTGGTTAAGACCCTAAAGGCTCTGTACTTGGTGAGTCACCCCTTGGGTGGCACACAAACCCCCAAGGCGGTTCAAAGGAGCTCGCCTGCATCATGGCCCACGGGACACCACTCGTTCCCGGCACGGCGGTGCCCCCCGAGTGGTTAAGACCCTAAAGGCTCTGTATCCGGCGAGTCACCCCCGAGGTGGTTCAAAGTCGAGGCTGATGACGCTATGGCTAACAAGGCGCTGCCTGGTTCTGCGCCGTCTCCAACAGACCCTGTCCGCCGGAGTCCCCTTCAAAATCAACCTCATAAAGCGTCTTCATGAGCTCAGGGGTCCTGACCTTCTTAGGTCGACCCCATCGGCCCCGGCGTCTCCAAGCCATGTCGAGGCTTCAGGTCGGCCCCACTTGGCCCTGGCGTCTCCAACAAGCCAAGGCGGCCCCGACCTCTTCAGGTCGGCCCCACTCGGCCCGGCGTCTCCAGCAAGCCGAGGCGGCCCTGACCTCCTCAGGTCGGCCCCGTCGGCCATGGCATCTCCAAGCCATTACGAGGCAGCCCCGACCTCTTCAAGTCAGCTCCGTCGGCCCCGGGATCTCCAGCCATGCCGAGGCGGCCCCAACCTCTTCAGGTCGTGCCCATTCGGCCCCGGCATCTCCAGCCAAGCCGAGGCAGCCCCAACCTCTTCAGGTCGGCCCCAGCGTCTTCAGCAAGCAGAGGCGGCCCCGACCTCCTCAGGTCGGCCCCGTCGGCCCCATCATCTTCAAGCCATGCCGAGGCGGCCCCGACCACTTTAGGTTGGCCCCATCGGCCCCGACGTCTCCAGCCATGCCGAGGCGGCCCCGACTTCTTCAGGTCGGCCCCACTCGGCCCCAGCATCTCCAGCAAGCCGAGGGGGCCCCGACCTCTTTAGGTCGACCCCACTCGGTCCTGGCGTCTTTAGCAAGCAGAGGCGGCCCCGACCTATTCAGGTCGGCCCCGTCGGTCCCGGCGTCTCTAGCCATGCCGAGGCAGCCCCGACCTCTTCAGGTCGGCCCCGTCGGCCCCGGCATGACTCTCGGGCAAACAGCTACAAAATCTAAGTACATTATGCTCAGGCGATATTTCTTTCATCGATACTTAAAAAGGTTATGCAGAGAAGCCCGACTCCAGCATCGGCAGCAAAGGTCATCACCCTTCGGGGTTAAAAGAACCTGACGACTCTCAACTCTCAGGTCACCCTCCAGGGTTCAAAGGTTTCCCACAGCCACAACTTCTTCTCAGTGGCATTGTCACAGCCTCAGCAGCTTTATCTCTACCTAAGCGGCTTCACTGCAGCCTCATTGGCTTTATTTCTGCCTCAGTGGCATTATTGCATCCTCAGCGGCTTTATCTCTGCCTAAGCGGTCTCACTGTAGCCTCATCGGCTTTATCTCTGCCTCAGCGGCTTTATTGTAGCCTCATCGGCTTTATCTCTGCCTCAGCGATCTCACTGCAGCTTCATCGGCTTTATCTCTGCCTCAGCGGCCTTACTGCAACCTCATCGGCTTTATCTCAGCCTCAGCGCTCTATCTTGGCAGCCCCAAATCAACTCACAGTTGGAAGACACCAACTCTCCAACTCACAGACGGATATCCACTTTCAGACTCTACATTGGAAGATGATTGATGGCTACCCTCAGCTAGCCAGCAGGGCAAAAGGAAAAAGATCTCTCCACCAGAAGGAATCAGAACTTAAGCATATATGAAAGGACAAGAGCAAAGATGAAGAGTCTGCACTCCTTTCGCTTAGCTGATGCGTGGCACACAAGCTCAAGGAGTGTGGGGGGCATCTGATGGGGCCACAATAATAGCATCCGGACTTGGCAACTCGGCCTTCCCCCCGTCCGCCACCTTTCCTCTCTCCTCCGCATGGAGCCAGCTTCTGTTCGGCCTTGAGCATTCCTCCTCGGCCCCGACCTCGAGCCTCCGTCTCGGCCCCGGCCTCGAGCCTTCCTCCTCGGCCCCTGCCTCGAGCTTCCCTCCTCGGCCCCGGCCTCGAGCTTCCCTCCTTGGCCCCGACCTCTCCGAGTCGGCCCTGCTTCCGCCTGGCCCACCAACCGCCGGTTTTTCCTCTCCGATGGGACCTGGCCCACCAACCAGCTGCAGCCACCCACTCTAATGGGACTTAACGTGTAGCCCTGACATGCCAGAGGAGGAAGCAAGGCCTGCCATTGCTGCCATCACCTTAAATGCTCTTACAAGTGGCAGCACCCCCAAGGCACCCCAAGTCATTTCACAGACATCAGCTCCGACACTTCACCCATCAAAGTCATCATTATGAGGCTTCAACTACTCAAACCAGACAAACTCTAAGCATCTATAAGTTGGGTAAGAGGGACCCCGATAAGGTAATTGATAACTCCAAAAATGAACTCATTACACTCCTAAATGCTCATTCTTGCTCAAAGAGAGCACGGCTCTAAGCCCCTCTCTTCTTCTCTCTTTCGAGCTTTCTCAAGCTCACGGCTGTTGCTTATAGCACTGACTTGAGCGTCGAAGGGTCCCCATCGAAATTTTCGGTCTCCAAGACTTTTTGCAAGCTCCTAGATGCGAGAGGCTCGCCGAAAGATCTTGGGCTCGCTGGAGAAGATGATCGGACGCTCGCAGACGTTCGAGGGGGTGATCTGGCAACAATATTACCTAAGATAATGTTATTGGATTGATGTGATGGTGCATTAACTTAGAAACCAAAAAATTGTTGTTGTGATCCGACTTGATTGCAATGCTGGGGACCTTAGAATCTGGATGGGGTGGGGTGTGGTAGATGAGGCGAAGAAAAAGGAGATGGCTGGACCAATCTCAGTGGCTGGACCAATAGTGAGAAAGCTCTCGAAAGCTCTGTTTCATCTTCCAGTTTTGTCGACCTAATTAGCGTTCTTTTCCTGTCAGTTTCCTCATGAGATACCCCGCCCGCCTTCACATTTGGTGAAGTTATGGTTTGGTTCTTCTAAAGATCCTGATCCACAGAAAAAAGGTCTTCCTGTTTATTAAATGTTCTCAACGTACATGTCTAGACTGTTGTCCTTAATTCGTACCTCTTCAGATAAAATATTTTGACGACTGTACATGAAAAGGATAAAACATTTAAAGTTACAATGCTAATGATCCTTTACGTCCCATGCTTGAATCTCAAAGTTTTGATTCTTTTTATTATTATTATTATTATTATTGATCCTTTTGATTTCTCTCATAGGATGGATTTAAGATAAATCTGCAATTAATTGCTCAGTACTATTAATGATCTGAAAATCCCAGTCCTCAATTGTCAGCCAACAACAACTGATCGATGCACGCTAGGAGGCCAGTAGGGTTGAGCGATCTACGTACGTGGTCACCCAGTCAATGCATATAATATATTTATTGCTGCATCCTATACATCTTGGTTGGGTTCTTAGTCATTGCTGGCCACTTTTTACCCTAATCCCTCGTGGAGCAAGAATATCACATTAATTAATCTATCGTCAGTTGATCGGCACACAGGGTCGGTGCCAACTGTGAGGGGGAGGCTATCTATCTTAATGCCCTTGGCACCTCGATCGTACGATCCCAACAATTTTGACAGCTACTTTTTTTTCACTCGTTTCACAGGATCATTCTCTACCGCATGCAGCAGCTCCATGCTTAGGCCAGTTATTTTAAGTACTTTACAGTCAAAAAAAAAAAAAAAAAAAAAAAAACCAGTACTTTACTCCCAATAAAAGATCAACTAATTAAATTCTCTGAACATCAATTAAGTCGATGCTACCTGAATGTCTTCATTTTCATCTGTTGTTGCTTGGCACGAGAAAAGATTTACTTGCATATGCTTGCCACCATATATTCAGGCTATCCATAAATGAATCAGCCATTAGAAAAATAATGACAGCTCAAAATCAATAGGGGAAGGAAACCTTCTTGGCAATCTTGGCGCTAGCTCCTCTTAACACAAATAATTGCACCCTTTAGATGTCCCCTAAAGCCCTACATATCTGCTAAAAAAAATTATATAAATAATCACCAGCTTCACCCCACCTACAGTTAAAGAGTTATAGAGCATGGACCAGCAATCAGAAATAAATCTTTAATTATGCAAAACTATGGATGTTATTGAGCCGGATAATATATATCCATGACATATCCTCTGCTGATTTTACTCAGACTAGATTTCGCCTTCCAAATAAATCAGTGTGATATTAATCATTATTTCATGGAGAAATAAAATATAAAGACTTTTGTATATGGATACTTTTATGGCAACCTGCAGAACAATCTCTAGCTATGTATAACACTCTTGTGCATCAACTTTGCATCTAACTCATCGTCTAACAATGAAGTGCTTTCATCTTAAATAAATAAATTATATTTTTCTTCAATAATGCATGCCTTATTGAATTGCGCTCAGAATCACTCGATCGAATTGATTTATGCAATTTAGAACAAAAATTGCAAGAGTATCATGACAATGCTATGGATACTATGCTACAAGTAGACTAAAGACATGTCGAACCTATTCAACTCGTGCATGATGGTATCCTATGCCTTCTTGAAGCATGCCGTTCGCACCCATGCGCATGTCAAATGGGTTCACCGTCAAAACCATGAAGAATTTTAATTGCTTGCCGGCCGGTTTGGATTTCATCCTAACCACTCTCTCTCTCTCTCTCTCTCTCTTCAAAACATGCAAGCATGCATGTGCTTGCAAACTGGCCCACATGATTCACACCCCCTATATATCCTTCAAGTGGAGCATCTCTGCGGCATGTTAACATATTCATGAGTGCTGCACACACGTACGCATGCCATGGGATGATGCATGTGGCCTATATATAGGATCTCCCATAATTTTATTTTAATCTCCTATCTAACTATCACCAACCTGATTACCTTGAGAGATTGTCCTCTTCATAAGAAACAATTGAAGCCGTCCTATAGCAATTTCTTAACAACTAACTTCTCTTGTATGTTGTGCATGTTATGCCCATTCTCCTTCAAATTGATCTTCTTAATTTCTAATTAATCAATGAAGTGAGATTAATTATATCAAGTACGTACCTCACAAGAGAATGGATCATGCATGGCTCAAAAAAAAAAAAAAAAACTGTTGGCTGAAATTCAACATCCTACCAATTAAGTCTAGCAAGCCCTATTATCATGCATGGTAATTAAGCTGTGGAATATGACAGGATGAATGAAAGAGATGGATAGTTTATGTGCTTCTATTTTGTATTTTTCTGTATAATGGATTTAGAATCTATTCTCGATCTCCATCCCAATACTTGAAAAAGCATGGCTTCCACTGAGATTTCTTAATACTTTCCCCCATACGACAAAGGAGAGTGCCTCTTTGTGGGCCTATATTCTTTGTGCTCTTTTCATTCTTTTTTCTTCGAAAACTGCAGGTGGAGTGAGTGGGCTTTGTGGGAGAGGAACAAAATAAAGGGGAGGAGAAGATAAAGGGACTGCCATGGAAGTGGCAAGCATAATTGCCAGAATCCTATCACAAAAGGGCTTGAGAAAAGGCCCCCACATTGGTGCACCCCAAACCGTAGGTAATTCGAGTTTTGTTTATACTATTATTATTTTATATATCATGTCATTGTGACCTCAGCTTACATGTATATTCTACGATTCATCCCATTCGGTACCATGAATTGAATTGCACATATCAGCAAAGAAATTAAGAACAATATGTATGTGTATGTGGACAAAATCGAGAAGAAAAGAAAAGCGATCGACGACGTCTACTGGGCCGGGGGCTACGTCCACAGATAAAAGGCAGTCAGAAAGTTTTTTTTTTTTTGTATAAAATAAGCACGACGGATTAAAGGTCAACTAATAATCCAAATAATTAATATAGGTAGGTTTTAAACTCAGAATGAGTAATAGTAAACTTTGTTCCTATATATGTTTGCTTCTATTCCCAACTGGAACATATATAATAGCAAGATGTTATGGTCAAGCTACATTGCTGAGAAGTGAAGTAAATTAACCAATTTGTGCCAATTAAGAGCAGATTAAGTAGTAGAGTGGAATGGGATAAGTTTTGTCGGCTATGATATATGGTCATCTTGCCAACCAATTAAAGCAAACAATTAAACACTTGTTTCACATCCCCCGGCCAAAGGAGATGAAAGGAATCTGTTGAATTGAATTCAGAGAACCAGGATAAGAATCTGCTTGTTTTTACCTATACGAATAAGATGGGGGGGGCATCGCATTAATACTTCATGAGCTACGGACAAAGGAAATGTACCCAAACCATAAAATTCCACTCACTCGGCAACAGAGCTAGAAACAAAAAAGATTAACAGTAATGGTACATCCAATTCATATATACGCACAGCAACATACCCCATTTCATTAAAATGGAGAAGACAGGGGAGGTGACTCATGAGATATCTAAATCAGACATACAAATCCTAAAACTAGAACAGTTGAAGCTGTAAGAGAGTTATTTAGATCGAAAGGGGTGGTCATAGAGCCTACACTTTAATTTCCTTCTCAGAGATTAAAAAATCAGCCAGCTTTGGTTTCTTAATTAGATTAATTAGAGCCACCACCACACCACCTTAATTAACTGACAAAGAACATCTGGGGAACTGGGAAAGGAAGCCTAAGGAAAGAACCAGTGGGAACCCAGAATCAAGTCTAGTCTTATTAAGTTTTCTCTCTTATGACCAAAGAAAAGATAACGAGAGGAACCATGAGGAAGGTGCATAAAAATATATAATTCATTTTTTTTTTTAAAAAAAAGAAATTATTAGAAAAAGAAATGAAAAGAAAAGCAAAATTTTGTTGGCCCCGTATGCTGCGTTGGAAGGCTGGAATCCCCTCTTTACTTCCACCTACCAATAAAACTCTTGATTTGGGGGAAAATGGAAACAGTGAGAATGGCTGGTGACCCTTTAAGACACACCCGCCCCCTTCATTACTGCTCCCCCATGCCCACATGGAGGGAACTCTAAAAAAACCCACCCAATGAGTCCTTTTCATATTTTATGAGCTCATGCTTGAAAGTTCTGCCTGTCAGAGCCCACTACCATGGTATTTGAAGCTGACCCCAGAGAGAGAAAGACTAGGAGATAAAATATAAAAGAGAAGAAGGGATGATGGGCTTTGTGGTTATTCTGAGGTTTCCAAGCATTGAAAGAGGTGACAAGAGAAGGGAGCTGGTCGTGGATTGATGAATTCCATGAATAATTATTCCGTCTAGTGGGGAGGAGGTTGCTTGGAAGCGGGAGTTGTGTTCTTCTTCTGGACCAAGACCAAGAAGGGTGGAAGTTTTTCAACAGCCAGGCGACCCTATGATCAGCAGGCAAGAAGAAGACAACCACGCCCATGTCCACAGCTACAGACAGCTCTAGGAGAAGGATTACAGTTCCAAAATTCCCCAGGGATGGCCTCTAGCTGCTACTGCAAGCCTCCTCCAATCATTGCCATCTTTGTTGTGTTTCTTCTTCTCCTGGCAGCCGCTAGTCCTCCAGTCCACTCGGCGCCGTCGGCAAATAGCAGCACCCTTCGGCCTGGCGAGGAACAATTGAAATATAGGCGGATTAGAGCCCATATAAAAAGGCTCAACAAGCCTTCGATCAAGACAATCAAGGCATTTCACTCCTCCCACCCACATTCAGCTTCTCTTCATCATCATCATCCAGGGGAGGTTCATGACCTGATTCTTTTTTGTTTTTTTTTTTTTGGCAATGTGCAGAGTCCTGATGGTGATTTCATAGACTGTGTTCCATTTCACCTCCAACCAGCCTTCGATCATCCAAAATTGAAAGGACGAAAGCCATCGGTAAACGAGATTTCGTGTGATGAGAGTCTTTGCAAGCTTGGCATCGACGCTAACGAACGAGATGCGGTTTAATTGCAGGATCCACCTGAGAGACCCGGAGGCTACGTTGTTCAGGCAGCTGAAGTGGATGACACCCTCCAGGCATGGATGGCCACCGGCGAATCCTGCCCAGAAGGAACGGTGCCCATAAGGAGAACAACAGAAGCCGATATCCTGCGAGCTACCTCCATTGGGAGATTTGGGAGGAAGCCAGTGCGGAGAGTAAGACGCGATTCCACCAGCAGCGGCCATGAGGTCAGTCCAACTGAAATTGAATTCATCTAATAGATGGTTATCACCTTCTCGATTTTTTTTTTTTATTCACTCGAAATTTAAAACTAAGGGGGACACAAAAAATAAATAAATAAATTCAATATCAGTTAGCTAGAGTCACAGCAGGACCACTCCCAACACCCCCTTCCCCAACCTTTCCCAAAAAAAAAAAAAAAAAAAAAACTTTAATTTTTCATTTTCATTTATTTTGCACGGAGAGAATGAAGTCAACTTCTATGATAACTCTCTTTCCCTTTGTAAATCCAGCCTCTTCTTCTATTAACAGCTCTATTTTACGTTTTCCTTTTTGATAAAAAACGGAAGGTCCGATGCCTGAAGGGCGAAAAAAGGAGCCTTGGTTTATTTTTGGCTTCTAGTGAAAACATAGATTTTTTTTTTTTTTCCTTTTCCTTCTTTTTTTTGTTGTTGTTGTTGTTTAGGAAGAGGGGGCGGTGGGTTTAGAGAGGATTTGGCTTACGTAAATTTATTTAAAATCAGGACAAAACATAGATTTCATAACAAAGTCCAAGTTGGAGCAAGAGTTAAAAAGAAAGAAAAAAAAAAAAAAAACAGAGCCAGTCTATCTTCTCCCTTCCTTCATTCATATTGTATGATATGATGGGACTTATTACCATGCTCGTTTAAAATAAGACAAGGCCCTCATGTGCATCCAAAGAAGCTTCAGGAATGGAACCAAAATGAGGCCCTTGACTGAACTTGTTTAATCATTTGCAGAGTTGTCTTATATGTAGCTTCCAGAAGACCTCCTAATTCCAAGGAATTCTCAAGCACAAGGCTAACTTGTGATTTCTTTACGGTAGATTAGTTAGAATCTCTAGATGCTTAGATACAACAACTCCGTAGACTTGAAGCAAGGCATTCCTATCTTCAATGCTTGACTAATTTTTATAATTTACATCATGGGTACAGCATGCAGTTGGGTATGCAACGGGAGATCAGTATTATGGTGCAAAAGCTAGTTTAAATATTTGGGCCCCAAGAGTAACGAGTCCATCTGAGTTCAGCTTGTCGCAAATCTGGGTCATCTCCGGATCGTTCGGCAATGACCTCAACACCATCGAAGCTGGATGGCAGGTGAATTAAAAATCTTTTTCGATTGCAAACTCTTTTTTTTTTTTTTTTTTGGTGGGGGTTATACACTGGAATATATCCAGGCCCCGATGCATAATGCACATTGAGGGGAGTAGCTTATTAAGTGCAGTGAACAAAATGACTTTTGACTGTTTTGGCAAACTCCTGCTGAGGGACCGATGGTTCATCAATAATATATTAAGCAGCGTTCGCTGAATTGGGATACTTCTATTAAAAAAAATTCAGGTTCACTTGTTTTAGCTTCCCTCTTAAATTAATAATAATAATAATAATAATAAGGGCAAGGGGTTGTTAATCCAACCTAAGTATAATTATGTTTTTGTTTTTAGAATTCGCTAGTTATAGTGAATATTTGTGCATCTGGTTTATTGTGTTTTCTGTTTTAAGTTGTTTTGCTCAAGTTCAGTGAAATAATGTATGTCTTCTTTTACTGCTTTCAGATCAGCCCAGAGCTATATGGGGATAATAATCCCAGATTTTTCACTTATTGGACAGTAAGTACATTACCTGACCTTAAACCAAATAGATTAGAAGTTCTGTTGTATTTTAGTTTTTGTGCGAAATGGTGACAATCTATATTATTAGTATATAGTATTCTTTTATATATATTTTTTAAATATCATCCAATTGAAGTGACTAAAGATCAAATATATCCGTTTAATATTATAATTTTTTTGTTTCCTCTCAACACAGACCGATGCATATCAAGAGACAGGATGCTACAACCTCCTGTGCTCTGGCTTTGTTCAAACAAATAATCGGATTGCTATTGGAGCAGCTATCTCACCAAAATCAATTTATAATGGTGGGCAATTTGACATCAGCCTGCTAGTGTGGAAGGTAATTTTAAACTAAATTTATTATTATATTAAGTGCAACTAAGAAATATATAATTAATATATATAATAATTAGGGATATAATTAAGTTAAGACAGCTCGCAAGTAGATCGAAATCGATTCAAGAAATATTCGAAATCGATTCGCTGCTTATCGAGTCGAGCTCGAACTCGAGCTATTCGAGTATATTATTGAGTCGAGTCCAAGTATTAAAATATTCGATTAAAAAAGCTCGCAAATTTGGTCAAGAATTTTAATATTTTATTTTATATTATATTTATTTAATAAAAATATTTTATTTTATTTTAAAAATTTATTTTTAATTTTTTATATAAAAATTTGATCGAATCAAGTATATCGAGTATTTCATCGAGCTTAAGCTTTAAATAAAAAATTTAATCAAACTAAGTCAAATTTTAAGCTTCAAATTTTAGAATCAAATCGAGCTCGATCTTAGCACTATATCAACTCCTAAAAATATGCAAACATCAAGAGTTCATAAGCAAACACCGGCATTAAAAGTTTGCTCCCATGTCATGGTTGTAAGAAAGTATAGGCACTTGAGCGATCCCGCAGTTACGGTGACAGGGATAATTCTAATCCTTTTTATGTGCTTAAAAAAAATAATTTATATTTTGATGATTTCATCTTGATATATGTACGAAGTTTTTTTTTTTCTATATTTATTTCTATACTTATCTCATCCTCTTCCATCTTGGCGCTGCTACCTTATTCTTTCTTCATATATATATATATAAAAGATTTAAACAAAATAATAAAAAATAATTTTATAGATAAATAATTATATGTACGGCTGCATTTCCAATCACTACCAATGTAGGGGCCCGCCCACCATTTAGTGCTGGTACGGATCCCCAACATCTGGTTGGTGAATCGAAGTGGAGCTTTAACCTTCCTTCGCTTACCCTCCCGTCACTCGTCAGGTACAGACCATTATGGCATGACGCAGGCCGAGGCTACAGTCCAGCCCTTTTTATTTTCTCCCTGGGCTTTCTCTGGACCCGTCCGGCTGCCGTTTGTAGGCTATTGGCCTAACAAAACTCCTCCGTATGAGCTCCCTGTCCTGTGGTGCCTAATGCTAAGACAAAACGTTAAATTCTTACACAAATCTTTTACCCTCTATTTTTTTTTTTTTTTGGGGCCTATAAATTCTATATATTTTCTTCCATATAATAGTAATGTTGTTATGATTAGGATCCAAAGCATGGACATTGGTGGCTGGAGTTTGGATCGGGGGTATTGGTTGGCTACTGGCCTTCGTTCTTATTTAGCCATTTATCAAGGCATGCAAGCATGGTGCAATTTGGTGGAGAGATTGTTAATACTCGACCATCAGGATTTCACACGTCGACACAGATGGGTAGTGGGCATTTTGCTGGAGAAGGATTCCGTAGAGCTGCTTACTTTCGAAATTTGCAAATTGTTGATTGGGACAATAGTTTGATCCCTTTGCCCAACTTGCGAACCTTGGCTGACCATCCAAATTGCTATGACATACAAGGAGGATTTAATAGAGCGTGGGGAAATTATTTTTACTACGGCGGTCCAGGAAAAAATGTGAGGTGTCCTTAAAAAAAAAATTTTAAAAAGAAAATATGAGGGTTTTTTCTTTCTTTTTTGTCTTTTTCTCCTAAATTTTTTCGGGATGGGGTTGTGAAGCATGTTTCTTTCTTTTTTTTTTTTTTTTTTTTTTTTTTTGGTTATCCTATGAAAGAATATCTTCTTTCTTGTTCATCATATTATATAACTTTTGAAGGATATTGTAAATTTAGAAAAAATATATATATATATATATATAGTGAAGATATATACTGCTTGTGTATGTATCTCATTCTATTCCATTATAGTATCCTTTATTAAATAAGCTTAATTAAAAATGTCTTATCCTATCTTAGTGATGATCGATAGAGTAACCCACATCATCCATTCATTTTTCCCTATTGACGAATTGTTACCGCCGGGATCCGTCCTCCGACTCAGGCGTGATCGATCTCCAAAGGCGGATCTGCACATAAATCCTCGCGCGAGAGGCGTTGGGGATGACCCTCCACGGAAGACCCTCCGACGCTCAAGTCAGTGGGAGGAAATCGGTGATCAATCAGAAAACGATGAGGTAGATCTCTCTGGGGAGTCTCTCCGAGGGCGGCCAATCGGAAGCTCTAGGGGGCGAGAGCACCGATGAGCAGCAGAGAGTGGGAGTGAGGGTGCGAGCGCGCGCGTACCTAAGGGAATCTGGAAGTGTCCTATTTATAGACTATCACCTGGATCTTGAGCGCCTTCTGGAAGGTTCAGAGGTTGTTAGGATACGGGGATGGATCGAATCAGGCCATTGTGGGGCCGTTAGGATCTATATCTTGCCTGTTAGGGGATCGACGGCCAGGAAAGCTTCTTGATGGCTTGAGATCTGGTAGGTGTGTAGGCCTCGAGTAGCTGCGATAGGTTCTAGATCACTTCTCGACATGATTCCTTGCCTAGGTTGTTGTTATGGTAGGCCTGGACTCTCCCGCGTCAGGTTCCGCGGATGTGAGTATCGGATCGTGGATCGCTCGGTAAAGCCGGGCCATGGAGGCTCGGGAGGAAATGAGCTGTAGGAAGCTCGAGAGGGACGAGCTATGGAAGCTCGGGGGAGCCGAGCTATGGGAGCTCGGGGAAACCGAGCTATGGAGGCTCGGAGGAGTCGAGCCATGGAAGCTCGGGGAGGCCGAGCGATGGGAGCCCGGGAGGCCGAGCTATGGAAGCTCGGGGAAGCCGAGCCATGGAAGCTCAGGGAGGCCGAGCTATAGAAGCCCGGGGAGGCCGAAGGAAGGAGGTCGGTCTTAGCCTTCTTGCACGGATATTAATGCAATGACGATTTTACCTTCCAACACGAATCATGATAAATCATGTTTTTTTTTTGGAAGTCCTGACATTTCAGTCAGGACTTGAAAAAAATGTCAGAATGCTTGCTTTGCTGTAGACCCTAGCTAAGGTTACCCAAATTCATCACAGAGGAAGCATTATTGCTGCCGTTGTTCCATTTCAATATCTGCACCTCTATCTTTCAATGTAAATAACTCCCGAGAGAAATAAATTTGATGGTAAAAATAGATAGCCAAAGATTTCAAGGGGCTGTATTTGTAGAGAAGGCAACATAGAAACAAAAAGAAAAAGAAGAATCAAATCCTAATTTTTTTTTTTAATTTATGTACAGATATCTTTTCGAATATAAGTTTAAAACTAGAGTATCATAAGTTTAAAACTAGGATGTCGTAAATTTTTTTTGCTTTCTAAAAATATGTCTTAATTTTATAATTACGATGTCGTAAGTTTAAAATTAAGGTATCGTAAATTTTTTTCTCGGGATACCGTAAAGTTGTTTTAACATATTTTTAATGAGTATAATTCACATAGAATTTACTGCATCAAAAATGATGTACAAAATTTTTTCAAAAACTGATGGCTGATAACCATCCCTTCTTCAAGGCCAAGCCACCCATTTGTACCCCCGGCCCCGGCCCCGGTCCCGGTCCGGTGCGGCCAAACGAACTCTCCCCGTTTTCCGAATAACATCAAACTTGATGACGACCATATGGACACGGTCCATGACGTGAGACGGTGCTCTCACCTTGACAAAAAGAAGAGTTATCCCTTTTTCGAAAATTTATTCTGGGCTCCTATAATAATAAAGCGCAGCATTGTCCTTTTCCCCGGGTATCTATAAACTGGGATCTCTGTGCTATCTGAATCTAAACACTACTAGCCTGGCTGGACTGGAAGTCATAATCAGGGCGAGGAAAGAAAATACATGTAACAAAGATAGATGAAAATCATTCCTAATTACGCAGAGAACGGGCGACAATGCTGAACTTTGAGACGAAAATACATGTGACAAAGAGTTCGTCACTGGCCAAGGTCCCAACTTGAGCACGGCCTACCAATTATTACCCTTCTCCTTGAATCCAAGCCTAAATTTTGGAGGAGTCGGGCCTTCAGATGGGCTTATATATGAACACCATCAGGGTACAGGCCAGTGCTATATATATATATATATATATATATATATATCTATGAACAAAACAGAACCAGACCCAATTTTCAACACAACTTTCCATTTTGCAAACCCTTTAAATTTATTTAATTACAACCCTCTACCATGGGGTTCCTATTTTGGAAGATTGTATGTCAACGTGCTGTGGTGATATTTAAGTTCCCTTTTTTTAAATCACTTCCAAAAAGAAAAGAAAACAAAACAAAAGGGATCCTTTATGAACTTATTAAAAGGACAACAATGTCTCTGATACTTGAAAATTTATGTGATAAAAAATAAAAAATAAAAAAAGCTCATCTTATCAGTATGTCATTGTTAATCTAGATGACAGGTAAGTCATTGTTCTAACCAGGGGAACCCCTAGGTTTATTAATTATGCGGTAATTTTAAGGTCCACCAAAGCCTCCGAGATTCTCTCAATTCAATCTAAGCCTTGAGGAAAGATCTTTAGATCCAAAAACTAGCTGATAAAAAATAAAAAAGGTAACAGAAACATAATTTTTCAGAATGTCCCCAGCTTAATTCGCTGCAACTTCAATTTTGTTAACTGCCAATCAAACCCTAGAATTGGTGGTCTTCTCAGAAAAAAAGAGCAGAATGTTATTTTCAGCCATGATATGCCTAGCTAGAAAGCAGAATTAGATGCAGTCAACAACATCAGGACCGTTGGCTGCTTGATAACAAAACGAAAAGAGAAAGACCCTCCTTGTCAAAGACCAACAAATTGCAGGGTTACAACTACAAATACGTACCAAGAAAGAATTGATATCAGATGGGTGATGAACATGCATGCAATTCCCATTTTATTTTCATTGAGGTAATTAAGCAGATCGGTTCAATGCATTGCAATTACGTCAAGATGCATGGTGATTCTTCTCATACATCAAATTAATATAGAAGTAATTAAGAAGCTAGAGAAGAAGAAGAAGATGATGATGATGTAGATAGAGATCATTATGGTTACGTACTGAGAAATTAAAGATGCCCATGAATTTACGAGAAATGCAACAAATTAAAATCGAATCTTCTGATTCATTATTTCTATTTAGAAATTAGCATAAGATAATATGAGTGAAAAATTGCGCGCAATTAACAAGTTGATGCATGCATAGTGGCATGGAGTAAGAAGAGGGAGGGCAGAGGTAGGTAGGTAGGTCATAGCGTCCTGGGGGGCTTTTCCAGCAGAGCAGAGAGATATACCTCCGCCTTGGACTTGAAGGATACCACCCACTTATGCTTCTTGTATCTGAATTGCAGGAACATGTACATATAGTCGTCCAAATCGTTTCTATTGCAGAAGAACTTGTCAACCCACAGCAACCCACCGGGCCTCAGCACCCGATCCCAATCAAACAGGATGTAGTCCAGGAGTTGGAGGTCGACCCACCCATCGAGGAACACGCTCGTGTGGATCAAATCCATCGTGTTGTCGAAGAACGGCAACCGCTGGCTCAGCGTGGCGTACAGCGGAATCAATCCTCTAAGAGCAATCGTCTCACTGAATGGCGCACCCACATTCAAAGCGGTGGAGACTATGGTCACATTCCACTCCCTCATCCTTGCAGCAAAGCTCCCCGTTCCGATGCTAATGTCGAGCCCGATCCTGATCTCCCCGGGCTTCACCGCGAGGACGTCGCTGATGAGGAAGTCTACGCGCGAGGAGGAGGCATTATTATTGGTGACCCACTTCAGCTTCTCCCTCTCCAAGTCAAAGCACCCGGTGCACTTGGAGAAGCCCCTCTTCCTCGGGACGTTTCTGCCGGCCGCCGATAGGCACTTGAAATCCCGGCAGCGGTAGTGGCTCCACCGAACGTTGCGGTCATCTGGCATGGTCCACAAGGACTCGTTGATCGGGAGCGGTCGCTGGTAGAGCTTCGATGCTCGGGCCAAGCACCGCCTCCTGGGAAGGGGGTCGCAGCCACCCAGCATCAGCGTCTGGGCCAAATGCCAATCATCGTTGCAGTAGGACCCCACGTCATAGTCCATGTATTCCTCCAGCTCCTTCCTCATAAGAACGCAGGCATGGCCGATGGTATTGTAGGTCTTATTCCTGCGATATATGTTGAGCCTTCCATTCTTGTTACCTTTGGCTGTAATGTACTTTCGGGTCTCCTCCACCGTGAAGAAGTTTATCAGAGGGTCCTCCGCCCCAGAGTCGTCGTCGTCGTCGTCGTCGGGCTTCTTCGGTATTCGGATTTGCCTGAGGGCAATGTGGGCACTGTAGAGGGGTTCGATCACCTCCTCCTCAAGGAACGTCCTGAATTCGGACTGCGTCATATTGTTCGGCCGGGCTGCAGCTTTGTCTCTCTTCTCCTTGTCCATCTTGTGAATGATGGCCTCGAGCTTGTCCTGAAGCTCCGAGAGCTGAGAGACGACGTCTCCCACGCGGTCAGATAGGGACTTGAGGTCGAAGTCGGCAAAACCCAGCTCCTTGAGATCTGTATGGAAGCTCTGGCTGCAGGCATCGGCGTCTTTGTTGGGGATCAGGAGGCCGGCCGAGTAGAAGCGATGGAGGGTGGCGACGCTGATAAGGACGGTAAGGACGCCTAAAAGGACCTGCACCATGACCACGATCCTAGAAAATCTAGACCTAAGAATCCACGGGGTCTCCATTCTCGACTAGATGAGGGTTCAAAAAAAATAATTTAATTTTTTTTTTTTAAAAAAAAAAGGGGGAATGGAGTGAGCAACAACCCCTATCAAAATCCTAAATTCCTATTAAGATCTTCTCCTCGATCTCCTCCTCCTTTAAACAACCAAGCTATAGAGACAGAGGTTTAGAGCTCCATAACCTTGCAGAGAATTTTCTATATCTATTCCTAAGAAATCATCACTAATGGAGTCTTCTACGGGTACTCGAAATCAATATCCGTTGCGAGCTGACGAATGAATTACGCGGGGATAGGGGGATTAATATTTGCTTTAGAGATTCCCGTCAAATTTCCTCTATTATGACGTTCTAGTGGATGCTAACCCTCTAGAGTCTAGACTTTCTGAAATCCAACAAACTAATCCAACATAAGAATCAAAAAAAAAAAAAATTCTACCATAAAAACCCAAACTTTGAGAAAGAAAACATGACCAAACTAAACATAAATTTCTCAAATCTACCGAAAGAAACGGGAAGAGGAGAGGCGAACCGGGCACACAGAGCTGGATCCAAGAGCTGAAGCCCTCCTTCTCCCCCTCTCTCTCTCTCCCCCTCCATCTCTCTCCGGTATATAAATTAAAATTAAAAGCCTCGAAAAGGTTAGGGTTGACTAAAGTTAGCGTTGGGGTTCCATTCTCTGGAAGCAAGGAGAAGAGTATTTTATTATTTTTAGAAGAGAAGGTGGCGGGAGGGGGGAAACGAGTTTGGCCAGTTGGCCCTCGTCTGGCGACCGTAAAAGCAACGCCGATTTATTCGCGTGCTCGGACAGCAAGTGCTCCTCCTCTAGTAAACAATCCACATGGCTTAAATTCGACGGAATACACGGTAAAGCTATGATCCCCTAGCGTACGATGCGAGAAGTCAAAAAAAAAAAAAAAAAAACTGACCTCCCCTACCCGTTGAGATTTGAAAAGGCAGCAAGAAGTAGGCCATTAAGGAGAAAAACGATAGGTACGACGCGAGCATTGGAGGCGGGCGCGCGCGCACCAGTCCGCACTGCTAATGGATTAGGACCGACCCTCCCCCGCCGCAAGCCTTTTTTTTTTTTTTCTTTCTTTCGGAAGAGCGATCACAATATTTTAGAATGAGTCAAAAGTCTGGATACATCATAATACAAAATTTAAATATGAATTAGAAGACATAAATCATCCTACATCTAGCTTTATGATCCTAAGTGATGGGCATCTGGGAAGCTACCGATAGATGTATCAAATCTGAGCATTATAAGCATAGTCCGAATATCATGGATCAAGGAATTAGTAAGCAAGTGGTCGCCAAAATCCTGTTGAAGCCACGAATAATAATGATAGAATCCTTCTCAATAATGAGCCTTCGGATGCCCAGCCTGCAGATAACATAGAATATACCAGCCATGCAGCATATAGCTCAACTAATGGCACCGAAAGATCAAGAAGGTCAAAACCACCCGTTACTATCATCGACCCATCCGACACACGGATCACAAAAGCAAACCAGCAAGTCTGCCTCGAACACTTTCATCGAAATTGATTTTGACAAACCCTAGGAATGGAGGCTCCCAAGAAATAAAGATCGTATTACGGTGCGCTGCCAAGGCAGCAGGAGAGCCCCAGATGCCAAGGTTATCAGAATCAAGAGCAACATGATAAAGGGTGTACTCAGCAGAAAGAGACAAAGTTGTTCAGACAATCCTATAAGGGGGAGCAGTCTCATCAGCGAAAATAAACTAGTTTCGAGATAATCAGACCTGGTAAGCAATATAAGCAATCGTGGCACCCAACTACGAGATACCCCTCCGCATGTCCTACCTAATCAATCTCAGAAAGGATGTGCGACTAGGATCACTACTATCACCCCAAAAGCAGTAACCTGAGATCTGCTAAATCTGTCTTACTCTACCGTAAGTGAAGATAGCATGATCAGCAGTCTCCTCCTCAAGCCCACATAATGGGCACGTAGGCTGGATCGACATACCCCTCCCAGAGAGTAGGGAACATGTAGGAAGGCAATCCCATGTGTTGGCCCAGATGGCAACCCAAGAGGGGGGGGTGAATTGGGTTCTTAAAAATTTAAGACTTTTTAACTTTAATTGATTAGTTAGCAAGATGTGCAAGTGAGAGGCTAACTAAAATCAATACACAAGCAAATAAAGAGAGATAGAGAAAGAGAAAATATAGCACGGCAAACACAAGATAATTTTATAGTGGTTCGGTGCAACCAACACCTACGTCCACTCCCAAGATTCACTTGGGTCCACACTATAATCTCTCTAGATTACAGCCGAGTTGTTTTCCAAGCTCACAACTCAAACTTGTTGTTTTCCGGGTGCACAACGAACCCAGCTGGTTTTAACTCGGGCTTACCAGCACAAAACCCTACACGTTGTTTTTCACGGGCTCACAACTAACCCAACACAAGCACTCCGGCTTGTAACGAGGTATACCAACCTCCACTGATTCAATCCACTGATTGAATCAGCAAACAATATAATAATAGAGTTTGAACAATAAGTGCTCCCCTTGAGCAAATATACAAATGAAGTACAAAAATAAAGGTTAGAAAAGCCTGATTGTATTGCAGATGGTAGATGCTTGGGCTTTCTTCCTTCTTCTCTTTAACTCCTCTTGAAGTGTTGAATCACGCCTCAGCTAGATTCTTGACCGTTGAAGACTTTGGAGTTGAGATGAAGCTTTTTCCTCTTTTGAAAATCCTCGATTTGACCTTTGAAACGCTTTGGATTTTCTTTTGCTCTTGTGGATTGATGAGAAGGAGTAGACGAAACTTTCACTTGGATTTCACTCCTTTTGAATCACTCTCTTTGAGCTAAAAGATTTTTTCAATATGCTCTGTTTTTCCCTCTTTTCAAATGATATTCTTTTCTCTCTTTTTGATTTTCTCTTTTTGATTTGAAAAGAACTCCTCTATTTATAGAATCTGCAAAAATATATCCGTTAGAGACAAAAAAATAGCCGTTATTCAAAAATCTTACCGTTGGGGCTGATGTGTCATCGTTAAAAATCGCGCCCAGATTCGCGGAGTCGACTCGAGCTCTGAGGGAGTCGGCTCGAGGTCGATTACCAAAAATAGAAACATTTTAACCATTGAAGGGTCGACTCGCGAAAACAAAGTGTCGGCTCCTGAAAGTCGGGAGTCGACTCGAGGAAAATGGGGAGTCGACTCGAGAAGTGCTCAAAAAACATGGGTTCTGTTGTTTGAGCGGAGTCGGCTCGCACAGACAGGAGTCGGCTCGCAAGAATTCAGGGGTCGACTCTTGAAAACCAAGGGTCGACTCGAGAAAAAGGAAAAAGGGAGTCGACTCGGAAACCCTTGAGTCGGCTCGGGACCGATACAAAAATCAGAAAAATGTTCTGATTGACTTTAAAACTTGTCCCAATTAAATTTAAAATATAAATTTGACTTGAATACATTAAATATGACATTAAGCATGGATTCAAGACATGTTTCAAGAATTCATCGATTGAATTATAATGTGTAAAAATTCCTTTTTGAAATCTTTTAAGCATAGACTTGAAACTTCTTTTTCTAACGGTTCAAAACTCATTAATATAACCATTGATAGTTCATTCCTTTCAATTTGAATAAGCTCAAGGTTTTTGATAAATAAACACATTGTTTTCTTTAAGATACTCATGGCTTTTGGAAATCATCAAAATCAATAAAGTTGGGGCAATTATGTTTCAATAATTTCTCAACAATCTCCCCCTTTTTGATGATGACAAAAACATTGAGTATATGCATTATAAAATTGAAAAAATTTGTGATTCCAAAATCAACTTTGTGTTCATGGAAAGGCTCCCCCTCAATGAGGTAGCTCCCCCTATGAACCTTAATTTTATAAATCATTCAAAATTTTTCAAAATCAAAACTTAAGAATTTTCTTTATGAAATTCAATTTATCTCTTCCCCTTTCAAAATTAAACTTTGATTGAATTGCATATACGATTAAATATAAATCTCTCCCCCTTTTTTGTAATCAACAAAAAGGTTAGGAAGAATATAAATTCTTTATCTTTTTCTATTTAACTTATCAATTGAAGATAATCATTCAAAGTATTCAAGATACTTACAATTGAAATAGACAAAGTGAATGCATCAAACTTTCTCATTACTTCAAAATGAAAGTACATGAAATGTAAACTTGTCATTGCATTGAAAGTAAACTTGATTACATCAAAAGAGATTACATGAAAACTTAAAAATTTCTTCTAGTAATTCTATTCAATGATACAATTGCTTCATCCCTTCACATTGAAGTCTAACATAGTCTTTGAGTTTTTCATCAACAAAAGTACAAGCAGATGTAATTTTATCTTGAAGCTCGGCGTTGCATTGGGAGTATGTCTCCGAGTCACCGCAGATGTCCTTAAGTTCTCCAAAGATATTCTTTAAATTTTCACTTAAGGACCGGTAGATGAACTGAGAGTGGACTCAATCAATGCAACCCGATCACTGAGAGAATATAAGGCTTTTAAATTCATATACTTTTCATTAAATTCTTCTTTCATCTCTTTTCTTGATCACTTAACTCAGATTTGAATAAAGATCGAAGTTGATCTAACTGTGTATCAGAAAAACTAGCAGATGAAAGTGGAAGACTGAGCAGGAGCAATAGTAGGAGCAGGGGTAGAATCAGAAGCAGGAGCTGGAATAGACTCTGGAACAGATGAGCACTGAGGAGGCTCAGGTGATGAATGTCTCAAGAAGGTCTGGGTGCCTCAGCATCTAAGTCTCTATCCTCAGTAACAGTCTTTCTCTCCCAACTTCCATTTTTCTTAACAAACCCCATGCGATGAATAGTAGCCAAAGATAATAATCTGTATGTCTTAACTCCTTCTTTGGCTCACTATCACCAAACACAATCCCTTGGCTTTGAAATAATTTAGTCAAAACCATGCCATAGGGTAAACTTGATTTCTTTTTCCCGCCACAATCTGCAATATACCATCATCCTAGGTAGATTGATGGGCTTCCCAGAAACAACAGCATCCATAACAAAAATATCTCTCAGAAACATAGTCAAATCGGCCTGTCTTGGGAAAAAATCCTGCTGCAGATTGTGGAGAATCTTAATTCCAATGGCAGTTGACTAGCAAAGACTTCTTCAAATCCCTCAAAATTTCGGTTCAATAGTCTAGTGAGGGCTGGAGACCTATCTTCTGGGGCAAATGTGGAGGTCCAGACAAGGGTAACTTCAATAATCTAGAAGAATGGAGGATGTGATGTTCAACCAATGCCTCTAACTTGCTACCAAGCCATCATCTCCTCTAGTCAAATTCTTGTAAAACTCTTTAACTAAGCAGGGTAGGTGGGACAGTCCAATGAACATATACTCAAATCCCATCTCAATTAGTTGTCTACCTATGATGAATCCTTCATTCTCAAACAATTCAAAATCAACTTTCTTCCTGTGGTACAATCCTACTGGCAAGAGATCTACCTGAGGAGTAGGAGCTGGAGCAGGAGGATCACTAGCGAAGGGGTAGAGAGAATCCGTAGACGGCTCGCGGACGGGTCGTCGACGGTCCTCTTTCTCTTCAAACCGGCGCCACTCGAGCTAGCTCCACGGGTTTTGGGTGCCATTGATCTTGAAGGATTGTTTAATCAGAGGTTTTTGAGGTTTGGAGGGTTTTGGGAAAGTTTTGGAGAGGATTTGGAAGATTTGGAAGATGAAATGTCCGTCGGGTCGACTCGTGCCCTAAATAAATCGACTGGGACCACGTCGAGTCGACTCGCGCAAAGTGTGGAGTCGGCTCGCGACTAGTCACAGAGCACGGACACGATCTCGAGTCGACTCGCTCAGAGGAGGGGTCGACTCCTGAGTTTCAGCAGAAACTCGAGTCGACTCCGATACTCTCGAGTCGGCTCCGGACAAATTCAGAGAAAAAATAGATTAAGATTCAGAGAATCCGAATTGAGTCCGGAATTTGATCTTTGAGTATGATTAAAAATCATGGATTTTGAGAGATCAAATTGATATGAGTTCTAGATAAAATTTCCTTAAGATTTTGAGAAATTGAAAGAACTCTAGATATATTTCCTTAGAGGTTTCAAAATTTATTCAAAAGGGTTACAAATTCCTAACTCTCCTCTAAGATAACAAAATCTTTCTTCGCTTAAAGGTTTTGTAAAGATGTCAGCTAATTGTTCTTCAGTGTTTACATAATCTAAACAAATTTCATCATTAGCTACATGTTCCCTTATAAAATGATATCTAATTTCTATGTGTTTTGTCTTGAGTGTTGAATTGGATTTTTAGTTAAGTTGATTGCGCTAGTGTTATCACATCTTATGGGTGTTTTATCAAGTGTGATACCATAGTCTTCAAGTTGTCGCTTAATCCATAGGATTTGCGCACAGCAACTTCCAGCTGCTACATATTCAGCTTCAGTAGTTGATAATGCAACTGAATTTTGCTTTTTGCTAAACCATGTGATTAAGTTACTTCCTAAGAAATGGCATGCACCACTTGTGCTTTTCTATCTAATTTACATCCAGCATAATCAGAATCTGAATATGCAATTAGGTTTAATGTGGAGTCTCTAGAATACCATAAACCTACATTTTTAGTTCCATTTAGATATCTTAAAATTCTTTTAACAGCTATTAAATGTGATTCTTTAGGTTCAGATTGAAATCTAGCACATAAACATACTGAAAACATATCTGGTCTACTTGCTGTTAAATAAAGAAGGGATCCGATATACCTCGATAATACTTTTGATCAACCTTTTTACCTTCTTCATCTTTGTCCAGCTTGCATGAAGGACTCATTGGAGTTCCGAGGGGTTTCATTGTTTCCATACCAAACTTTTTGAGTAGTTCTCTTGTGTATTTGGTTTGGTTGATAAAGATTCCCTCCTTGCATTGTTTGATCTGGAGTCCAAGGAAGAAGTTGAGTTCTCCCATCATGCTCATCTCGAATTCTCCCTGCATCAACTTTGCAAATTCTTGACAAAGAGAATCGTTAGTAGCACCAAAAATAATGTCATCTACGTATATTTGTACTACAAGTAAATCTTTACTTTTTCTTTTCAAAAACAAAGTTTTATCAACATTTCCTCTTGTAAAATCATTTTCTATTAAGAATTTACTTAACCTATCATACCAAGCTCTAGGTGCTTGTTTCAAACCATATAAAGCTTTGTGCAATTTAAAAACGTGATTTGAAAACTCGTGATCTTCAAAACCTGGTGGTTGTTCTACATAAACTTCTTCATTAATAAATCCATTTAAAAATGCGCTTTTTACATCCATTTGAAATAAGTTAAAATTCATATGACATGCAAATGCAAGTAATAGCCTAATGGCTTCTAATCTAGCTACAGGTGCAAAGGTTTCATCAAAATCAATACCTTCCTCTTGATTATATCCTTTAGCAACCAATCTAGCTTTGTTTCTAATTACAATGCCATTTTCATCTAGTTTATTTCTAAAATCCATTTTGATCCTATTACTGAATGATTTTTAGGTCTTTCAACTAAAGTCCAAACATTATTTCTTGTAAATTGATTTAGTTCTTCTTGCATTGCTAACATCCAATTATTATCTTTTTCAGCTTCTTCTATAGTTTTAGGTTCAATTTGTGATACAAATGCAAGATGATTACTAATATTTCTCATGTATGATCTAGTTCTTATTCCTTGAGATGGATCGCCTATAATCAATTCCTTAGGATGACTATGAGCATATCTCCAGTCTCTTGGAAGATCTATATCATTATGATCAATATTGACATCATCGTCCTTATGTGAATCATCATCTTTAGCCTCTTGTTCATGATCAGAAGATACTTCAATATTAAGTTTTTCAAGATCTTTTTCAATTATGTTTGTATCTTCCTCATCATCAATCTTTTCAGATCCAGTTGCTAAAGATTCATCAAAAACTACATGTATGGATTCTTCAACTACTAAGGTTTTCTTGTTAAAGATTCTATATGCCTTACTAGTTGTTGAATAACCTAGAAAAATTCCTTCATCAGATTTAGCATCAAATTTTCCTAAGTTGTTTTTACCATTATTATGAATGAAACATTTACATCCAAATGCATGAAAGTATTTTATATTTGGTTTTCTTTCATTCCATAATTCATAAGGTGTTTTCTTTAATATTGGTCTTATTAAAGCTCTATTTAAGATGTAACATGCTGTGTTAATTGCTTCCGCCCAAAAATACTTTGGTAAGTTGCTTTCACATAGCATGGTACGGGCCATGTCTTCTAGAGTCCTATTTTTTCTTTCAACTACACCATTTTGTTGTGGAGTCCTAGGGGCTGAAAAATTATGATTAATTCCATTTTCAGTGCAAAAACTTTCAAATAAGTGATTTTCAAATTCTGTTCCATGATCACTTCTTAGAGATACTATAGTAGTGTTTTTCTCATTTGTGACTTTCTTGAAGAATTTCAGGAATATCGAGAAAGTCTCATCTTTGTGAGCTAAAAACATTACCCAAGTATATCTAGAATAATCATCTACAATCACTAGACCATATTTCTTTCCTCCTAGACTTGTGGTTCTAGTTGGTCCGAAAAGATCCATGTGAAGTAGCTCTAAAGCCCTAGAAGTTGAAACAATGTTTTTAGATTTGAAAGAACTTCTAGTTTGTTTTCCAAATTGACATGCATCACATATTTTATTATTTTCAAAATCTAGTTTAGGTAATCCTTTAACTAAATCCATTTTAATTAGTTTTGAAATAAGGTGTGTGCTTGCATGACCTAATCTACGATGCCACAACCAACTAATTTCATTTATGTTAGCATTGTCAGCAATTAAGCAATGATCACTCAAAGATAATTTTTCTAAGTCAACTAAGTAAACATTGCCATGTCTATAACCAGTAAATACAATGCTATCATCAATAGAATTAGTTACAGTGCATATAGAAGATTTAAATGAAACATTAAATTTTTATCACATAATTGACTTATACTAATTAGATTATGCTTCAAACCATCAACATAAAGTACATTATCAATAAATATAGATGGAGTTATGCGAACTTTACCAAGGCCCATAATTTGACCTTTACCGTTATCGCCAAACGTCACAACTCCACCTTTCTTTTCTTCCAGGGTGATGAATTCATCTTTGTCACCCGTCATATGTCTTGAGCAGCCACTATCAAGGTACCACTTTTTCTTTGATCTTTTGGCTACAAGACATTCCTGCAATATAATCAAACTTTATGCTTAGGTACCCAAGCTTTCTTGGGTCCTTCATGGTTAGCAGCAACAAAAATT
Organism: Calamus simplicifolius; assembly: GCA_900491605.1. Lineage (NCBI taxonomy): Eukaryota > Viridiplantae > Streptophyta > Magnoliopsida > Arecales > Arecaceae > Calamus > Calamus simplicifolius. Next base: position 142,855 of record UESW01000001.1, on the reverse strand, counting down.
GTTCCTTTCGGAACCCATATTTTCTTAGCTTTAACATTTAACTTGTTGTTATTATTTAACGTTTTGCATTCAAATGATTTATGACCTTTTTCATTACATTTAAAACAAGTTATATTACTTTGGTTGGCTTTTACAAAAATATTCTTTAAGATTTTTGTTTCCTTAATGTGTTATATCCTAAACCAGCTTTGTCAAAAACAGCTTTTTGACTATCTAAGATCATGTTAAGTTTAGTTGAACTTAAAGTGAATTTCTCAACAATGTCTTTATATTTTTTAACATCTTTCTTAAGAGAGTCATTTTCTTTAACTTGCTGTTCTTTTTCTAAAGCTAAAGTTTCTATTGATCTTTTAAATCTTTTGTTGAGTTTTTAGTTTCAGATTTTAACAAATCTATTTCTTGATTAAGATTATCTCTTTCTTTGCTAAGTTCTTCTTTTTCATTAGTTAAGTTCTTAACTTCTAAAGCTAATTCATTTTTACTTTTAGCTAAACTAATATTGTCATTTTTCAAAAACTTATACTTCTTTTTCAAGGATTTAAAATCAATCATAAGTTCATTGAAAGCCTCAAACATTTCATCAAATGTAAATCATCATTTGAGTTTTCAGAACTTACCTCATTGTCGTTGTCGTCGTCGTTGGCCATGAAGCAGATATTGGCAACTTCCTTTTGTTCTTCTTCTTCGGAGGAAGATTCATCAGACCATGTTGCCATGTATGCTTTCTTCTTTTTCTTGTAGGCCTTTTTCAGCAAAGGACAATCATATCTAAAGTGCCCTGGCTTTTTGCACTCATAACATACTAAGGGCTCTTTTTCTTTTTCTTTCTCCTTGTCCTTTTTCTTATCCTTTTCTCCTTCAAATCTTGCTCCAAATTTCTTTTTATGGAAGGGCCTTTTTCTCATAAACTTTCTGAATTTTTTGGCCAAGAGAGCAGTTTCCTCATCATCTTCATCATTACTTTCACTGCTGCTCTCTTCCATTTCTGCAGTCTTGAGGGCAAGTGTTTTCCTTCTTTTTGTTTCCTCCTCAACATGCTGCTTCATTGTTAACTCGTGGGTCATTAAGGATCCTAGAAGCTCCTCTAAAGGTAATGCATTGAGGTCCTTTGCTTCTTGGATAGCAGTGACTTTTGCTTCCCACGATCTTGGTAGTGACCTAAGAATTTTACGCACAAGATCAGCATTAGAATAAATTCTACCAAGACTTTTTAAACCATTCACAATATCAGTGAATCTAGTGAACATGCATGTGATGGTTTCAGTTTGTTCCATTGTAAACAATTCATATTTATGAACCAAAATGTTTATTTTTGATTCCTTTACTTGGTTTGTTCCTTCATGAGTTATTTCCAACCTATCCCAAATTTCTTTTGCGGAATTACAAGTTGAGATTCGGTTGAATTCATTTGAGTCTAAGGAACAATATAAAATATTAATGGCTTTAGCATTTAGTTGTGCCATTCTCCTATCATTATCATTCCAATCCCTTTCGGGTTTAGGAACAATAGTGCCATCAATAAGGTGTGTGGGTGTACTAGGTCCATTTATTATTACTCCCCACAATTCATAGTCAGAAGCTTGAATGAATATTCTCATTCTAGCTTTCCAATATGAATAGTTGGTTCCATTAAATAAAGGAGGTCGATTCGTAGAATGACCTTCAGCAAAACTTGAACCATTTGTGTTGCCATATGGATCTTTAGCCCTTGATCGTGAGATCAAATTCTAAATGAGCACTTGCTCTGATACCAATTGTTGGCCCAGATGGCAACCCAAGGGGGGGGGTGAATTGGGTTCTTAAAAATTTAAGACTTTTTAACTTTAATTGATTAGTTAGCAAGATGTGCAAGTGAGAGGCTAACTAAAATCAATACACAAGCAAATAAAGAGAGATAGAGATAGAGAAAATATAGCACGGCAAACACAAGATAATTTTATAGTGGTTCGGTGCAACCAACACCTACGTCCACTCCCAAGATTCACTTGGGTCCACACTATAATCTCTCTAGATTACAGCCGAGTTGTTTTCCAAGCTCACAACTCAAACTTGTTGTTTTCCGGGTGCACAACGAACCCAGCTGGTTTTAACTCGGGCTTACCAGCACAAAACCCTACACGTTGTTTTTCACGGGCTCACAACTAACCCAACACAAGCACTCCGGCTTGCAACGAGGTATACCAACCTCCACTGATTCAATCCACTGATTGAATCAGCAAACAATAAAATAGTGTTTGAACAATAAAGTGCTCCCCTTGAGCAAATATACAAATGAAGTAAAAATAAAGGTTAGAAAAGCCTGATTGTATTGCAGATGGTAGTGGCTTTGGCTTTCTTCCTTCTTCTCTTTAACTCCTCTTGAAGTGTTGAATCACGCCTCAGCTAGATTCTTGACCGTTGAAGACTTTGGAGTTGAGATGAAGCTTTTCCTCTTTTGAAAATCCTCGATTTGACCTTTGAAATGCTTTGGATTTTCTTTTGACTCTTGTGGATTGATGAGAAGGAGTAGACGAAACTTTCACTTGGATTTCACTCCTTTTGAATCTCTCCTTTGAGCTAAAAGATTTTTCCAATATGCTCTGTTTTTCCCTCTTTTCAAAAGATATTCTTTTCTCTCTTTTGATTTTTTTTTTTGATTTGAAAAGAGCTCCTCTATTTATAGAATCTGCAAAAATATATCCGTTAGAGACAGAAAAATAGCCGTTATTCAAAAATCTTACCGTTGGGGCTGATGTGTCATCGTTAAAAATCGCGCCCAGATTCGCGGAGTCGACTCGAGCTCTGTGGGAGTCGGCTCGAGGTCGATTACAAAAATAGAAACATTTTAACATTGAAGGGTCGACTCGCGAAAACAAAGTGTCGGCTCCTGAAAGTCGGGAGTCGACTCGAGGAAAATGGGGAGTCGACTCGAGAAGTGCTCAAAAAAATGGTTCTGTTGTTTGAGCGGAGTCGGCTCGCACAGACAGGAGTCGGCTCGCAAGATTCAGGGGTCGACTCTTGAAAACCAAGGGTCGACTCGAGAAAAACAAAAAAGGGAGTCGACTCGGAAACCCTTGAGTCGGCTCGGGAGCGATACAAAAATCAGAAAAATGTTCTGATTGACTTTAAAACTTGTCCCAATAAATTTAAAATATAAATTTGACTTGAATACATTAAATATGACATTAAGCATGGATTCAAGACATGTTTCAAGAATTCATCGATTGAATTATAATGTGTAAAAATTCCTTTTTTAAATCTTTTAAGCATAGAGCTTGAAACTCCTTTTTCTAACGGATTCAAAACTCATTAAATATAACCATTGATAGTTCCATTCCTTTCAATTTGAATAAGCTCAAGGTTTTTGATAAATAAACACATTGTTTCTTTAAGGTACTCATGGCTTTTGGAAATCATCAAAATCAATAAAGTTGGGGCAATTATGTTTCAATAATTTCTCAACACCATGCCAATTTCCAAATAAAAAGCCGAACTCTGGGATGAATGGGAAGCTTCCAGATCCAAGACACATCCATCGTATGCCTGGGCTGTGGTCTGTAAACATTCATTAGATCCCTGATAGGAGCACGAGACGTACAGGATTTCCTTCATAATGTGATATCAGATGTATGACCCAAAAGAAAAGAAATAGAGAGTATACGTCGTCATAGCTCCTCTCCAAAAGAGTGGACACCAACGAGATTTGCTAGGCATTGCAATCCTGAGCAATTAAGTCAATAACTCTCATTCCACTAGGGATATCAGAGCTCACATAGGTAGGCCACCAGGTAAGGGGTAGGTCTGCAATCCATGTATCCTGAACAATATCGATAGAGGCTCTATTGCCAATCATCCATGAGATGTTAGTCAGTATGGCCGGAGCATGTCGATAGACCTCTTTTCAGAAGGAGTATCCCTGAGTAGGCCGAGAATATGTAGAAGGGGTCCAGTCTCTGTATTTGGTATGCATAAACGAACTCCACAAGCAGTGCGGATCAAGCAAGAATCGCATAGCATGCCTAGCAATCAAAGCCTTCCTTCTAACTGTAAGGGATTGGTGATGCGTGTCGTAGCGCAATGATTAAAAACACCTTAATTTCACTATTAGAATAGCGAGAGTAAGGGATCGATTCCATAGGGACTTTAGTGATTATCTTGAAATAAATTTATAAATTTAACTAAATAGATAATGAAGTAGATAATTAGTAGTGCAAAATAATAAGATATGGTTTATCTTGTTAGAGCACGGCTCATACCCGTAGATCACGGCCCGTCCCTTTTAAGAATAAATCAGTCTAAATTATTTTCACTTAAATAGAATTTAATAACAATTAAATATGCATAAAACTTTATTTCAATAACATCCAAGAGTGCATATTAAAATCTAAAATAAAAGAGTTTTAATTTCTGATAGCAATAAGAGAGCAACAAATTCTTCGTAAATCAAATCAAAGACCAGATGAAACGGACTGAAGACAGGCTGAACCGGGTTGAAGACATGAATCGAGCCCATGAACAGAACGGATCCTCCAATGCCCACGAATGAATAGAGCCTCCATGATCCCCAATCGCTCTTGGGACGCGCAGAACAGAACAGCCGATCTCCATGGAACAGAGCACACGATTGAGGAAGAACATAGCTTCTCTCCTCTTCTCCACGGCTGGAATGAAGTCTCTGGAACAAAGCGTCTGAGAACATAGCAGCACGCACGGACTCCTTCCTGCGGACTCCAATCCACGAACGAACACACTCCCAAGCCACGGAACGGATGTAGATCGCTAGACGGATGGCTCGCCTCCTGGACTTCCTCCCAAACGACGCTTCTCTGCTGCTATTTGTAGAGGCCCCGGACGCGGAGAAAATGCGGCGAAGAATTCTGTTTCAAAACAGAGATGCGGAAGCAACGAAGAAAATAACAAAGAAAATCTAGATAAATCATAAATAAAATCCAAATTCCTTCTAGAGAAATTTAATTCTTCAATTTTATAACTTCCAATCTAATCTATTCCTTAATTGGTGAAGGAAAAGATTAGATTGGAATCAGAGAAGAATCGTGTGGAAACAGCTGGCTGAGAAAACGATGAAGTCGGCAACGTGTTTGCCGTTTTTGCTTTGAAATCCGTGCTAAATCCTTATAAAATCAATTTCAAGCTCGTTTTAAGTCCGATTCGAGTGCCGTTTGCATTGTTAAATCCCTAAAATCGAGATCTTTAAATTGATAAGGTTTTATCTAAAATATTATATAAAATATCAAAATATTAAATAATAATATATGCGTTAAATTATTAATTAATAGGTTTAATGATAATTATTTATGTGTTTATCACTCCCCCCAACTTGAATCTTACTCGTCCTTAAGCAAATAAGAAATTTAGAAATATATACCAAGCTAGTCCAAGAATTGATAGTTATCTTACAGTTCTTCTTAAAAATTTCTAGTTAGATCATAAGGGAGGTACTTCATTGGATTATTAAGTTTACCCATTTAGTGATAAAGTGTAGTCCATAAGAATTTATAGAAGTATTCATTCACCAACTTTCCACTTCTCTGATTAAGTCTTCTAACTTAATTTGGGTTGGGTGTAATATCTTTTGTACTTTGGTTTCCTTATTTATTTATTTATTTATTTATAAAGTCAGTGCAATGTCCTAACCCCTTGCTTTCTAATTAACCCTTGTAGCGAGCTTTAGGCCAATGGCTCCCAAACCAATTGGTTTTAGGGCATTAGGTATAAAATACCTCTCGGATTTACTTACTCGAGTCAAAAAGGCTTTAGGTAGGACTGACTTTACTTAGGTTCTTTTACATTCTCTCCTTTTTACGCGAATAACATCACTTTCTTAGGTGACGGGGCCCGGTTACTCAGTGAAAGATGTTAAGAACCTAATTTATTAACTTTAAGAGAGATTTTTTTTTTTTTTTTTTCTTTTTTTTGAATAACATTTTCACCCATACCCTTATTAAGTAGATTGTACTATTAAGATCAGTGGTCAGGAGGGTCTGAAATTATTCTAAAATTTTTTCTGGGCTAAACCTTACCTTTTATTAGGTTTTCTTAATAATTTATTCCTCAGTATCTAAAAATAATCTAACCATTAATCATTAATAGACTGCTTGATTAACTTCAAATCGAGACAGAATTTGGCACACACATCTGATTATAGTTTTACTCTAGGATTTACTTATTCTTTTTCCTCCCCTCCAACTTAATTTCCATTGTCCCTAATGGAAGAAAAATTAATTTCAAGGAAAGATACTACCTGGTAAAGTATTTGAAGTTGGAAGTTTCATTGTTGCCATCTTCTTTCAATCTGCCTCTGTTGCTCTTCTCTAGTCATACTAAAAGAACATACTAAAAGAACAAAAAGTTAAAAATAATTAATAAACTGGGTTGCCTCTCAAGAGCGCTAAGTTTAAAGTCTTCAGCCAGACTGTGCTCATTATGATAGTGTTGGGTTCACAAGATCAATTGATTCAACAATTTCTCTATCATTAATTTCTTCAATATATGGTTTCAAACGTTGGCTATTTACTTTGAATGTATTTCCTTGCTTAGGGTCTTTAAGCTCTACAGCTCCATGGGAAAATACTTGAGTTACTATAAAAGGTTCATTCCATCGTGAACGAAGTTTTTCAGGGAAAAGGTGTAATCTTGAATTGTAAAGCCATACTTTTTGATTTGGTTCAAAAAATTTTCTACTAATAAATTTGTCATGATATGCTTTGGTTCGTTCTTTATAAATTTTTGAGCTTTTATATGCATCATTTCGTAGCTCTTCTAACTCATTCAATTGGAGTTTTCTATTGACACCTGCATTTTTTATATCATAATTAAATTATTTGATGGCCCAAAATGCACAGTGTTCTAATTCTATAGGTAAATGACAGGCTTTTTTAAATACGAGCCTGTAAGGAGACATTCCTATGGGAGTTTTAAATGCAGTACGATAAGCCCATAATGCATCATTCAAATGTTCTGACCAATCTTTCCTATCAGGTCTCACTGTTTTCTCAAGGATATGTTTAATTTCTCTATTTGATATTTCAACTTAGCCACTAGTTTGGGGATGATAATGTGTAGCTACCTTATGAGTATTTCCATATTTGTTCATTAATGCTTCAAAGTGTCTATTCGTGAAATGTGTACCCCCATCACTAATTATAGCCCTTGGGCATCCAAAACGACTAAGGATATTATGCTGAATAAACTTGATTACAACTTTATGGTTATTGGTTCGAGTTGCCATGGCTTCAATCCATTTTGACACATAATCAACTGCCACTAGAATGTATTCAAATCCAAAAGAGGAAGGAAATGGGCCCATAAAATCAATACCCCATACATCAAAAATTTCTACAACCAAGATAGGGTTTAGGGGCATCATGTCTTTTTGAGATATATTTCTTGTTTGTTGATATTGGAGACAATTACGGCTAAATTCATGTGCATCTTTAAAAAGAGTTGGCCAATAAAACCCACTTTGCAGTACCTTTACTGTAATTTTCTTTCCACTAAAATGTCCTCCACAAGCAAGAGAATGACAGAAGTTAAGTATACTTTTGAATTCACTCTCTGGGACACATCGCCTAATCACCTGATCCGAGCAGTACTTAAATAATTCAGGGTCTTCCCAAAAGTAATATTTGACTTATGAGAAAAATCTATCTTTTTCTTGTTTTGTCCAGTGGGAAGGTACTTTTCCTATTGCCAAATAATTCACAATGTGGGCAAACCAGGAAAGACTGCTATGGGAAATTGAAAACCATTGCTCATCAGGAAACCTATCTCTGATTATTTCTTTATTGTATTCCACTGAGATCCTAGATATATGATCTGCTACCATATTTTCAGAACCCTTCTTATCTAAGATTTCTAGATCAAATTCTTGTAGTAGGAGGATCCATCTAATCAGTCTGGGTTTTGTATCCTTTTTTGATATAAGATGCCTCAACGCTGCATGATCTGAATAAACTAAAACCTTAGATCCTAACAGATACGATCTAAACTTTTCTAGGGCAAACACAACTGCTAGTAATTCTTTTTCAGTGGTAGTATAGTTCATTTGTGCATCTGAAAGAGTTTTGCATATTACATGGGGTTCTCGATTGAGTTTCTGTCCTAGAACTGCCCCTACAGCATAATCAGAAGCATCACACATGATTTCGAAGGGTATGGTCCAATCTGGGGGCTTGATAATTGGTGCAGTGGTCAAAGCAGTTCGAAGAATGTTATAGGCTGTTAGATAATCTTTATCAAAATTAAAAGAACTATCCTTGGTCAACAGATTATATAATGGTCGAGAAATTTTACTGAAATCTTTGATGAAGCATCTATAAAAACCAGCATGACCAAGAAAGATCGTATTTGTTTAACTGAGGTTGGGGGTGGTAGATTTGAAATCAATTCAACCTTGGCTTTATAAACCTCAATACCTCGCTCTGAAACAATGTGTTCGAGCACAATTCCCTCACGAACCATAAAATAGCTCTTCTCCCAACTTAGGACTAAATTCATTTTTATACATCGTTTCAGTACCTTAGTCAAGTTCTCGAGGCAGCTATCAAATGATGCACCAAAGACTGAAAAATCATTCATAAATACTTCCAAAAATTGACCAATCATATTAGAAAATATGGCCAACATACATCGTTGAAAAGTGGCTGGTGCATTACAAAGACCAAACGGCATGCGTCTAAAGGCAAATGTTCCAAAGGGACAAGTGAAGGTGGTCTTTTCTTGATCTGCAGGAAATACTAGGACTTGATTGTATCCTGAATATCCATCTAAGAAACAAAAGAAACTTTGTCCCGCTAGCCATTCTAGAATTTGATCGATAAAAGGCAAAGAAAGTGGTCTTTCCTAGTCACGACATTCAACTTTCGATAATCTATACACACTCTCCAACTAGTTGATGTGCGAGTAGGAATTGATTCACCCTTTTTATTTTTAATCACGGTAATACCTGATTTTTTAGGTACTACTTGGATTGGACTGACCCATTGGCTATCTGAAATTGGATAAATGATACCAGCATCAAGCCATTTTACTACTTCTTTCTTAACAATATCCCTCATGTTTGGATTTAGCCTTCGTTGCATGTCTCTATGTGGTTTGGCTTCAATTTCACTATGAATATGGTGCATGCAAACAGAAGGATCAATTCTCTTAAGATCAGCTATTGTCCATCCAATTGCCTCTTTATGTTCTTTAAGTACATCTACCAATTTATCTTCTTGCTCAGAGGTTAGGGTAGATGCAATGATTACTGTAAGGGTATCATTGGGTCCAAGGAATGAATATTTTAAGTCATCTGGAAGAGGTTTCAATTCTAGTTAGGGTGGTTCTTCCAAGGATGGTATTAAAGGACTTGGTTTAGTTGGAAGTGGTTCATATTTTATAGTCCAAGGCGGGATGATGTCAAACTTAGGTGGTTCTAATAACATGTTTATCTCTTTGGTATACTCATCAATATCAAAGTCATCTATTCCAAAATGTGTAAGACATGTTTGTAAAGGATCCGAATCAATCAAACTTTGAAATTTCTTATCTACTACTTCCTCTATCATATTTACTTCATTTAAATCATACACAGGTGGTCCTTGGGAAGCATTAAAAATATTTAATCCCATCTTCTTGTTTCCAAAAGATACATCCATCACACCTGTTCTACAATTTATACATGCATTAGCGGTAGCTAGAAAAGGTCGTCCAAGGATGATGGGAATTTAGTTAGGATTACCGCTAGATTCCATATCTAACACAAGGAAATCGACAGGAAAATAGAATTCATCCACCTTTACTAATACATCTCCTAATATTCCACGATGTTCTTTGACTGATCTATCTGCCAATTGTAGTGTTACTGTAGTGGGTTTCAATTCTCCAAATCCAAATAATTCATACACAGAACTTGGGAGAAGGTTTACACTCGCACCCAAATCTAATAATGCTTTCTTGATTGTAAAGTTTCCTATGATACATGATATAATTGGGGTACCAGGATCTTTTAGTTTGGGTGGGGTTATTTGCTGAACAACTGAGCTGACTTGCTCAGTCAAATGTATCTTTTTTGGTATTTGTGTCTTGGCTTTCCGTTTTTGTGTGCATAGATCCTTTAAAAATTTAGCATAAGCCGGAACTTGCTTGATAGCATCGAGAAGAGGTAAGTTTATTTGTAATTACTTAAATAATTCAATCATCTCATTCATCTTTATATTCTTCTTATCTGAAGGCAAAGGAGATTCTAAAGCACTAGGAAATGGGGCTTTAGGTATGATTGCTTGATCATTGAATTCCTTTTCTTTTTCATTTCTTCTCTCTTCTGGTTTAGCCACTTCTAATTTCTGGGTTGGTTCAGGTGGGTTCAATGTTTTTCCACTTCTTAGAGTCATGACTGATTTAGCATGTTCTGAAAATTTGTCAGGACTATTGGAACCCTCAGCCATGAATTGTCCTTTCGGGTTATCGATAGGCTGACTAGGTAACTTACCCTCCTCCCTTCTACTGAATGCTATGGTTAATTGACCTATCTGAGTTTCTAGTTTTGCAATAGATTGTGTGTGGGAGTGAAGGATTTGGATATTCATTTATAGCCCTTTCAATTCTTGTAACACTTTGTCTTCAAAAGTATGCTGATTATTCGGTGGAGGTTATGGGATGCTTGAGTATTGTGAATATGGCATGCTTCTAAAATTGGTTTCTTGATAACTAGGTCTGATTGATGATGAATTGGCTACAGGTTGAGGTTTCCAAGAAAAATTTGGGTGATTTTGCCAGCCAGGATTGTAAGTATTTACAAATGGATCATTTCCTGTTCTAGGAGCTAATCGGGTTTGGGCTTGGTGGGCTTGCTCTTGAACAAGTTCAGGAAATTGGTATGCAGCTGGACATTCACCTATAGAATGGGTTGGACTCGAACAAATTATGCAGACCTCATGTAATTGAGTAGATGGGGAAGAGATGTTTCCAACTTGTAGAATCCGATCAAGTTTATGGGATAATTCATCTACCTTAGTATAGATATCTGTAGAATGATCTATTTCATATATTCCACCTCTTTTAGGTTCTACGGGAGGGTCTCGACGAGCAACTGACATATGATGTAATGAATTTTCACTCAATGTCTCAAATAGTTGCCAAGCTTCATGTTCATTTTTTAACATAAATGTCCCATCACATGAAGCATCAACCATCTGCCAGTGCTTTTCTGATAATCCATCATAAAAGCACTGAACCAGTTATCATTTGGGTATAGCATGATGTGGACATTTTCTAATCAGTTCTTTGAATCTTTCCTATGTCTCATGGAACATTTCTCCATCTGTCTGGGAAAAACTTGTTATGGCTTTTCTAATTTGATTCGTTTTTCCTATAGGAAAATATTTCTTAAGAAATTCTCTCTGAAGATGATCCCAAGTTGAAATTATAACAGTGTCTAATGAATTTAACCAATACTTGGCTTTATCTTTTAGGAAAAAGGGAATAACTTAAGCCTAAGTGCATCATCTGAGAAATTTTGAATCTTGAGAGTTGAGCAAATTTCCAAGAATTCATCTAAGTGTTTGTAGGGATCCTCATTTGTAAGTCCATAGAAAGATGGTAACATTTGGATTACACTTGACTTAATTTCATATTGGACAGCCTCTACTGAAGGCACTTGAATGCAGGGAGAGTAGGTATACCTTGAAGGAGTGAAATACTCTTTTAACTGCCGTGGTTGATTATTTTCGTTATTAGGATCCATAATTCTGAGTCTGTTTGCTCTAATAGTTCTTTCTATCTCAGGATTTAGGGGTATAAGATTGGGCTGCAACGATCGGCGACCAAGCATACACCCTACCAATGACTCTAAAGCAAAAATAATTCAGTTATTATTATTATTTTATTATTTATTATTATTATTATTATTATTATTATTATTATTATTATTATATTATTAGAAGAAGAAGAAAAAAGAGGGAAATTCTAAAGAAAATACCCTAAAAATTCTAGAACTATGAGGGGCTGATGTCTAATTAATTTTAGAGTTAAAGGTTTGGATTGATGTAGAATGAAGGATGTGGTTTATGGGCTAAGGAAGGGTGATGAAATTCCTACCTTATCTTGATTAGGGGTTTGTGCCCTTAAAGTTAATTATGAAAATACTATGCAACAAACAGATGTCCAACTCTTGAAATTATCAAATAAAATTAATCTAATTATTTTTTTTTTTAGATTTTTTGATTAGGTTTCTAATTTTCTAATAAATTATGAGATGTCAATGGAAGAATTTTGAGTTTTGCAGAAAATAAATCCACCTAAGTCAATCTAAGCATAAAAATAAAATAATTATTTTATTTATATATTTTATTTTTATTTTTATAATTTTTTTGTTAAATTATTTATGTTTTATGGAAGATGTCTTAGGGTTTCTTTCAGGTTTTTTTTTAAGGTAAGTTAATTAAAAGAAAATTTTGATTAGGTTAAAATTGGATTTGTGGCAAAAGGAAAGTAATAATTTTTTTTATGTTAAAAAGAAAATATGCAATTCTAACAATTAAGGAAATAAAATAAAGCGACAATAACTATTCAAAACTAAGAGAAAATTAATCTAATTTTTTTATATATTTTTTATTTTTTAATTTTTATAATAAATTTTAATTTTTTTTTCAAAATAACACACTTAAGTCCCCGGCAATGGTGCCAAAAATCTGATGCGTGTCGTAGCGCAACGATTAAAATACCTTAATTTCACTATTAGAATAGCGAGAGTAAGGGATCGATTCTACAGGGACTTTAGCGATTACATGAAATAAATTTATAAATTTAACTAAATAGATAACGAAGTAGATAATTAATAGTGCAAAATAATAAGATATGGTTTATCTTATTAGAGCATGGCTCGTACCCGTAGATCACGGCATGTCACTTTTAAGAATAAATCAGTCTAAATTATTTTCACTTAAATAGAATTTAATAACAATTAAATATGCATAAAACTTTATTTCAATGACATCCAAGAGTGCATATTAAAATCTAAAATAAAAGAGTTTTAATTTTGATAACAATAAGAGAGCAACAAATTCTTCGTAAATCAAATCAAAAACCAAATGAAACGGACTGAAGACAGGCTGAACCGGACTGAAGACATGAATGAGCCCACGAACAGAACGGATCCTCCAACGCTCACGGACGAATAGAGCCTCCACGATCCCAATCGCTCCTGGGACGCACAGAACAGAACAGCCGATCTCCACGGAACAGAGCACATGATTGAGGAAGAACAGAGCTTCTCTCCTCTTCTCCACAGCTGGAACGAACTCTCTGGAACAAAGCGTCTGGGAACAGAGCAGCACGCACGGACTCCTTCCTGCGGACTCCAATCCACGGACGAACACACTCCCAAGCCATGGAACGGATGTAGATCGCTAGACGGATGGCTCGCCTCCCGGACTTCCTCCCAAACGACGCTTCTCTGCTGCTATTTGTAGAGGCCCCAGACGCGGAGAAGACGCGGTGAAGAATTCTGTTTCAAAACAGAGACGCGGAAGCAACGAAGAAAATAACAAAGAAAATCTATATAAATCATAAATAAAATCCAAATTCCTTCTAGAGGAATTTAATTCTTCCAATTTATAACTTCCAATCTAATCTATTCCTTAATTGGTGGAGGAAAAGATTAGATTGGAATCGGAGAAGAAATGTGCGGACTGAGAAAACGATGAAGTCAGCAACGTGTTTGCCGTTTTTGCTTTGAAATCCGTACTAAATCCTTATAAAATCAATTCCAATCTCGTTTTAAGTCCGATTTGAGTGCCGTTTGCGTAGTTAAATCCCTAAAATCGAGCTCTTTGAATTGATAATGTTTTATCTAAAATATATATAAAATATTAAAATATTAAATAATAATATATACGTAAATTATTAATTAATATGTTTAATGATAATTATTTATGTGTTTATCAATTGGATACCAAGCCCCCCCTCTCTAATCGACATACAATAATGTCCCACACTAAAGGTGGATACCATGACCTTCCTACATAGAGCATCAGATAAAGTCCCGAAAATACCTCTCCAACCTCCTCACACAAGTCACCGGTATAGCTGCATTAGATAAAATATAGAGAGGAAGAGAAGTAAGCACAGACCATATAAGAGTAAGTCTAGCCATTATAGACAACCCTATGACCTGCCACCCATCCAGACGATCTCGGACTCGGTGCTCAAGATCATTTAAATCAGTACTCCACGGTCGTCTCCCCAAAATAAGTATCCTCATATAGGATAGACGATCAGCCTGCACAGAGATATCCAAGATTTGCATAGTAGACCCCCTTATAGCAAAGTTAGTCTTCGGACTGAAGCAAATCATGGATTTACTAAGATTGACTTTCTGTCCAGATGCCCGACAATAAGACTGAATAACAGTAGCAAAATAGTAGCATTGTAAGTGGTGGCCATGCCCAAGAGAATGCAATCATCAACACATAAGAGGTAAGAAAGCGAGGGCCCATGGGGGTCCGCACTATAAGAAACAAAAGAGGAATCCTGCTGAGCCTAAGATAGAGCCCGAGAAAAAGCATCAGCAGAGAGAATGAACAGGAAGGAGGAAAGAGGACATCCTTGCCTCAGTCCAACAGCTGAATGAAAGTAGTTCGTCTGGCCACCATTAATAATGATAGAGAAGGACGGATGGTGAACACAAGCCCTAATCCAGGAAACAATGAGTTTATCGAACCCAAACTCCTGAAGAGTAATAAAGAAAATCCTAGCTCAATATGTCATAAGCTCTCTCTATGTCCAGCTTAACAACCATAAGACACTGACGAATAGAGGCTCGATAAAGATCATGCATGAACTCTTGAACTAGTAGGACATTATCAGAGATACAAAATCCTCTAAGGAAAGCTCCCTGCTTAGGAGAAATAAGGTGAGGAACCACCATTATCAGGCGAAAGACCAAGAGATGCGCGCAGACCTTATATAATGTAGTGCAGAGACTGATCGGCCGATAGTGCTGAGGGATAGAAGCATCAGGTCGTTTAGGCACCAGGGTAACAAGAGTCCGGTTCCAGTCTGAGGGAATAGATCTAGACAGAAAAACTAGCTGGATGGCCTCCATAACATCTTGTCACACAATATCCCAATGGTATCGGAATAAAAAGGATGGAAACCCGTCAGGCCCAAGGGCCTTATCAGATCCAAGATCCCATAATGCCATCCTAATCTCCTCCGAGGTAATCAGCTTGGTAAGAATAACATTCACCTCCTCAAAGACCTTATAGGGAATCGGCATAGGAATAACCGAGATCCCATCCCCCGTTTGCTCAGTCCATCTAGACTGGAAGAAGTGATGAAGCTGATCTCTGATAACCTGGATATCCTCCTGAAAAATCCCCTCATCATTAGCTAATCGCTAGATCCAGTTTGCCACATGGCGTTTTAAAGTGGCTTGATAAAAAAATCTAGTATTCTGATCACCTTTCTTGATCCACTGAATCCGGAACCTTTGCCTCCAAAATGTCTTTTGCTGCTGAAGAAGGGAGTGGTGGAGAGCCAGGCTGAAACAGAGAGAAGTAAGATCAGAATCATAAAAACAACCAAACTGATCTTCCTTAGCCTAGAGTGTGGCTATAATAATCTCAACCTGCTCAACTTGCTGAACAATGTCACCAACCTCCATCCTGTTCCATCTGGATAGTTTGTGTCTCACTAACTCCAGATGTCTGGATAATCTGTAGGTAGCACACTCTCTGATAGGAACTCGCCGCACCTGAGAAATTAAGGTCCTGACACATGGGTAAGATGTTTAGAATTTCTCAAATTTAAACTGTTTCCTCTACTGAGCAGCCACATCAGTGGAGATAAGAATGGAACAATGATCAAAGGCAATCCTAGACAAATGAGTAACAGTGGTAGAAGGGTAACACTAAAGCCAGTTAGCAATGGCCATGGCTCTATCCAGTCTTTTCCACACTCTAGCAGATCCCAGACAATTATTACACCATGTGAATTGGGATCCCTGGAACCTAAGGTCCAGAAGGTTGGCAGAGACTATGAAGGTCCCAAACTTCGATATGCTCGGGAACTCAACAAACTGCTTTTCTCCTTTCTTCTCATTTGCCCCACAATACAGTTGAAGTCACCAGCAATCAGGGAAGGAGCGCCCTAGGCAAGCAAGGATAGAATCTCGTTCCAGAGCACACGGTGCTCCCGAAAGTCTATACTGGCATAAACATCCTAGAGAAGCTAAGGGGCCAACATCCCCTCAGATATGACAAGAGCCACCTGCTAAGAACAACAGTAAAAAGCATCCACTCTAATATCAGCATTCCTTCATAAGGCCAAGATACTACCAGATAAGCCAACAGACTCAATAGCGTAAGAAAACTAAGTTCTGGAGATCTGCCTCCTCAAATAAGCTAAACTAGCCCCAGACAATCGAGTTTCCAACAAGACACAAATGTCAAAACTATGAGCTGCATAAGCCTCCCAAAAGAAGAGCGAAACGATAATTTCTAAGCTCCTCTCACATTCCAGATAAGAATCTTCATTTAGAGGGGTGGGCCCCAGCCTGGTCCCTTGACATCTCAACATTAGAAGGACAGCTAGCTGGATGGATGCCCTCCGTGGCCCCCGGATCAGAATTGTCCATAAGCTCACCGGCCACATCCATTTGAATGGCCTTCTTTAGTAGAGTGACAGAAGAATCATGGATAAGCCTCTCCTCCACAACCGGTAGGGTGACCTTAGAACTATCTCCAGGGACATATACATCCTTGTCTCAGGTATGCTTGGCTCTGTTTCCCGACTGAGTATCTTGCCCCTTAAAATCATCCATAGTTGCTGAGAAGGCAAAAGTGGATTGCTCTCCCCCATAACCAGAGACGGGGTTTTTCCCTTTGGTAGACTTGGAGACCACCCGCTGAGCTCGAGTCTCAATAGGCCGGGCCCTCTTCAGTGGGCCCGGGTTTGCATCCTTTTGAGCCTTCAGCGGCCCATTTGTCAGAACCCAAGAGGGCAAATGAGTTGGTGGCAGTGTTCAGAGGGAACAGAGGCAGTGAGGTCTCTGCCTGAGCATTTCCCTCAGTCTCCATCAGCACAACATCTTTTGACCGACACGCTGCCCTCGTCAACTCGTGCTTGTGGTCTTTCATCACTGCAATAAACACTTGGGCACGGCTTGAGCTCTCAGCCTGGGAAGACCCCACCACCACCATCGGCATAGCACAGTCAACCCGGCACTCAACCCAATTCAGCACGGAGCTATGATCAGGTTTTAGTGCAGCAGAAGGCTTCCTCCCAGTCTGCCGATGAGCTACCTTCCTTGGTGTTTGCCACCCCTCAGGCAAAACAAGGGAGGCCTCTGTGCCTTCGTGAACCACCTTACCAGGAACCACAACCAGATCTTGGGGGGCCCTCCTACGCCAAAGAGCGGCCATCCAAGGACCAAAAGCAGGGTTGGCCGAAGAAGTTTTAGTAACCGACACCGAGTCACAGGTTCCGGCAGGATGCAGCGATCCATAGGAGGCACAAATATCCTTGAGGTGTTAGTAGGCGAACTGTTGCCAAAAGGATGCGCCACGCCCTCGCACCCTCACCTCTGGTCAGAGGGGTTTGCTCAAGTCAACACGAACGCATGCCTGAGCAAATCCCCCACGTTTCCTCTCCTTGGTAGAAGAATCCAGGAACAAGAAGTCACCTACCAGAAATAAGATTGAGCTCACAATTTCCTCTATCCATAATTCAATTGAGAGCGACGACAGTCTAATCCAAAGCAGGGCAGAGAACAACGACCCTTCCGATGGCACAAACTCCGGTTGCCAATCTACCACGGCAATCGGCTGACCATTAGCCACCCATGGCCTTTCCAACACCAGATCTTTATCTTGGGGATCAGAAAATCGGAACAGATAGTGATGATGAGCCAAGCTTATGGATTCAACCTCGTCGGAGATTCTAGCTCGATGGAACTCCCGAACGATAACCTGTGGCAGCACCCATCGGGAGAGACTCCGAGCTATAACCGCCATCTTCCCCCAGCCATAGGCTTCCTCCTCCAAGGCTTGGATAGGACCTACACAATATCCGAAAATCGGCGCTCAAGCTCAAAGAGTTCCGCCGGAGATGGTGAAGAAGCCACCCAAACAAACCGAGTGTCCACGGCGCGATGCCATGCCATCCCGGCTTTCTTCCCACCATCCGAGGCAACTGGAGTAGATGATGAAGAGTTAGCCATCGTCCGAAGACAATTAAACATGACCGGCAATGACAATCACCGGAGATCAGAGAGCGAAAGCCGAAGGCATGAATCGTAAAGCAAGGAACAGAGATGTAATAGGACCGGAGGCTTTGCATCAAAGATCCACAAGCTTTTTCTTTGAAAAAGTCTTGTTGCACCGAAGAAGGGTGTAATAAGCGCGGATTAGACGCATGAATTAATGATCCGCACGTGCTATCACACATACAATGCACTATAAAATTTTATTAGGCTTTGGCATATACGATAGTAGATATATGTGGTCAATTCGTATGTCTATTATGTGCTTACTATACCAAAGAATGATACAGTAAATTTTTTTCTTTTCCTTTTAATTATACATGAATGCATGCAACGCACATCAATTATTGAGTCTAGGGTAGCAAGACTTTTTAGCCTAATAGAACTGGGCTACACGTCTGGGCCTTGTTGGACTCCCTCCGGGGAAGGCAGAGGGGTGATCCATTTCGAGAACCAGGATTGGCCCGGCCAAACCAAGCCAACAGAGGCACGGTTTGAGCGACCCGCGTCTGCGATCCACTAACCCGGCGATGAGAAGGGCCAGGGAGTCTCATATGGTTTGGACCATTTTTCATCGAACTAAAATTCAGATTTTTTTTTTTGATGAAATGATAAGATGACCAAGAACAAGGCTCATCATGATTTCATTAAGATCATGAAATAAGGGCCAGAGAGACACAAGTGGATCCAACGAAAACAGAGGGGCCAATTAAAGAATCGAATATCAGAATAGAATGGTTTGAGAGATGTCCTTTTCGTTTCAAATTTTAGAGTTCACACATTTTTCTTTCTTTTGAATCTTTTCGGATTTCCCATCAAACAGCGGCAGCCAAGATGCCGCAAGCCAAGGTGAGCTTTAAATTTGAAAATTTCACATAGTTATTTATTTTAATCATGTGGAAGACGATGAAAACTTTTTTTGGGAATTGTTGTACTCCAATCTCTTCTAATACCATCAACGCTTCACGTGAGGAAGATGATAGGAAAAACAAAAAAAACAAAAATTGCTGCCAGCGATCACTAATTTTTTAGCCGTTCAATCTAGCATGCACTACTGCATAGTGCATTCTATATATGGAGGGCTTGATATTCAACTAATCTTATCCTGTTACTCTTGTATGGTAGGGCTAAACGTAGGACGGACAGGTTGGACCACATTCTACTTCAAGCCCAGCTTAAAATTTTCTTCTAAGCTTTGGATCATGCTTAGATTTAAAAATTTATTCAGAAATCAAGGTCGAACCTAATCAAAACCTACTTGAGTTAACCCACAGCAATTTATTTAAGCAAAAAATTGAGCCAATAAAGTAATTTTTAGTTTTTAAATATCTATATAAATACAAGTAATATTTAAAATAATTATATTTAATTACTTAAAAAAATTTATTGTAACATAAGGAGCTATATTCATCATATAGTTAATAAGAAACCTAATATAAAATTTACGAGGCCAACCTTTTGGAACAAGACTTGGGTTAAATTCATATCAGACTAAGGTCCAATGCTTTAGGCCAAATATGGGCTTAGCTAAGCTAAGCTTTCCGTGTATATATATATATATAAGATTAAATAATACTAGATCTCTGATATCTTTTTTTTTCTTCTTCTTTTTTTTTTTTTTTTCTTTTTTGATATTAGGCCTATAGGCCTCTCTCGCTAAGATAAGCAGAGTGCCGATAAGGACGATGGCCCTCTTAGCATTTTTTGAAAACGAGGTCTTCAGCTAAACTAGACAGTTTTTAGGCGCCAAGTCTTAGCTAATGGAATAATAATAATATATAGTTCGTGTTTGAAGGCTAGTAGTGGTATAACCTCTAGAACGTACGTCAGATAAACTTCATGCTTATTGGACCCGAGTCTAGAACGACCCACACGATCCCAACTAGAGTACTGGTTCGGCAATGCAGAGATATATATACTTGGATACTTGAAAAATCAACTTGCAAAAGATCCAATTTGCCTCCGAAAATCTCGTACCAGAAGCTGTGGAATGAATTACACCAGATTAATTATACGTACTGATGACGCTAAGAAACCCTCCTCGAACGTCGGGGATGACGGACGTCTTCCTCCTCGGAGTCCTGCAAGAAAAGTCCCCGGGGACCGATGGCGCCGGTGGGGACCCTCCGACGATCAAGTCAGTTGCTTGGGCTCAGACAAAGAACCGCTCCAGCCAAAAGGAGCTGAGGCGGTTAGGATTTTTGCTGGAAGGAAGAAAGCTCAGAAAAACCAGAGTTCAGATTCCACTTACAGCGTGAGTATGCGTCTTTTATACCTGTTCGAATATCATAACTTGCGGCCTCGAAAGATCTCCATCGTACCGTTGCCGGTTGATATGACTGGGCTCCATTGCTAGAGGTAGCGAGTCGTACGCCGTAGCGAGGAACGGTGATGCACAGGGACATGCAACGAGCCAAACACCGTTATGAGGCATGGCCCTCCGTAACGGGGCACAATCACGGAAGTACCAGATGGTACACTGCGGCAAGGCATGGTCAGGTACAGGGGCATGCAACGCGCCAAACCTCGTTATGAGGCATGACCCTCCGTAACGGGGCACAATCACGGAAGTTCCGGATGGTACGCTGCGGCAAGGCATGGTCATGCGCTGAAAACCATGTGCAAGCAACGTGCAACCTGATGGTTGCTGTTTTCCTTGGCAGTTGAGTCGCATGTTGATCGCTGATGACCCCACCCCGAAGGGATATCGAAGGTGGGGAATGACGGTGTGCCCCGAGACCGGTGGGGGCCCCGGGGTTAAGGAAAGATGACCCCACCCCCCGACCCCGAGGGGGTGCCGGGGGTGGGGGAATGACGATGCACCCCGAGACCGGTGGGGGCCCCGGGGTTAAGAAATGATGACCCCACCCCCGACCCCGAGGGGGTGCCGGGGGTGGGGGCATGACGATGCACCCCGAGACCGGTGGGGGCCCCGGGGTTAAGAAATGATGACCTCACCCCCCGACCCCGAGGGGGTGCCGGGGGTGGGGGCATGATGATGCACCCCGAGACCGGTGGGGGCCCCGGGGTTAAGGAATGATGACCCCACCGCCCGACCCCGAGGGGGTGCCGGGGGTGGGGAATGACGATGCACCCCGAGACCGGTGGGGCCCCAGGGTTAAGAAATGATGACCCCACCCCCGACCCCGAAAGGGTGCCGGGGGTGGGGGAATGACGATGCACCCGAGACCGGTGGAGGCCCCGGGGTTAAGAAATGATGACCCCACCCCCTGACCCCGAGGGGGTGCCGGGGGTGGGGGCATGACGATGCACCCCGAGACCGTGGGGGCCCCGGGGTTAAGAAAGGATGACCCCACCCCCTGACCCCAAGGGGGTGCCGGGAGTGGGGGAATGACGATGCACCCCGAGACCGATGGGGGCCCCGGGGTTAAGAAAGGATGACCCCACCCCCTGACCCCGAGGGGGTGCCGGGAGTGGGGAATAACGATGGCTGCCGTTACCTTCTCTGACGATGCTGGGATCAGTCATATCAGATGCCCCCTCGCCCCTGGGGCGAAGCGGGTCCCACCGCTGAGGCTCAAGAGGCGTTCTCCACGTGGCTAATCCCTATCCTTGACTTTTTTGCGGACGGTGCGGGGAATGTAAGGAGGCGGCCCTCCGTACACCGCGCCAGCCATGATCACCCTCAAGAATGAGGACGGGCTCTTCGGAGTCCGCGCGAAAAGGCGTATCATCATTTCCTCTCATTACGGCGACGTCAGCAAGGTCCCATCACTGGCCGGGGGCGTGCCGCACCACGCGCCGGGGCGCCCCTCGAGGCAAAACGGCGTATAGCAAGAAGCCGCGTGGCCGACGAGACATGGCGGGACATTTTGAAAACCCAACAAAGCTAGCCAAGGGGGGCGGACTGATGCCTCATCGCCATCGTCTTCTTCCTTGGTTGTTCCCCAGTTTCTCCTGCGACCTGCGAGCCCGCACCCGGTTTTCCTTGGCCTCCCAGGTTAGCTTCTCTTGCCTCATCCATGAGCTCCCCTTCCTGGACCTCGGAGGACAGCTCTGAGGACCGTCCTCCCTCTGTGAGGCACCAGACCTCCCCTACTCCTTCTCCCCCACCTGAGTGGTCCTCTGATTCGGAGGACCACATCCCTTTGGCCCGGCGACGGGCCACCGGTGGGGCCCCATCGAGGGGTCACCGGCTGAGGGCCGGGACCTCCTCGAGGGTGGAGGAGTCCCCAGAGGGGACAGCCTCCGTCATGAAGCGACCGGATCTGGAAAGGATCCGGGCCCGCTACAGAATCCCTCGGGAGATTGAGTTATTCCTGCCCACACCTGACGACCGGGTCATCTCCTCCCGACCCGGTCGAGTAGCTCTCTACGAGATCTGCCTGCAGGCAGGTCTCCGTCCTCCCTTTCACCCTTTCTTTGTTAGCCTACTCGATTTCTACTCCTTGACTCCCTCTCAGCTAGTCCCGAACTCCTGTCGCGTGATTAGCGCCTTTGTCATTCTTTGTCACCGCCTAGGTATCACTCCTAGGATTAGTTTGTTCCGCAATTTCTATTCCCTCCGAGCCCAGAAAGGGTGGTGGCTGTTCCAGCCCCGACCCAACAGGGTTCTGAAGCTCCTCCTGCCTTCATCGATCAAGGGGTGGAAACCCCGCTTCTTTTTTGCCAACGTCGACCAAGTTCGGCCCCGATGGGGAGACCCCGACCTCCGAGGGAACGCCGTGGCCGTTCAGCCTGGAGACCGGGAGGTGATGGGGTTGCTGCTGACCGCCGAAATTTCCCGGTACACCTTGCTGCTCTCGGAGGACCACTTGGAGTCGGCGGGCCTCATTTCCCATCGGGGTAGGCTTTCTCCACACTTAGCCAGAAATTCTACCCCTCTTTTTTTTCTTCTTCTTTTTTTTTTTTTTTTACTGTTCTGAAAATCTGACCTGTGTCATGCAGCAATGAAAATTCCGACAGCAAAATTGATAAAGGCCGCCAAGAAAAGGGGTCGGGAGGGGCCGTCTAGGAGCCAGTAGGCCCCAGCCCCGAAACGCCTGGCGGTTCGGGCCTCGCTCCCGACACCAGTTTCCCCACCCCCGGTTCTACCACACGTCCCAGCCGTACCGGAGGTCGACCTTACGGCCGACACTCCCCCGGAGGTGGGAGCGACAGCGAGAGCCACCGCCGAAGAGCTGGCAGCGGGGGTGCACGTGCCAACCGAAGAGCTCCCAGTCCCAGGGGGAGTGACCCCACCAGACGCTGCCAGGGACTGGGGCGAGGGACCATCCGGTCCTGCGAGCCCGCCTCCCGAAGGGCCGCTTGGGAGTGGCCCGCACACAGAGCCAGGGACGTCCGAAACGGCGGAGGGAGGCGAGGGTGCACCCAGTCCGCCCCGAAACTCCCTGGATGACGGCTATTGGGCCGAGCGGGTCCTGGGCCAGTCTTTAATCTTAGGATCATCGAGGATCTCAGCCATCAGG
The DNA here is from genome assembly GCA_900491605.1 of Calamus simplicifolius. Classification (NCBI taxonomy): domain Eukaryota; kingdom Viridiplantae; phylum Streptophyta; class Magnoliopsida; order Arecales; family Arecaceae; genus Calamus; species Calamus simplicifolius. The sequence continues at coordinate 119,182 of UESW01000001.1, read as the reverse complement.
GGGCGGGTGCATTTTTCGGGATTCTTACGCCGCCGTGGTCAAGGTAAGCAACCTTTTCGTTCGGGTATATATATATATATATATATATATATATATATTGCTAACCTGGGCTTATGCGTGCAGATAGCGCACTCCTTGAGGGCTGCCAGGGAGGTAATCCAAGGGGGAAAGAATGTTCTGCGGGAGACGCAGAAGGAGATCGAGGAGGCCCAGCGTCGCGCGGAAGAGGCGGAGAGGGCGCTGGAGGCGGTTAAGGATACCTGCGCGAGCGAGGTGAGGGCCGCCATGAGCCGGGCGGAAATGGAGGCCGCCCGTACCCGCGCGGCGCTTTCTCAGATGACGGAGGCTGAGAGCGTGGTCATGGCCAGAGATATGCATATCTCTGAGTTGACCTTAGCTCTCCAGGAGGCCGAGGAACGGGCGGGCGCAGCGGCGGAAGAAGCGAGAGTGGCAAGGGAGGAGACCTGCCGATGCGAGGAGGAGTTGAGCCACGCTCGAGAGGAGATAAGCCGCACTCGAGAGGCTGAGAAGATCGCGGTGGAGGCCCTCGCTGCGGAGAAGGCTCGGGCCGCCGGGCCTGTCGAGGAATACAAGGCGTCTGAGCGTTTCGCAGACGACCTGGCCGAAGCTTCGGCCGCTGTATTCCTTGACGGGTTCCAGTACGCCAAGGAGAAGGTGGCCAGGGATCTGAATTTCCCCCGGGCTCTGGAGGTCGAATTGGATCAGTCGTCAGACCAGGCCCCTTCCGACGACGAACCTGCGCCGGCGGAGCCATGAGTTCGCGCCCGTGATTTTGTTTTCCTTTTCTTGCTTTTGTAAACCCGACTACGTCAGAGTTTTGTAGTTAATGAAAATACTCTTCACAATGATCTCCAAATTGTTGACTTCGTCAATTGATATGTGGCCCCATGACTCTATTCGTTCTGATAATTCTGGGGGACACCTCCTCACCCGTGCCCCTCCGCCTTAGTCGCACGTACCCTAGGGTTAGAGCTAGTTAGAGTTGAATTTTAGGAGCAGGAACGCCGCCGACCGGAGATTAGGCTGGTAGGCCCCCTCGGGGCCATAGGCATGGCGCCTTGTCAAGTATTGGAACGGGTGTTGGCCTGGCGCGTAGCTAGATGCCTGCGGGACCTAGCTCTCACTTGGCCGGCCGGGTGTCGGGTCTTGGCTGTGACGAATCGTTGGTGCACCGCTCCTCCGGCGGTCAGCGGGGCTTTGTGCCTGGCTAGTGCAGGGCTTTTAGTGCCGACGGGGCGCCGGGCTTTTGCTGTTGAGAGCCAGTGGCACACTGCTCTGCCAGTGGTACACTGAGCTTTGTGCCTAGCTAGCGCAGGGCTTTGAGTGCCAACGGGGCGCCGGGCTTTTGTTGTTGAGAGCCAGTGGCACACTGCTCTGCCAGTGGTACACTGGGCTTTGTGCCTGGCTAGTGCAGGGCTTTGAGTGCCGACGGGGCGCCGGGCTTTTGTTGTTGAGAGCCAGTGGCACACTGCTCTGCCAGTGGTACACTAGGCTTTGTGCCTAGCTAGTGCAGGGCTTTGAGTGCCGACGGGACGCCGGGCTTTTGTTGTTGAGAGCCAGTGGCACACTGCTCTGCCAGTGGTACACTGGGCTTTGTGCCTGGCTAGCGCAGGGCTTTGAGTGCCGACGGGGCGCCGGGCTTTTGTTGTTGAGAGCCAGTGGCACACTGCTCTGCCAGTGGTACACTGGGCTTTGTGCCTGGCTAGTGCAGGGCTTTGAGTGCCGACGGGGCGCCGGGCTTTTGTTGTTGAGAGCCAGTGGCACACTGCTCTGCCAGTGGTACACTAGGCTTTGTGCCTAGCTAGTGCAGGGCTTTGAGTGCCGACGGGGTGCCGGGCTTTTGTTGTTGAGAGCCAGTGGCACACTGCTCTGCCAGTGGTACACTGGGCTTTGTGCCTGGCTAGTGCAGGGCTTTGAGTGCCGATGGGGCGCCGGGCTTTTGTTGTTGAGAGCCAATGGCACACTGCTCTGCTAGTAGTACACTGAGCTTTGTGCCTGGCTAGTGCAGGGCTTTGAGTGCCGACGGGGCGCCGGGCTTTTGTTGTTGAGAGCCAGTGGCACACTGCTCTGCCAGTGGTACACTGGGCTTTGTGCCTAGCTAGCGCAGGGCTTTGAGTGCTGATGGGGCACCGGGCTTTTGTTGTTGAGGGCCAATGGCACACTGCTCTGCCAGTGGTACACTGGGCTTTGTGCCTGGCTAGTGCAGGACTTTGAGTGCCGACGGGGCGCCGGGCTTTTGTTGTTGAGAGCCAGTGGCACACTGCTCTGCCAGTGGTACACTGGGTTTTGTGCCTGGCTAGTGCAGGGCTTTGAGTGCCGACGGGGCGCCGGGCTTTTGTTGTTGAGAGCCAGTGGCACACTGCTCTGCCAGTGGTACACTGGGCTTTGTGCCTGGCTAGTGCAGGGCTTTGAGTGCCGACGGGGCGCCAGGCTTTTGTTGTTGAGAGCCAGTGGCACACTGCTCTGCCAGTGGTACACTGGGCTTTGTTCCTGGCTAGTGCAGGGCATTGAGTGCCGACGGGGCGCCGGGCTTTTGTTGTTGAGAGCCAGTGGCACACTGCTCTGCCAGTGGTACACTGGGCTTTGTGCCTGGCTAGCGCAGGGCTTTGAGTGCCGACGGGGCACTGGGCTTTTGTTTTTGAGAGCCAGTGGCACACTGCTCTGCCAGTGGTACACTGGGCTTTGTGCCTGGCTAGGCTGCATCACCCCAGGGACAGACGGGTTCGGCTCCGGTTGCCGCAAGGCTGCTTGCTGATGCTGCATGCCTTGAACCATCGCCGTCAACGACTGGACTTGCACGGCCAAGGCGGCGAATCGATCCTCCTGGGGTTGCTGCGGAGCAGACGTAGGAACTTCATTTTGCGGAGCGGAAGGCCCTGCCCCCTGGGGATTCGGAGGCTCCGGGAAACAGGATGCAAGAGCTGGGGGGGCCTCCGCGGATGGATCGGCCCCGCAGTGCTGCCCCCCAGCGCGACCGGCTGAAACTCCCTTTATTCGAGTCGTCACCATGGCTTTGAGGTCTTGAAGACAAGAGAAAGAAGAAAGCCGCTGGTTCGAAGTCTTTCTTACACTCCCCCTACCTGGCGCGCCAATCTGATGACGCCAAGAAACCCTCCTCGAACGTCGGGGATGACGGACGTCTCCCTCCTCGGAGTCCTGCAAGAAAAGTCCCCGGGGACCGGTGGCGCCGGTGGGGACCCTCCGACGATCAAGTCAGTTGCTTGGGCTCGGACAAAGAACCGCTCCAGCCAAAAGGAGCTGAGGTGGTTAGGGTTTTTGCTGGGAGGAAGAAAGCTCAGAAAAACCAGAGTTCAGATCCCACTTACAGCGTGAGTATGTGTCTTTTATACCTGTTCGAATATCATAACTTGCGGCCTTGGGAGATCTCTATCGTACCGTTGCCGGTTGATATGACTGGGCTCCATTGCTAGAGGTAGCGAGTCGTACGCCGTAGCGAGGAACGGTGATGCACAGGGACATGCAACGCGCCAAACACCGTTATGAGGCATGGCCCTCCGTAACGGGGCACAATCACGGAAGTACCAGATGGTACGCTGCGGCAAGGCATGGTCATGTACAGGGGCATGCAACGCGCCAAACCTCGTTATGAGGCATGGCCCTCCGTAACGGGGCACAATCACGGAAGTTCCGGATGGTACGCTGCGGCAAGGCATGGTCATGCGCTGAAAACCATGTGCAAGCACCGTGCAACCTGATGGTTGCTGTTTTCCTTGGCAGTTGAGTCGCATGTTGATCGCTGATGACCCCACCCCGAAGGGATATCGGAGGTGGGGAATGACGGTGTGCCCCGAGACCGGTGGGGGCCCCCGGGGTTAAGGAATGATGACCCCACCCCCCGACCCCGAGGGGGTGCCGGGGGTGGGGGAATGACGATGCACCCCGAGACCGGTGGGGGCCCCGGGGTTAAGAAATGATGACCCCACCCCCCGACCCCGAGGGGGTGCCGGGGGTGAGGGAATGACGATGCACCCCGAGACCGGTGGAAGCCCCGGGGTTAAGAAATGATGACCCCACCCCCCGACCCCGAGGGGGTGTCGGGGGTGGGGGCATGACGATGCACCCCGAGACCGGTGGGGGCCCCGGGGTTAAGAAATGATGACCCCACCCCCCGACCCCGAGGGGGTGCCGGGAGTGGGGGCATGACGATGCACCCCGAGACCGGTGGGGGCTCCGGGGTTAAGGAATGATGACCCCACCCCCCGACCCCGAGGGGGTGCCAGGGGTGGGGGAATGACGATGCACCCCGAGACCGGTGGGGGCCCCGGGGTTAAGAAATGATGACCCCACCCCCTGATCCCGAGGGGGTGCCGAGGGTGGGGGCATGACGATGCACCCCGAGACCGGTGGAGGCCCCGGGGTTAAGAAAGGATGACCCCACCCCCTGATCCCGAGGGGGTGTTGGGAGTAGGGGAATGACGATGCACCCCGAGACCGGTGGGAGCCCCGGGGTTAAGAAAGGATGACCCCACCCCCTGACCCCGAGAAGGTGCCGGGAGTGGGGGAATGACGATGGCTGCCGTTACCTTCTCTGACGACGCTGGGATCAGTCATATCAGACTATTTCTCAAACTCATAAATATTCTATTAGGAAAGTCCACTACGTACGTACCTTCCACTAGCTTAATTTTCTTGCAATCTTTTCCCATCTACTTATATACGATCAGGTTCGATCATTTGAAAGGAGAGAAATGATCGAGAAGTTGTTTCGGAGGAATTAAAAAAAAAAACTCTATCCTGCTCCTAGTCATATTTTCAGGCAGGCCTTTCATATATTTATAGAGATTATCAGATCTATATATTAAGTACTATTTATTATTCTATATCCTCTCTCATACCTGGAGCGGCAAAAAACACAAAGTTCAGGAATGGCCTGCATTTACAAAACTACATGTATCTTAGCAGCCCCCTCAAACAAGATATATTAAAATTATTTCTAATTGCTTGATTCACTCAACTTTGCTAGAGTACGTAAGATTTATTATTCAAGATTTAATTGCTGCTACAATTCCATTATCTCAAATATTCATTCCTTCTATATATTGAAGTGACAGCTGTCTAGCATGTTTTGCTAATTGGTTCATCAGGAAAAAGGTAGTATCTTAAAAGAAGATTCAGCCATAACGAAAGCTTGAATCGATAGCAACTTTAGGTGCATCCATCCATATATAGTTAGTTGAGTGGTATATTTAATCCAAGATTGAAATTTTGCATAATTTCTCTTGTTAGCACGTGTTCTAAGAGGCCAAACTCATTTAGAAAAAGAAGCTCAGTACTAATAATGTCATCTCTTACTCTAGGTAATCAAGAATATATATCTAGCCACCTGTTATTAAGCAAATCAAATTAAGAAGATTCTTCCTCGGAACTATATATATATAAAACACCTTAATTAATACATAGGTCCAAATGAAAGAATCTTATACTTTCTTTTCATCATTCTTTATCATTAGTTCTTATACAAACTTGAGCATCGAGCAATCCTCTTAAATTAAGGATATATATTTTCGAGCTTCTTTGAACTCCTTTATAAGTACTTTATAACAAATTAACACTTCACCTTGGCAGTATGTGCTCGGCAAAGATGATTTGGAAGCTATTTTCGGATGTCAACAATTACGCTTTATTTTCATGCGCGCTAAATTAAAGATCGATCGATGTAGTTTGATAAGCAAGATCGATGATGGCTCAAGTTTTGAAAGAAAACTAATTAATAGCTAGCTCAATGGTGGCAACCCTTAATTATCCTCCTAAGATGCAGTACTGGCCGGTTCAGCTGGCTTCAAAATTACGAAGTTGTATTGCCAAGTATTAATTTGGACCTGAGTAATGTCAGTCGAAATTAAGGTTATATATATATTCCTCTTTGAAAAGATGGTCTCACTAATTACCTTGTTTATATATATATAGAGTGAGGCGAGAACATCGATCAGCTGTAACTAAATAATTAGGGTTTCTTGACTCAAATGGGGATCCGACCACCTTTAAAACTGGAGAAGCAGCTAGCATGATTTTGGATGACCTTAAGAGAGCTGGCTCGTTACTGATGATCAAATTGCATCCAAAATTATCAATCGCGTCGACTGTAGACAATTTTTATGCAACTGAATGACGTAAGATTATTCAAATGATTTAGCTGTTGCGCGCGTGAGCATCCAACCAATTGCTTTCTTTTAGCTTTTTGATTTTTCCAAAGTTTCAGCGTTAGGTAGAAAGACTACTACGAATGGATAAGCAAGAAGAGAAAGAAAAGGATATATATATATAGAGAGAGAGAGAGAGATCGAGCAATGATCATATCAGATTCAAGAGAAAGATGAAAATTAATAATAACATACAGGTTGATCGATCGTTTTATATAAAATCTGCACCCCCGGGTTGGTATCTGCCCTTTATTTAGCGCCGAAAGAAACCAAAGCGTTCGAGCCACTGCCCCGGCCTCCCCTCAAAATCCGGAAGTCATGCATGCGTCCTTGATTAGAGGGTCCTCCCATTAATTACGTCTCTCTTAAAGTTAAATATTTGTTAATGCACAAACCTTTTCTTAAAGCTAAGAGCTCGACATATAAATTATAATATTACTGCCATATATAGTTAAAAGACGTTACAGTACGTGATTCATTCATTCATTATCTGGAGTTTGGAACAACCTACGTACTGGTGGATATATGGTCCATTGGATTATTGGCTTGTCTTAGTAATTAATGAACTGAGTGGGGGATTAATATTGCTGCTGCTTTAACCTGCTTTGGCCGTGCCACTTATAAGCGCATATCAAACACCAACGAAATGATTTGATGCTCCTCTATATATATAAAGTTCCTAATATCTTCTTCTTTTCTTTTTTTTCTTTTTTTATAAAGTAGTAATTGGGTGATTTAGACCATCCGGTCCAATGCATAGCAGAAGACGCATTGACCAGAATGCGCCTTCAATTCCTTTTCGCGTCCGGCCCTTGGCCATAAGATTAAGATGGATGAATCAGGGAAAATAAATAACACTACCATATGTATTCTCTTACATTAATAGCCTGGAGTTGTTCAAAGAACATATAGATTTAGAGTGTTATATTCTCAATGCATGCACCACAGATCGAGGGATACGTGGTGCACTTAATTGGCATTTAGAATATGAGGTGCACTTTGGCACTGACGTGTATTTTGGTATTGCTGCAACTTTTGCAGGCACAAAGCCAGCAAAACTCTGCAAACATGCAATCCGGCCAGACGAGACCCTGTAATTTGGTTTCTTTTCTTGTCACATATCCAGTGGATTCTTGGTTAAGTAAACTACTACCACAATTTTTCCTCTCTCTTTTTTTTTTTTTTTTTTTTTTCTATCTATTGTAATGCAAGAAGCTCATAGGCAATAGGTTAAACCTTTTGGGTTCCTCTCTCTTCTCCTCGTACTTCCTACTTCCAAAGCTTTAGCAAAGGTGTGATTTAAATTTTGATCTTTTGTACTACATACCATCAAGAGATTTTGACATCGGTATGTTTGACTAATCGATCCAATGGATGTTGCAAAGAAACTCTAATATAATCAAGATGTCATCTTATGATTGGCTAATTATTTTCCTTAAATTATAAATACTGTTGATTGCTATCATGCTAAAATAGTTTGTTATTATTAAAGGAAAATTTCTTGTGGCAGTAAAGATTATATTAATAATGAGGCTAATTTTCAATTAGAATGCATTCTTATGCTTTTGTAGAAAATTGAAAAGAACTTAATTTTTAAAGTGAGGGATTCAGCTCTTTTTCGATGGTTCTCAACATACAAAGGGGTTAGTGCAATATAAAACTTTAAAATGTGACAACATTTGTTCTTTCATAATAATTTTGATATGTTATTTCTTTTGGCTATCCTTCTAATTAGCAAACTTCTTATTTTTAGTTTTTAATCCAAGCATGCAAATTTTTATTTTCCTTTGTATTTTTAGATTGGTTCTATATATGGTGGAAGCTAGATTAATTAGTACGTAATAAAACCTTAAATATGTGCCCTTTTTTTATTGCCTATGAAGATCGATATGCTATAGCGAGCTGAATATCTAATGATAAAAATAATCTAGAATATTTTTTTTAAATCAATTAACATTTCTAATACTATACCATGAGTATTGGAAGAAGGATATCACTGAATATTCAAAATCACTTTTTCTATAGTCAATAAAGATTTAAAGCATTTAAAATATTTTCATCTATGTATCTCAAAGCTACCATGACCTTATTCCTACTCTAAATTTTCAATGTCCAATTGAATTTGTTGAGCCGGTCCAATCAGTATAAGATTCTATTTGAAATATATTTTATTATATTAACTAAAAAAAGTGTCAAGAGAAACTAGATAATCACTTGTCGTGAGGTGAAAGTTTGGGAAGGACTGTGAGTGATTGAATGGTTGGGCATTTAAGATGGTGACCCCAGATGACAGCACTCCGGGCCCAAATCGAAACGCAGATCTCATTCGGACCTTTGGATGGCCAAGCAGTGGCCTTTGCGTCAAACATCATCAAATATTTTTTGAGATGACATGTTTCGCTTGATTCTTCAACAGTCCATGGCCGTTTTATATATAGGTAGTGTTAGATCTATCATATATCAATATTATATATATAAAACTAGAATTAATGCATTTTTAAGGTGTAGCTCCTTTTCTATTAACTAGCGTATCCACGTACCAAGAATTAAAAAACCAAAATATATATAATAGCCTTTTGAGGCTCTGCCCAGTGCCCAGTGGGTAAACAGCACGGCGTACGACGAGTATGCTTAGAGTTTAACAAAAAAAATATTTCCAATAATTTGGGATCGTTTACGAGTTTCTATAATGGATCCTAGCTAACTCATTGTGGAAGAATGTTGCATGTTGTTTGACACAGGATAGGTGAACCCCTTCCAATGCAAGGAAATGGGCACCAGAAACAACGTCCATCACCTCGTTTAATGCAACCAATCCAAAACAAACATCTATCCATATAGGTTTTCTAGTGAATATTTATATTTTTTTTTATTTTTTTATTTTTACCAATGGAACTAAGCTAGAGGTAGATCTGCCTGGATCTAGGATCAGTGTAACCTAACACTTATGAACTGCCAAGCAGGGAATGGTGGCTTCCTAATGGTACAAAGTACAACCAAGCAGATCGAGGGAATCAGTTAAAAAAAGCCAATAAGGCATCAAGGAAACGAGATTGGATCTACAATTCACATGCCTCCCCTTCTCATAAAAAATGAAAAAAAAAAAAAAAAAATCGAGTTCATGTCCCTTGACGTTTTCACCATCCAGGCTAGGTAGATCTATCGGCGATCATCATAGATAATGCCAGCATTATTCTTCTCTCTCTCTCTGTGTGTGTTTAACTAGCTAGCGATCAGACATAGTGGATGGACTTCCAGCTTTAATGCAAGCCAAGCCCTTCTCAGAAGTTACCCAATGTTTTGAAATCTTGGTACCATGTTACAGCTTTATGGTTATGTCCATAGCATAAAGCTGGCCGGGCCATAAAAATACTTACAAAGCCTCGCCTCACCGGCCCCACCATCTCTCTTCCTTTCGATAAAGTACTCTCTCACTCCTCTTCCACTTCACAATAAACAAATCCAAGGACGCCATCCAAATTCCATCTTCCAGCCAGCACCACCACCATGGCCTAGCTGGCCTTTGGATCCGGAGATTCTGGGTCGTTGACGTCTCAGGTATAATAAAGCTACAACGAACGATATTTTTAAACTATACCGAGCCATGGTTGTTGCCTCCCTCCTCCTCCTCCTCCTCCTATTCTTCTTCCCTTCCCCCCCTCCTCCTCCTCCTCCTCATCGCCTAGCAAGCTAACGACGCGTCGTGTATTTAGTAGTAAAAGTTGCAATGTTGGCGATAGTGGGGATATGGCTTTCATTCTTCACAACAATTCTGCTGCTGGACCTGCAGGGCGCTCTCGCACTCGATGACCAAGGCGAGGCGCTTCTCTCTTGGAAGCGGACGTTGAACGGTTCCTCCAACGCCCTCTCCGATTGGAACCCGGCCGATCCAACTCCATGTCGCTGGTCGGGCGTCTCTTGCGATGATGCCAACAACAACCGCGTGGTGGAGCTCAATTTGCAATACACGGACCTCTTCGGCTCCTTGCCTCGCAACCTAAGCGCGCTAGCTTCTTCGCTCTCCAGGCTCGTCCTTTCCGGGACCAACCTCTCAGGCCCCATTCCACCGCACCTCGGAGACCTCTCCCACTTGATAGAACTCGATCTGAGCGACAACGCCCTCACGGGCACCATCCCCCCCGCCCTCTGCCGCCCGGGGAGCCGCCTCGAGCGCCTCCACCTCAATTCCAATCGGCTCGAGGGTCCCATTCCCGATGAAATCGGAAGCCTCTCGGCTCTCCGCTGGTTGATCATCTACGACAACAAGCTCGCCGGAGAGATCCCACCCTCCATCGGCCGCCTCGCCCATCTGGAGGTTTTCCGGGCGGGCGGGAACCAGAACCTCCAAGGGCCATTGCCCCCCGAGATTGGCAATTGCACCAGCCTAGCAACACTCGGCCTCGCGGAGACCGGCATCTCCGGCTCGCTGCCGCCCACCCTCGGACAGCTCAGCAAGCTCCAGACCTTGGCCATCTACACCACCCTCCTCTCCGGTCCCATCCCACCTGAATTAGGCCAATGCGGCGAGCTGCAGAACATCTACCTCTACGAGAACTCCCTCTCCGCCTCCATCCCTCCCCACCTGGGCAACCTCAAGAAGCTCAAGAATCTGCTGCTCTGGCAGAACAACCTGGTTGGCGTCATCCCGCCGGAGCTCGGCAGCTGCAGCGACCTCACTGTCATCGATCTCTCGATGAACGGCCTCACCGGGAGGATCCCGCCCACCCTCGGCAACCTCACCGCCCTCCAAGAGCTCCAGCTTAGCGTCAACCAGATCTCCGGCCCCATCCCGCCGGCCATCGCCGGCTGCCGGAACCTGACCGACCTCGAGCTCGACAACAACCAAATCTCTGGCGCGATCCCTGCGGAGCTCGGCCGGCTGGGGAACCTCCGGATGCTATACCTCTGGGCGAACAAGCTGGTGGGGAGCATCCCGCCGGAGATCGGCGACTGCGCAAACCTCGAGGCGGTGGACCTCTCGCAGAACGGGCTGACGGGATCGATGCCGAAAGGGCTCTTCCGGCTGCGGAGCCTCAGCAAGCTGCTGCTCTTGGACAACGATTTTTCCGGCGACATCCCGCCGGATATCGGGAATTGCTCGTCGTTGATCCGGTTCAGGGCCAACGGGAACCGGATCACCGGCGCGGTCCCGCTGGAGATCGGAGAGCTGAAGAATCTGAGCTTCCTGGATCTCGGTTCGAACCGCCTCGCCGGGCCAATCCCGCCGGAGTTGGCCGGATGCCGGAACCTGACCTTCGTCGACCTCCACTCCAATGCCATTGCCGGGGCCTTGCCGGAGGGTCTTTTTGAGGGCCTGGTCTCACTCCAGTATCTGGACCTCTCCGGCAACTCGATAGGAGGAGGTTTGCCTTCGAATCTCGGGTTGCTAACCTCGCTCACCAAACTGATCCTTGGGGAGAACCGGCTCTCTGGCCCGATCCCTCCGGAGATCGGCTTGTGCTCGAGGCTCCAGCTCCTGGATCTCAGCAAAAACGCTCTCTCCGGAGAGATACCGGCGAGTCTCGGGAAGATCCCAGCCCTGGAGATCGCGCTGAACCTGAGCTGGAACGATCTATCCGGCAAGATCCCCGCCGAGTTCACCAACCTAAGCCGGCTTGGCGTGCTTGATCTGTCCCACAACGGCCTCTCCGGCGACCTCCAGTCACTGGTCGGACTACAGAACCTCGTCGCGCTCAACGTCTCCTTCAACAACTTCTCCGGCAGCGTCCCCGACAACTCCTTCTTCTCCAAGCTCCCCATCGGCGATCTCGAGGGCAACCCCGCTCTCTGCCTCGCCCGATGCTCCGGGGGAGAGGACGACAAGGCCCGGCGCGAGGCCCGGAGGGCCGCCCGCGTAGCCACCGTGGTGCTCCTCTCCACCGCAGTGGCGCTGCTCGCGGCGGCGATGCTCGTCTACCTCGGCCGGAGGCGGGGGCGGGGCGGCAGGTGCGAGGACGAGGAGAAGGATGGGGACATGTCGCCACCATGGGAGGTGACACTGTACCAGAAGCTCGGGATCGGGGTAGCCGACGTGGCGAGGAGCCTGACGGCGGCAAACGTCATCGGGCGGGGCTGGTCCGGGGTGGTGTACCGGGCCAGAATCCCGCCTACGGGGGCGCTAATCGCCGTCAAGAGGTTCCGGACGAGCGACGAGGCGGCGATAGCAGCGTTCGGGTGCGAGATCGGGGCCCTGGCCCGCGTCCGCCACCGGAACATCGTCCGCCTCCTAGGGTGGGCGGCGAACCGCCGGACGCGGCTCCTCTTCTACGACTACCTCCCGAACGGGACCCTGGGGGGCCTCCTTTACGGCGGCGGCGGGCGGCTGGCAGTAGAGTGGGAGGTGAGGCTGGGGATCGCCGTCGGGGTGGCGGAGGGCCTCGCCTACCTCCACCACGACTGCGTGCCTCCGATCCTCCACCGCGACGTGAAGGCCGACAATGTCCTTCTCGGGGAGCGCTACGAGGCCTGCCTCGCCGACTTCGGCCTCGCCCGCGTCGCTGACGACGGACCCGCCGGCGGCGACACGACGCCGCCCCCCTTCGCCGGCTCGTACGGCTACATCGCCCCCGGTGAGCCTAAGCGTCCCCAGTTGCCGCCCTACTAACGGTTAGTTAGATTAGACCTATCGGAGATTGACGGTTATGATTTGAGTGCAGAGTACGCGTGTATGACTAGGATCACGAAGAAGAGCGACGTGTATAGCTTCGGAGTGATGCTGCTGGAGATAATCACAGGGAAGAGACCGGTGGAGCCTTCGTTCGGGGAGGGCCAGAACGTGGTCCAGTGGGTCCGAGACCGTCTGAGGAGCAAGCGAGACCCGGTGGAGGTGGTGGATCCCAGGCTCCAGGGGCGCCCCGACACGCAGGTCCAGGAGATGCTCCAAGCCCTGGGCATCGCACTCATGTGCGCGAGCACGCGCCCGGACGACCGCCCCACCATGAAAGATGTGGCCGCGCTCCTCCGCGAGATCCGCCACGACGAGCCCCCACCCGGCAGCGACGCCCGCAAGACCGGCGGAGGCGGAGGGAGGCGGAGCCCTAGTCGTCCTCGGCCAGCGATGGCTTCAAATGATTGAACGGTGGTGGTCCCTTTTTTTTATTAATTAATTAATTTAATGACTTGAATCCTGGCCGTTGGATCAGTGGACTCCAGCGGAGGGGCACCCTTTCAGCTTCAAGAGGGTGGGAAGGGCCCTGCCCAGCCTGGATCGATGGGTCCTTTTCCAGAGGAGGATTGATTTTTCGGGGTTTGTTGTCGGGTGCTGCGGAAAGATGAGGTGGTTGTGCTTGTGCAGCTTGCCGGCGGTTGATTAGCTGTAAGGGTGGGGCTGGGTGGGGTGCAGCGAGCCCACGTTCACATTGGTTGCCGAATATTTGTTTGTACGATTGCCGATTTGATGCGATTGACACAGCCACAATGTTCCTCCCTTACAATTCATTCCATCATCGTCTCCGATTGATATGGTAAAGATGGCGAGCGATGGATAGCACAAAGTGCAATGTTTGGTTTGATGAAAACCGTTCGACCGAACGAGCCTCTTTCACGTGGCACCAGCACAACGCGAAGCACGTAAATTCCATTTTGCATATTAAGAATATATATATATATTATAAAATATGATAATGCGCTATAATGGAAGTACGGTTTGAATGATCATTATGCACGCACTTGTCATCTGCAAATTTATATGTCCCATATCTCTCTATCAATTATCATTATTTTAAAATAATATATTTTTTTAATAATTTTTAATATAAAAAAATTATCATCGTATTAATAAACATATCCGATGACTAAGATCGAGCTACTGAGCCGAATTATCTAGCCAAACTTCATAGTCAAATCATCTAGTTGAGCTATCTCAGTGCCTCGAAAGAGTCGAACTATATCCGAACCTCAGCAGGACCGAACTATCTTAGTACCTCGCCATGATCGATCTTCATCCCTTCAACGCAAGCACCATTGCTGCTTTAAACCATGTTGGATATCTCAGAGGAAGAACCACCCTGATCGCAAGAATTGCGGAATGAGTCTCCCAAAATAGAAATGAGAGCCAAATACACCACTCCATCCATGATCAATGAAATTTCAAATTTTTGATAAAGCATTCGCAGCTTCATCAACTGTCGATCACCGTAACTATTGGGATTCTGGCCTTATCATATGCCAACTCCCTAAAATATGCCCAAAAAATCAGGTAACGGCTTACCTCCTTGGCAGACAAATACTAAGTCACAGGACCCCTCTCCAGGTATCCTCTCGAAGGCAATCTAAGTCCAAAAAATAACTCTAGCAAAGGTCATTGCTCCTAAAAAATCATGCTAAGGAGGAAGATCTTTCTGCTGGAACCTTCTTCTCTCATCTGTTTGCTCAAAATCTTCACTGACTTAGGACATTGGAGGGTCTTTCGTAGGGACCACCCCTTGTGATTCCTGCGTGAGGACTGCCTTGCAGGTCCATCCGAACGGAAGAGCGCTACCTGGATCCCGACATGCACCACTCCTAAGCCGGAGAACGAATTTTCGCAACAACAGATTAGTGCTAGAGGAAGGGCCCCAAGTCCATCGAAAAACTTAAAACCAAGAAGACAAGGTTTCATACAAGAAGGACGATTCCTTAATGGCCAACTGTAAGAGAGCAGTCACAGATGCTCCCGATTAGGCTACCTCTCAAAGGCCTGATCCCACCAATAACACGGCACCTTCGCAGTCATCGCTAATCGAGGTTCCTCCACCTCCAGCAACCCCGGTCACACAGGACTAGTTTGTTATGCTGGTTCAACTAGTTCAAGCCCTGCTACAATTGATGCAGAGGCTTCTTGGGGATTTTTGTTGACCCATTTATTGATTTTGATGATTAATAAAAATTATATGAGTATATTTCTTATGTTACTAATGAGTTTGACAAAGTATTTTAGGGATTTA
The DNA here is from genome assembly GCA_900491605.1 of Calamus simplicifolius. Lineage (NCBI taxonomy): Eukaryota > Viridiplantae > Streptophyta > Magnoliopsida > Arecales > Arecaceae > Calamus > Calamus simplicifolius. The sequence goes on along the minus strand of UESW01000001.1, from coordinate 104,076 downwards.
AAATGGTTAAGTATTCATAACTCAAGAAAAATTAAGTTTGGATCGATTTCTAATGTCATGGTCAAGTTCCACACATTAGAGTTGACTCTAGAGGGATTAGAGCCGACTCTGGAGCGTATCGAAACTGTTTGGCACTTTCGGCACGGTTTAGAGCCGACTTCAAAAAAATTAGAGCCGACTCTAACATGAGATACAGAGAACCTCTTTTCTGCATCAAAATTAGAGCTGACACCTGCAGAGCTAGAGCCGACTCTAGCACGGAATGTGTCAACCCCACAAAAAGTTAGAGCTGACTATGCGACGAAAGATCCTTGCTATTTTAAGCAACCCAATTTAGAGCCAACCCTAGGCTAGATTAGAGCCGACTCTAATCTATCAGAGGCAATTTTCAAAAATGTCAGAACAACTCCAACGGCTATATTTTTCCAAATAAACTTCAACTGTTCTTTCATTTCTCATGATAAACTCATCCACAAGCACTTTTAACGGCTACTTTGCATTAAAATATGGATTAAGAGGAGATTATAAAAGGAGGGTTCTGACCATTTGAAAAGGAGGAGAAATTAAGAATATAATAGAGAAATATCAAGAGAGAAAGCTCGGATATGAAATCTCAAGTATTTGAAAAAGAGAGTAGAGAAATCCAAAAGCATTCAAGAGCCAAATCTGAAGGATTTTCATCATATAGAAGAAGAAAAGCAAGAGCCCTAGTTCTTCATCCTTCTCTGTATCAACGTTTCTTCCAAAGCTTCAATCCTATCTTGAGGAAGATTATCCAAGAAGAGAAGAGGAAAAGAAAAAAGAAGAAAAGAAGAAAAGCTCAACTCCAAAGATCTTCTAATCAAGCTTTTCTATTCATATCTCGCTTATATTGTTTATTTGCTCATTTGAGGAGCGTTCATTCTATTGTAACTATTTCTTTGATACATTTGGTTTCTGATTCAATCAGGTGATTGAATCAGGTGAGGCAGTTGGCCTTGTGCAAGTTAAGGTTAGCTTGTGATAGGTTGTGTGCTGGTGAGCCTGTGAAAATCGGCTGGGTTCGTTGTGATCCCGTTGTAAAATAACAAGTTTGGGTTGTGAGCTTGTGAAATAACTCGGCTATAATCAGGGTGATTATAATGTGGGCCCAAGAGTTGCTTGGGAGTGAATGTAGGTGTAGCTAACACTAAACCACTATAAACCTTTGTGTTTGTCGTTCTTGTTTCCTCTTCTTCCTCCTCTATCTTTATATTCTGTTTTGCATTCTTAGCATCATATTTACTGTATACTTTCTTATGCACTATCAATTATGAAATTGTTTCAAAGCACCAAATTTTTTTAAAAAAACTCAATTCACCCCTCTCTCTTGGGTTGTCATTTGGGCCAATAATTGGTATCAGAGCTTATGCTCATCCTTTTCTGATTTAACAATCAAGAGCTAAAGATCCAAATGGCAGCTCAAACTGGTTTTTCTTTTTCTGAAGGATAATCCACAAATCGTCCACCCTTGTTTAATGGCACAAACTATTTATATTGAAAAGTTAGAATGAAGATTTTCATTCAAGCTTTAGACTATGATTTATGGAGTGTCATTATCAATGGTCCTAGCACTCCCACACACTTAGTTGATGGATCCATTATTCCTAAGCCCGAAAGGGATTGGAATGAAAATGATCAAAAAATGGCCTAGCTCAATGCCAAGGCCATGAATGTCCTATACTGCTCCTTGGATGCAAATGAATTCAATAGAATATCCACTTGCATCTCAGCCAAAGAGATATGGGATCAATTGGAAGTTACTCATGAGGGTACCAGCTAGGTTAAAGAGTCCAAGATTAACATTCTTGCGCATAAGTATGAACTCTTTAACATGGATCAAAATAAATCCATCACATGCATGTACGCTAGATTTACTGATATAGTGAATGGATTAAAAAGTCTTGGTAAGACCTATACTAACTCTGAATTGGTACGAAAAATTCTTAGGTCCCTTTCAAGAGCATGGAAAGCCAAAGTGACAGCAATCCAAGAAGCCAAAGATCTTAACACCTTACCTTTGGAGGAGCTCCTTGGATCACTTATGACCCATGAGTTAACAATGAAGCAACATCATGAAGAAGATGTAAAAAAGAAGAGGATAATTGCACTCAAGGTTTCAAAAAAGGAATCAAGCAGCAGTGAAGAAGATGAAGACGATGATGACACTGCTCTCCTTGCAAGAAAGTTTAAGAAATTTATGCAAAGAAGGAAGCCATTTCATAAAAGAAAAATTGGTGTCAAGTTGGAAGGAGATAAAGATAAAGATAAGGAAAAAGAGAAAGATCCTTTGATTTATTATGAATGTAAAAAGCTTGGACATTTCAGATCCGAATGTTTTCAACTCAAGAAGGGATTTAGAAAGAAAAAGAAAGCATACGTTGCAACTTGGAGCGACAGCGATGAATCTTCATCCGAAGATGAACAAAAAGAAGTTGATAACATATGCCTTATGACAAATGAAGAAGAAGAGGTAAGTTCTAAAACCCCCATGTATGATTTTACATTTGATGAATTATATAATGCCTTCAATAAATTGATAAATGATTTTAAAGTTTTGAAAGCAAAGAACAAGATTTTAAAAACTAAAAATCTAAACATTCTCAACAAGAAAAATGAATTTACCGTAGAATTTGAAAAGATAAGATCTGAAAAGCAAGTTTTAGAAAAAAAAAATGGTGTGATTTCTACTAAAAATCTGAATTTGAAAAATAAACTCAAAAAATATAAGGGCATTGTTGACAAATTTACTTATAGCTCAGAAAAACTAAATTTGCTTTTAAACAATCAAAGAGTTGTATTTGACAAAGCTGATTTAGGTTATAAACCACACAAGAAGCAAAAATTTGTTAATAATTTCTTTGTAAAGAAATCAATTGAAAAAGATATTTTTTGTTTTTATTACGGTATGAAAGGGCATAAATCTTTTGTTTGCAATCATAAAATGTCTCATGTAAATGTTAGTCATAAAAGTGAACTAATTTGGGTTCCAAAATGAACTATATTTTCTACTACTAACCATGAAGGACCCAAGAAGGCTTGGGTACCTGAATATAAGATATGATTGCTTTGTAGGCATGTCTTGCAGCCAAGAAATTAAAAAGAAAATGGTATCTTGATAGTGGCTGCTCAAGACACATGATGGATGACAAAGATCAATTCATCACCCTTGAAGCTAAAAGAGGTGGAGTGGTAACCTTTGAAAATAATGGTAAAGATCATATCATGGGCATTGGTAAAATTTAGATCACTCCATCCACTTTTATTAAAAATATTTTATATGTAGATGGATTAAAACATAATTTGATTAGCATTAGCCAACTATGCGATAAAGGTTTCAAAGTTTTCTTTGAAGCATCTATCTGCACTGTATCGAATCTCATTGATAGTAGCATTATATTTGTTGGAAATAGAAATAAAATATATACTTAATTGACTTAGACAATTTATCCATAAGTAACCATTGCCTAATTGCTGATAATGCTAAAGTAAATGAGATTGGATGGCTATGACACCGTAGATTAGGTCATGTAAGCACACACTTGATTTCAAAATTGCTTAGAATGGATTTGGTTAAAGGTCTTCCAAAATTAGATTTTGAAAATAATAGAGTTTGTGATGCATGTCAATTTGGAAAACAAACTAGGAATTCTTTCAAATCTAAAAATATGGTTTCCACTTCTAGACTACTTGAGCTACTACACGTGGACCTTTTTGAACCTACTAGAACCACTACTCTAGGAGAAAAGAAATATGGTCTTGTGATAGCAGATGATTGCTCTAGATTCACTTGGGTATTATTTTTAGCTCATAAAGATGAGACTTTCTCGGTATTCCTTAAATTCTTTAAGAAAGTCACAAATGAGAAAAACACTACCATAGTGTCTTTTAGAAGTGATCATGGGGCTGAATTTAAAAATTATTTGTTTAAAGATTTTTGCATTAAAAATGACATCCATCATAATTTTTCAGCACCTAGGACACCTCAATAGAATGGGATTATAGAAAGGAAAAATAGGACTCTAGAAGACATGGCTCGTACTATGCTTTGTGAAAGCTAACTTCCAAAATATTTCTGGGCGAAAGTCATAAACACAGCATGTTACATTCTAAATAGAGCCTTAATTAGACCAATCCTTAAGAAAACTCCCTATGAACTATGACATGATAGGAAACCCAACATTAGTTATTTTTATGCATTTGGTTGTTGATGTTTCATTCATAATAATGGAAAGGATAATTTAGAAAAGTTTGATGCTAAGTCAGATGAAGGTATATTTTTAAGCTATTCCACATCCAGCAAGGCATATAAAGTATTCAATAAGAAGTATCTGATTGTAAAAGAGTCAATTCATGTAGTGTTTGATAAGTCTTTAGCATCAAGTTCTGAAAAGAAAGATGATGAGGAAAATACTAATTTACTTGAAAGAAATTTTGAAAAATTAAATGTTGATGTATCTTCAGATTATGAACCTGAAGCTAAGGATGATGACTCACCTAAGGATGATGGTATTGATACTACTTATAATGATACAGATCTATCTAGAGATTGGAGATATGCTTATGGTCATCCAAAGGATCTAATCATAGGTGATCCATCTCAAGGTATAAGAACTAGATCATCCATGAGAAATATCAATAATCATCTTGCATTTGTGTCTCATATAGAGCCTAAGACAATTGAATAAGCTGAAAAGGATAGTTATTGGATGTTAGCCATGCAAGAAGAATTGAATCAATTTACTAGGAATAAGGTATGGACCCTAGTTGATAGACCCAAAGACTACCCAGTCATAGGATCCAAATGGGTATTTAGAAATAAATTAGATGAAGATGGCATTGTTATTCAAAATAAAACTAGATTAGTTGCAAAAGTTTATAATCAAAAGAATGTATTGATTTTGATGAAACCTTTGCATCTGTTTCTAGACTAGAAGCCATTAGGTTATTACTTGCATTTGCATGTTGCATGAACATTAATTTATTTCAGATGGATGTAAAAAGTGCATTATTAAATGATTTTATAAATAAGAAAGTTTATGTTAAGCAATCATCTGGTTTTGAAGATCATAAATTTTTAAATCATGTTTTTAAACTACACAAAGCACTTTATGGTTTAAAGCAAGCACCTAGATCTTGGTATGATAGGCTAAGTAAATTTTTATTTAAAATAATTTTTCTAGAGGTAATGTTGATAAAACCTTGTTTTAAAAAGAAAAGAAAAAGATCTATTAGTAGTGCAAATCTATATTGATGATATAGTATTTGGAGCTACTAACAATCTTTTTTGTCAAGATTTTACAAAGCTAATGCATGAAAAATTTGAAATGAGCATGATGGAAGAACTGAATTTCTTTCTTGGACTTCAAATCAAGCAAGAGAAAGAGTAAATTTTCATTAACCAGACAAAATATACAAAGAAAATTCTTAAGAAGTTTGGTATGAAAATTGTCAAACCTCTTGGCACACCGATGAGTCCTTCATGCAAACTCGATAAAGATGAGGATGGTAAGAAAGTCGATCAAAAGCTTTATAGATGTATGATTCATTCTCTACTTTATTTAACAGCTAGCAGACCTGATATTATGTTTGTTGTATGTTTATGTGCTAGATATCAATCTAATCATAGAGAATCTCACTTAATTGTTGTAGAAATAATTTTTAGATACTTAAGTGGAACTAAAAATGCAGGATTATGGTACTCTAGAGACTTAATATTTAATCTGATTGCATATTCTAATTCTGATTTTACTGGTTGTAAACTAGATAGAAAAACACAAGTAGCGCATGCCAATTCTTAGGCAGTAACTTAATCTCTTGGTTTAACAAAAAACCAAATTCGGTTGCATTATCAACTGCTGAAGCTGAATATGTTATAGCTGAAAGTTGCTGTGCTCAAATTCTTTAGATTAAGTAACAACTTGAGGATTATGGTATCACACTTGGTAAGATTCCAATTAGGTGTGACAACACTAGCGTAATAAATTTGACCAAGAACCCTATTCAACATTCAAGAACCAAACACATAGAGATAAGACACTATTTCATTAGAAAACATGTTGCTAAAAATGATGTTTATCTTGATTATGTGTGTACAGATGAATAATTAGCTGATATATTTACAAAATCCTTAAGTAAAGAGAGATTTTGCTATCTTAGAGGAGAATTAGAAGTTTGTGATCCATTAGAAGAGTATCAGATATTTATAGGAAGGTTTTCAATGATGGGCATGTCAATAGTCTTCCAGCTAAACCAAAAGGTTATCTTGGAAAACCATGAAGAAGTTTTAAAACAAAGGGAGTCCTAGAGAAATCATTCAACAAACTCAAAATGTGATGATATGAAGAGAAAAAAGTGGAAGGACCTCCGTTTTATATGTACTTATGCATACACCAGGGTAGACCAGGCTTGAGGCATGCTACATCTCAAAATCTCAACTAATAATGTGCTAGCTCGAGTCAAATTCAGCATGTGATGTGCTCATAATTTGTTTGACCAGGTCATAGACATGCAACATGTTGTCAAAAGAGAATAAAGAAGTACCATTATCAATAACGTAAAAATTTTACGAGTTCAAACATTCTCAAGAATACCAAATTTGAGAGGCCCATCATTATCAATTACCTCATATACAAACTTGTTTCACAACAGCTAAATCATAGGCACTGACATGCTCTGATCTAGGATGGCATTTTTCTGCAAACAATTATGTGTTAACATGTTTAAATCATGTCTGTCAATCCACAACACAAAAAGCATAATGTCGGAGCAATATGACAAGAGATATTCCAATATCAAAGAGTGCAAATACTTTGCAACTACCTGCAATTTTGTCAGAATGTTGATACCATAAAGACTGCCCGAGATGTTCAACTGCTGCAGCCACAAATCTTGAAAGCAATTTGTTATAATACATAGATATAGGAAATACTCCATTTGGATCTTAGCATGGAATTGCTAATAGAACACAACGCTTGTAATATACAGGGCAGCCAATTGTATCTATTTTCATAGGATTGAATGCTTACCGCCATTGTTAGCAATTAAAAACTCAATTTCATCCCACGTAATCATTAATTTTCATCCAAATCCTGAACTTAGACCATTGGAAATATCTATCATCAGATGAATATGAGAAATAGCCAATATTCCAAATTAATCATCCATAACAAGCAGCTTTCAAACAAGACGCAATTTAGGACATAAAATATATTCAAAAATCACATTATAATGACAGCACAGGGTATGCTGCCCTATTGTCCAACTAAAAATCAAAAAATATCATCTGTGAAGGAATAGTGAGAATGAGTTCATCATGAAAGCAGTTCCGTGAAAATTTTGAAGATCATTTTACAAGAGATAGATCAATTACTAAAATGCATAAAAAAATTTTGAGAATATTTTATATATTACGACATAGCTGCCAACTCGTTAATGAATGATTAATTCTAAATCCAATTTTATCATTGTTCAAGCTACCTACCCACATAATCCAATCTGAAGATATAGGAACATCGCTACAGTTGGCTTAGGAAGGCATTGTCAACACCTATTTCCTGACGGTCACATTTTCCATGCATTCAATTCAGGAAATGCTATGCGTATGCCTAACATCATGGCCCTAACCTTTGATAGAGCACCGAGCTGTGATGATTCACAACGGTTGCATTTATAGATGCCCTCCAAGTCATGACATCACAGCCGACACTTCAATATCATTGCCACTGCAACCACCAAGAAGAGCGCAAGGTTAAATTTCTAATGCAGCAAAATACTAGTCATTATGGCAATATCATATAATGTTACATCAAACAAGTGCAGGGCTGCCAGATATTCTCACAGCGAAACGATGATACAAATAGATGATAGGCGACGTAACATAGTAGTCATTACCAAAGCTGGAAATAGTTATCAAAATAGAACCTCTAAGCTAAGAGGAAGCGTTACAAGTCATGCTACAAGGATAGTAACAAGGTATAGTAAACCTGAACATCTCAAAGCATTAACGATAACTTGCAACACTGACACCCAAGCAAAAAGCCTACAAGAAAGGATACGAAAACAAACATAAAGGTTTTTAAAGATCTACCATTACTCCTGACCATATGTACCTCCCCTTGTCCTAGCTGATATTCCATATCAAGAGGATGTTGATAATTCTGAAATGCTTGAATTGCCTCTTCTCTAGATTTAAACTTCTTGTACAAGGCATGCTTAAACCCAGTTACCTCACGCTGACACTCAGGCCAGGATCCATAGATCCCTCATCTGCGGCCCATGAAACTACACAATACCTTGAAGAAGACATTACCGAACCTCAAGATCAAGCAGCTTGATTTCCTGCATTACAGGGAAACCGATATGAAACTCAAATCACATATTACCCTGCCCTATTAATAAGGTCAAATAAGGTAAACATACTTTCTTTTACAATAAGAGAAATATGTTCAAAGAAAAGGATGCATGTTAGACTTACTTCGCGTGTTTCGGGCATCCCATAGCTTGTTAGCTATAGAATTGCGAAGTTCATCACCTCTTTGTGATTCGTCATCCCCTATAATAAGATAAGGATCAATATCATCCTCATCTCGATCAACAGGCATGGGTTCAATTGACATATTGAAGTATTTGTCATTTCCTTGGGTGCGTCGAATGAAGTTATGAATGATGCAGCAAGCCATGACAATGCGTTTCTGAATCTTGAAGGAAAATGGGATATGACCTCTAAGAATCTTATATCGCTTCTTAAGAATTCCAAAGGCCTTCTCTACGCAATTTCTGAGCTGAGCATGTCGATGGTTGTATAAATCTCGACAATTGTTATATCATCGAGCCCTTGGATTCTTAAATGTACTTAGGTGGTACCTATTACCCCGATATGAGGCAAGGAACTTATCTGTATTGGCATATCCCGAGTCAACAAGATAAAATTTTCCTGTAAACGAGAACAATGGCTTGACGTCATCCACTTAAAACTTCGATAAAGGTAATTGGTCACATGCTTTATGAATTTATTAAATACCTTCTGGTACGACGAAGCCACCTGACTCAACACACCAACGTAGGACTCTCATGTCAGCCGTGGATCCCTCCCATACAGTACAAGCGAAAAGGAAGGAGTGATCAAATGAAACTGCAGCCATGACATTTTGGGAAATGGTGCCCTTTCGATTACGAAAGCGTGGTTGTTTACTTTTCTTGATTAAAGCAGTTATATGTACCATCGACGGCTCCAAGAGCATGCTGTGATTAATAAAACTATATCAACGACATGGTTATTAAACAATTGTAAATGAAAGACTTGCATCTATTATTGTCCATACGTACCATGAAGAAAGGATTGAAATGATTGTTCTCACGGATCCGTGGATGCACACCGGTATCCTGACCGGGTTGAGCGATGAAATCTTGCTTAAGTGAACAAATTGCTTTTAGTATAGTGTTAAAGTGTTTGGATATTGTCTCCCCGGAGTGCTGAAAAGTTTCAGCCAGCACTCTATTGGTCACACCATGACCTATGCCATAAAGGAAGATCGCAAGTTGCTCCTTTACCGTAACATTGCGGGTGTTACTAACCAACCCACGCGAAAGAAGCAATTCTTCTAGCTTGAAGAACATAGTGTTTGTCATCCTAAAGTGGTCATAACCTCTATCTGGATGTCCACTCAAAATATTTGATATGAGTTCATGACCAGAGAATGGTCGCGTTCGGCTTGGCCTCTTTGAAATAACGTTATAATTTGATAATGAATGATGCCATTACTTATCAGCATAGTTATAACATCCTTCCAATAGTTGTCCTCATCTATTAGAAATGCCACAAGATCATGGAAGGTATCCATCTATTACAAAAAGAGAGTAGTTCATAAGACAACCATATGCATATCTGAAATTTGAAAGAAATATTAGAAACCATAAACTACACTAACATGCATAAAGATTTCTAGCAAACATGTCCGTATTTACAACAATATTACAGCATTCATCTAAGTTAAAGTAAAACTCTAATTGAAGGTCTGACATATGTAGAAACAACTATAGCAAGATATCTAATTCCGTATCTACTTCAATATTGGTATATGTTACGGCCATCGATGAAAATAACAAATTCACTTTGCTGAGTCGAAGATGCGGATATGGTACAGAGAGTTTCTTCGGCACTGCCAACTAGAGAATGGGTCTGACCATGGGAGATGCTATCGTCACTACTTGGTCTGAATAGTGGCTGCATGAATGGACTATGTCCACCTAGAGAGGCAGCATGCATGGGAGGCACGAAAACAAGTGGGCCATCATGATGGACACCATGCATTGGAGGCATAAAGATATTAGGCACAGGAGCATAACTTCCAGATGGGCTGCCAATGAAGATGGTACACGGTAGAAATCAGCCATTTGTCTTTTCAGCCAAGCTTCAAGTAGTGGACCTTCATAATGCATTAGGAACCACCTATTAATCTCAATTTTCAAACTGTCCCCTACAGCAAGAATACATTCAGGTGTAATCCCAGGAAGACTCTCTAACTTCCGCATGCATCGTCAATAAAGTACACTGTGGGTCAAGCAAGCTGATCTCTCCTGAGCAACTCATTAGCAATTTCCAATTTTCTTTTACCTTGATCCACCATTTCTTGTAAGACAGCAGCAGTATCAGTTGTGGACCTAATCTTACGTGCTGTAGTAGTTATGAAGGATGACCTTTTCCTCTTTCCACTACTAGTTGACAGACCTCCTTCTGCAGAACAGTCTGTGGGTAAGGTAGAGGCAAAAGTAGTCGGGCTCGATGGGGATACATCATCGAATCGGTGATCGAAGGGACCAGCTGATGAACATGACACTCCGCCACGTCTTTGTGATGGTTGCCCAAATTCTATGTCCTCCAGGTTGATCTGATCCATCTCGTCATCCGATATATCATTGTCGGATACACACTCAGGAATAGCAGATGTATCCCCCCATCTACCGGTAGCTATATGCATTGAAAAAAGAATATCTATGTCGTCGTAAGCAGGAAGTGACTTACCCTTAATCCGTGCATAGTCCTTGTTTACCTGAAGTATAGTTTGATAAATATATTATTGTAATGTCATCAATAGCATTTGAACTATGATTCGTCAATAAAAACCATCCACTCACCGAGATGACCTCCTCCCACATATGCTCGTCGCCGCACGTGGGGAGATTTAGTGCAGGATCCCATCCCCAACCAGATCGATTAGCTAGGTTATAGTACAAGTTGAAGGTCTTCTTCAAAACCTTCAAACGATTTTTTAGGTTTCTAAAACTAAAGGACAGGTTATCCCTTTCGTTGAACAAATTGGTCATCTTCCTCCAAGTATCATGGGAGAAGGTACCGTTGTGACAGTTACCATCGTCGTTCTCTTGCCTCATCAAGCATAGCATGATCTTATCAAGAGCATCTGTCCAATTAGGTGCTCTTGGACGACTTGATCCTTCTCTTGCTTATGTTGATTCACTGGCTTTTTTTGATTTAGGCATGGTTAATCTACAGGGCCAGAGTGGATGGTCATTTGACAGTATGGCTCGCAACGGAATAAGTACACATGGCACATATCAATGTAATATGAATCGACATGCAATAATTTTACGGACCTTTCATATATTGAAGAGTTAAACATGAAGCTATGGTACATGAATTGCATGACAAGATTTAGAATGAACTGTAGCAATGAAAATTTAATATTTGTTAACTTATCAAAGAAATAAATGCCTGCAAGATGAAAGTATTATCGAACAAGTCAAATTCCTTGTTTTGTCATGACATTATTAGTAATGGCATAAAACATAGATAGGCCAATAGAATCTGTAGGTCTTCATGTTAGAGGGACCTCTTAACTGATTATTTCTGTGTAGTATTTAAAGAAAGAATTAGACAAAGGGATCATATAGAGGAATATATTTATGAATCATCTAAAATAATTAGCAGGAACACAAAATCATATCAAGCTACTGCTAAAACTCATGGACAAATTCAAGTTTATGTTATTAAATAAATAATACCCTCACTCACTGTTACTTTGTTATTGTAGGGTGAGGCATCAAGTTTATAATTGGAATTAGTTCTAGATCTAGATTATTAGAAACATGTAAATTACCATCACTCAATTTTCAACGGGGTCTTCCCTTTTGCTAATTATATCGATTTGTCTATATTCAATTTCTATCACTTAAAACATAAGAAATCATCCCTGTCATAACTTTCAGTAATGCAACATTTGAAACGGAACAAAGGATTCAATTTTCTATATAATATATCTCGATATATTTAAAAAGCCCTATCAGAAATAAACTAGAAGCTCCAGGTTGCAAACGAAAAGCAATTTCAGCACATATAATATGAAGAGCGGACATGTAATTACAACGAAATCAGGATAACAGAGAATAACCGAAGAGAAAGAAGAGGCAACAGTTACTACAAGTGTGTTGAAAGAGCTACAGAAAGAGCCAAGCCGGGCCACAGATATCAGGTGATGAACAGTCAGGAGGCTTCTAAAAAAATTCAAAGGAAGAAGATTAGAGTCAAAGAGCACACAGCAATTCAAAAATCCCAAACCTTCCTCATTGAATAAAAAAGGTTTATAAATAAATTTTTTAATGTAATGACCTGCATAAAATATTTTTTTATTAATTGATAAAGTAATAAATATTTTTTAGTAATAAAATAAACTAAGAACTTACTTAATAAATTATTTTATATTATTAAATTAAAATTAGAACATACTTAAGATCCACAAATCTCAAGTGCAGAACTTCGATGGAATCTTTCCAAAAATCCAGAGATCTGAAACCCAGATGAGATCGAAGGTACCTACTCGGAGAGCAAGAGATCTCAAACCCAGATCTTCGATGGAAGCTTCTCGGAGAGCCAAAGATTTCAAATCTAAGATCTTTGATGGCAACTACTTGGAGAGCCAGAGATCTAGAACCCATATCGTTGATGGCTTCTTCCTTAGAAAAGCCAGAGATCTGAAACCCAAATGAGATCGATGGCAGATACTCGGAGAGCAAGAGAAAACAAACCGAGATCTTCGATGGAAGCTTCTCGGAGAGCCAAAGATTTCAGACCTAAGATCTTTGATGGCAAATACTCGGAGAGCCAGAGATCTCAAACCCAGATTGTTGACGACTTCTTCCTACAAAAAAGCCAGAGATCTGAGACCCAGATGAGATCGATGGCAGATACTCGGAGAGCAAGAGAAAACAAACCTAGATCATCGATGGAAGCCACTTGGACAGTGAGAAATGTCGAACACAGATCTTCGATGGCTTCTACGCAAAAAAGCTAGAGATCTGAAACCCAGCTGAGATTGATGGCAGAAACTTGGAGAGCAATAGATCTCAAACCCGGATCTCCGATGGAAGCTGCTCGGGATCCAGATAGCTGAAACCCTATCTTCGTTGGTAGGTAAATAAAATTAACTCCTATTTCCACTGGTACCCTGGGAATAAGCTACATCGAGAATATGCCTATTCCATGGGGTCCCTAGGAATAGGAAAACAGGAATACGCTGCGTTGACTGTTTGGAGGAATAAGGTGGAATAAGCCCCTATTCCAAATGGGAATAGGGCATCCAAATGCAGCCAAAGGGAATAAGTTATTTTCGAGAAATTCGTATTCCTATTCCCTGAATAACTTTTGACATCCAAATACTACCTTTAAGAATGCCACGTGTATTTCCTTAGCGAAAGGATGTCTTCCCGCTGGAAGGCAAATAACACTTCACCTTAAAAGAAAAATAAAAAAAAATCTAAAACAAAATTCCATTCGTGCTTGATCCCATACCTAATTGAGGGGAGGTCACAACCATAATTTGAGGAACAACATCTCAGTTGGTGCTTGAAGTTGAAAGCAAAAAAATTTGGAAGGGCATTAAGGGCGGCTATTACTGATCTTCGATTTCATGATGTTTTTTTTTTTTTTTGTTACAAACGTGCGATTACACCAGTCTGGCGTGAGTCAAATCTAAAAGATCAAAATACATGATTTACTGCAAAATTAAAGGGCATGGGTCACCTATATGCCAAACCCAAAGGATAGGATGGCGAGCTGCGACACCAGTGATCCATTCAGTCGTAGCATTAGCTTTTCTATACACATGGCACATGACGAATTCGAAATATCATAGAAGATCAAAGAGAATCTTAAATAGCACGAAGCAGAGTCCCTGTACACATGATGTTTGAAACGCCTACATAATCGATAATCTCTGCTTGCTTGCGGTATTCGGAGAATAAAAATATTAAATAGCGAAGTCAAACTCGATGATGGGCCCACCAGCTATAAAGAAAGATAACGCACAAAGATAACAGACCTTTTAGCAGACTAATGTGCTCGGTGAGTGCTTGAAATTAGTATGTAAGTTGAAATTTTACCCACGTCAATTCCAGCGGGGTACGGTGTTCCCTAACCCTGATCAGGACGGCAGGACTACTAGCTTATTTTTGGTTTTTATTTTTTTCTTTTTCTTTTGATGGCTGAATTTTGAAAGTTCGTTACACTGACAAACTTTCAATAAATCAATATATCTACCGCATCCAGTCTCTCGTTGAAGTGATTCGAGTTGTTATTAGGAAACTCAATGCCGAGTAAAAATGACTAAAGAACTCTGGGGTTGATCGTGGCAATCTCAATTCAACTCATCTAAGCCTTTTTTTTTTTTTTTCTTTCTATATGGGGTCGGTTATACGAATCTGCTTCCTCTACTTCGCTCGCTAAATTAATATTAAAATTATAAATAATTATATATTTTTTAATTATTTTTATTTATGTTAGTCTAAATCTATCTTTATTCTTATTATGAATTATTAAAAAATTACTTTTCTAATTGAAGCATATAAAGGTCTACGTTGTATATGTCCAAACCATTGAAATAGATTTTCTCTCATTTTATTTTTAATTAGGGCTACTCTATCATTTCTCTTGTATGTTTATTTCTAAATCTATCTTTTAAAATTTTACCACATATCTATCTTAACATACTCATTTATGTTACACTTAATTTATTTATATGTTATTTCAATATTACTCAACACTATGTTTAATATAGTATATATTGCTTAATTTAATATTCAGTGGTCTACTTCACCTGTCATGACTTTCATTAGTTTTGTCTAAAACTTCAAAACTACAAGCCCATTGGAAACTTCAAAATGTCAACTTGGATCCTTTTAGGAAATCATTTTAGAGGTCAAGTAGTCATCTTGAGTGTGTTCCATCCTATAGATCAATCTTCGCATGAGAAGTTTGTTTTACCACAGCTTTGATTTAATTCCATATTAGAATAAAAAGAAATGTATCATGTGCTTATAACTCAAATGCACTTGACATGTGTTGAGGGGCAAAATCGTCGTTGTATCAATAATCGTACAAAGGGTTAGGATAAACCCTAACTCCCCCTTGCTGTGCGATACCTGCTAGAGATGGGTCAGCCTCAGTGGATCGGGGCGCCTTAACCCCTCAATGAGCCAAGGATTCCTAAGGCATGGATCCCCATGTCTCGGTCTCAGCCGAGCTATCCTTGTCTCTCAGCCCCAGCCGAGCTATTCCCATCTCTCGGCTCCAGCCGAGCTATCCTTGTCTCTCGACCCCAGCCGAGCTATCCTTGTCTCTTGGCCCCAGCTGAGCTATTCCCATCTCTCGGTCTCAGCTGAGCTATCCTTGTCTCTCGGCCTTAACCGAGCTATCCCCATCTCTCGGCCCCAGCTGAATTATTCATATCTCTCGGTCCTGGCCGAGCTATCTGTTATGCCTTGGCCAAACTCAGGCACTCAAGTACCTCCGCGGAATTCGGCGCAGGAGAGTTCAAATTTGTAAGATTCCAAATAGAAATCATGCTCGAGAGTGGCCTAGGACCCGCGAGAGTGGCCTAGAGCCCTGGAGCCTACGCAATCGCCAAGTCTCAAGGCATCAACCAGCTCTCCCAGCCGTCGATCCTCTATCCAACAAGATGCGAATCTTACTGACCTCATAATAAACTGGATTCGAACCCTAACGACTTTCGGACCCACAATGCCCCCAAGGAATCAGGTGATCCTCTATAAGTAGGGCCATCTCCTGGCTCCTAAGGTATGCGTACTGGCTTACTGGCCTACCCTCCTTCTACTTCTGCTCACCCTCTTTCCACCATTAACGCTCTGCTCAGAGCTCTCGAAAGGCCGCCCCTAGAGAGACTCTTCAGCAAGAACCTTCTCCTCTCATTTGTTGATTGCCGATTCCTGCTGACTTGAGCGTCGGAGGGTCTTCCGTGGAGGGCCACCCCTAATGCCTCTCGCATGAGGACTGTTTTGCAGGTCCGCCCAGGAGGGAGCCTGATCGCGCCCAAGTAGGAGGACGGATTTCAGCAGCAACAAATTGGCGCTAGAGGAAGGGCCCTCAAGTCCCATAAACTTGTGATCTAAGAGACAAGGATCTCGATCTGAAAGAGAACCTCTCCCATGGCCAATCGAAGAAAGGCTATCTCTGAAGTTCGGGATCTGGTTGCCTCCCAAAGACCTGATCCGGTGAGCAACGTAGTGCCACTACCGCCACCAGTGGAAACCCCATCGCCACCGGCGGCCCCAGTGACCCAGAACCAGTTTGCTTCGCTGGTCCAGCAGGTCCAAGCTCTGACCCACCTGATCCAGGGGCGCTTTGAAGCCCCCCATCCAGCTGCACCTACCCCACATCTTCCTGAGGAAAATGCAGCCCCCACTCATCCAGCGATCTCTTCTTCCAGCCCGCATGGGGTAGCAGACCCCCCTCACCATCCTAAGGAAGCTGAGCCAGCCCCCCAAGGGGTCTGTGGCAGGAATCTTCCCCGATCTCGGCGGGCCCGATCCCTCTCTCCGGTGATATCTCATCATGATTCGACACCGTCTCATTTCTCTCCTCGCCCAGCTCCTCCCGCCGTGCCTGAGGAGATCCGCCAATAGCTCCGGGAGATGCGTCAGGAGTTGGATGCCGCCAAGCAGGCCCACCTGCTCCAGCATAAGGCGGAGCAGGGCATTCCCTTCTCTAAAGAGATCATGGAGGAAGTGATTCCCTCCCATGTCAAGCTACCCGCCATCGAGCCCTACCATGGAGCCTCCGATCCTGACGACCACCTCAGCAGCTTCTGATCGATCATGATGTTCCACGGGGCATCAGATGCGATCCTCTGCCGTGCCTTCCCATCCACCCTTAGGGGATCCATTCGAACCTGGTTCAATGCCTTGAAACCAGGTTCTGTTGGTTCATTTGTCGAGCTGAGCCGCCTCTTCATCAGCCAGTTCATCAGCAGCCGTCGTCATTAACGGAGATCAGACTCCCTCTCTGAGGTTAAGCAGAGAGAGGGGGAGTCCTTGAAGAAATATCTCGGCATTTTCAATACGGCCATGCTGGAGGTGGACCACCTTAATCATGAGGTGGCCATGTCCACCCTAGCAGCTGAAGTGTTGAAGGAGAGTGACTTTTACCTGGCGCTGGAGGTCAGCTACCCTCCGAACCTCTCTAACATGATGGCTCTATAGACAAATATGCCAGAGTCAAGGAATCGCGGAGAGCTGCCCGCACCGAGTTGATAAGGAAGAAGGAGCCCAAGGGCTCAGATAAGCACCGATCCACCCGCCAGCCAAGCCCGCCTCGCCGCCAAAGGGTTCCTCCGTTGCCGCCAAGGAACCGTACCCAGAGCCCGCCTAGGAGATTCAACTGGTTCACTCCGCCCACCACTCCAAGGGCAGAGATCCTCATGGCAATAGAGCGTCAGCTCCCCCGACCACCTCCTCTCCAAGGGAATGCAGCCCGGAGAGACCCCGCCAAGTATTTCCGCTACCACCGGGACCATGGCCACGACATTAAGGAGTGCTGGCAGTTGAAGAACGAGATTGAGAGACTCATCCAGCGGGGCAAGCTCGATCAATTCAGGAGAGCGCCCGAGCAGAGAAACGGGGGCGACCGTCAGCCTGAACCCCAGCAGCCTCCACCTCCAAATCCTTCGGTCGCTGGCCACATCAATGTGATCGAGGTAGTCGGTTGTTCGTCGAGCCGACGGGACGATGAAGAAGGTTCAACGCCAAAGAAAGCACGGACCAACGAGCTCTCCTTCTCCGACAGCGACCTCCAGGAGATACAGTTCCCACATGATGATGCGTTCGTTGTATCCCTTAATTTGAACAATTATGATGTAGACCACATCCTTATTGATAGTGGGAGCTCTATCAACGTTTTGTATCTTGATGTGTTTGTGAAGATGAAACTGCTTATGGAGAATCTTCGAGCCGTGGACTCCACCCTAATGGGGTTCACCGACGATGTTATCACCCTGGAGGGGGTCGTGACCTTAACGGTTCGCGCGGGAGCCTGGCCCAGTGTTGCCACTGTTCATACAGATTTTTTGGTGACCAATCTTCGGTCGCCTTATAATGCGATTTTTGGAAGACCCAGCCTGATGTCCCTGAAAGCCGTTGTCTCCATCCCGCACCAAGCAATGAAGTTTCCTACTGGATGGGGAGTGGGAGTAGTTCGGGTAAATCAAGCTGTAGCTCGGCAGTGCTTCGTCACCAGCCTTTAGTCCAAGCTGCCCAAGGTTGATGGGCTGGACGCTTGAGAGGACTTTGCTGAGCAACGAAGAGAACCAGCCGAAGAGCTGGAGGAGGTACCACTGGACGAAGCTCGGCAGGACCGAACCATAAGGATTGGGTCGCTGCTGAAAGGGAAGCCCCGGTTGGAACTGATAGACTTTCTCCGAAGGAATACTGATGTCTTCGCGTGGTCAGCTTCTGACATGCCAGGGATCAGCCCAGACGTTCTCGTCCACCGTCTTAATGTTGACGAAATGTTCCGGCCCGTGAAGCAGAAGAAAAGAAGCTTCGCCCCCGACCAGCAAAGGGCAATTGAGGAAGAAGTTGACAAGCTCATCAAGGTAAACTTCATTCGGGAGGTAAATTATCTGAGCTGGCTGTCCAATGTTGTCATGGTGAAGAAATCGAACGGTAAATGACGGATCTGCATCGACTTTACCGACCTTAATAAAGCATGCCCAAAGGACAGCTTCCCTCTCCCTCGGATCGACCAGCTTGTGGACGCCACTTCCGATCATCAGATGTTGACCTTCATGGACGCATATTCAGGCTACAACCAAATCCGAATGGTGCCCGAAGATGAAGAAAAGACCGCCTTCATAACCAACCGAGGTATTTATTGCTACCGTGTTATGCCTTTCGGTCTGAAAAATGCAGGTGCTACTTACCAAAGGCTGATAAACAAGGTCTTCAAGGAGCAAATCGGTCAGAACATGGAGGTGTATGTTGATGACATGCTGGTCAAAAGTAGGAAAGCATCCCAGCATATTGAGGATCTCTCTGAGAGCTTCACGACGCTCCGAAAATACCGAATGAAGCTCAACCCAATGAAGTGCACCTTCGGTGTCAACTATGGGAAGTTCTTGGGCTTCATGGTTTCTCAGCGGGGCATTGAGGCCAACCCGCAGAAGATTCAAGCCCTTCGGCAAATGGCACCCCCAACATCTGTCAAAGAGGTCCAATGCCTGACTAGAAGAATCGCGGCCCTCAACCGCTTCGTGGCTCGATCGGCGGAGAGGTGCCTTCCATTCTTTAAAGCTTCTGATCAGCCAAGAATTTTCAATGGTCTGCTGAATGTCAAAAGTCATTCGAGGACCTCAAGAGATATCTCGGCTCTCTACCCCTCCTCAGCAGTCCCAATCCAGGGAAATATTATTTCTGTACTTAGCAGTTTTAGAAGGCGCAATTGGCTTGGTGCTGGTCAGAGAAGAGAACAAGATCCAAAAGCCGATCTACTATGTCAACAAGCTGCTCCGAGACGCTGAGACAAGATACACCCGAATTGAGAAATTGGTGTTGGCCCTGATAACGTTGGTTCGGAGGCTGCGACCATATTTCCAGACGCACTCTGTGATGGTCCTTACCGACCAACCCATCAAGGCGGTGGTGCATCGCCCGGAGACATCAGGAAGAATGGCCAAATGGGCTATCGAATTAAGCAAACATGATATATGATACCAACCTCGCCCGGCCATCAAAGCACAGGTTCTGGCTGATTTCCTCCTTAAGTGCACCATCCCAGAGGATGGCTTTGCTCCGGACTCTTCTGAGCATCCAGGAACTAGCGCCCTATGGCTGCTCCATGTCGATGGATCATCTAATGCTAATGGCTCCGGTGCTGGCTTAATCCTCACCAGCCCAGAGGGGGCAACCTTCAAGTACGACGTTCGTTTCTTCTTCCCAGCCTCCAACAATGAAGCCGAATATGAAGCTCTGCTTGCTGGACTTCAAATCGCCCGCGATCTTAAAGTGGCAAGGCTGAATGCTTTTACCGACTCTCAGTTGGTGGCCGGTCACGTGCAGGGCGAGTTCGAGGCCCGAGAGCCAAATATGATTCGGTATCTTCAAAAGGTGCGGGACTTGCTTTCCCACTTCTCTGAATTTGAAGTTGTCCAGATCCCAAGATCTGAGAATGCCCGCGCTGACCTATTATCTCGGCTGGCAACCGCAGAGTCGATGGATTTGGAGCGAAAGTTTCCCCTGGAGACTCTGGAGAGGCCTAGCATCATAGAGGCAGACCGAGTGATGCAGATCGAGGCCGAACCATCCTGGTTCGACCCCATACTAAGGTATCTTAAAGAAGGGTCGCTCCCAGCCGACCGAAAAGAAGCAAGGAAGCTGAAAATACAAGCCACCCACTATGTGCTGATCGACGATCAGTTGTATAAGCGGTCCTTCTCCATGCCACTGCTCAAGTGCCTTCGCCTATCTGAAGCTGATTATGCTCTCCATAAGGTACATGAGGGAATTTGCGGCAACCATCTAGGGAGCCGGTCCTTATGCCACAAGGTGCTGCACCAAGGGTACTATTGGCCAACTATGCAAAAAGATGCTGACGACCTTGTCCGAGCTTGTGACTCATGTCAGAGACATTCCAGCATCCAAAGGCTCCCCTCCGCCAATTGGGTCCCTATATCCTCCACTTGGCCCTTTGCTAAGTGGGGAATGGATATTCTTGGCCCTTTTCCCCTCGCCACTGGACAAAGAAAGTTCATGTTTGTCTCCATCGACTACTTCACCAAGTGGGTGGAGGCCGAGGCAATTGCCCAAATAACTGAAGCTCGGGCCAGGGACTTTGTGTGGAGATCCATTATCTACCATTTTAGCCTTCTGCACACTATTATCACCGACAACGGCAAGCAATTTGACAACCCAAAGTTCCGAGGTTTCTACGAGGAGCATGGAATCTGCCACTGCCTTACGTCGGTAGGGCATCCGTAAGCCAACGGAGAAGCCGAAGTAACTAACCGGACCCTGCTTCAAGGGATCAAGGCTCGGCTTGCCAGAGCCCGAGGCAGATGGGCAGATGAACTTCATCATGTTCTATGGGCCTACCGTACCATCCAAAGAATCCCCAAGACCGCATTCCAGATGGCCTTTGGCACAGAAGCCGTCATCCCTGTGGAGATAGGGCTTCCTTCTCCACGAGTGGAGAGCTACTCGAAGGAAGCTAACGACGAGCAGCTCCGCACCAATCTTGACCTGGTGGAAGAAATTAAAGAGAAAGCTCGAATCAGGGTTGCAGCATATCAGCAAAGAGTGGCTCGTTATCATGCCTCCAGAGTCAAAGGAAAATCCTTCTCACCCGGCGATCTTGTCTTCCGAAAAGAATCCATCTCCAAACTGCTGGAGCAAGAAAAGCTGTCTCCAAATTGGGAAGGCCCCTATCAAGTGGCGGAAGTCGTCGGACCTGGCACCTACAAGCTCCAAGATCTGGGCAAAAAATCTATTCTCCGAACATGGAATTCGGAAAATCTCCGTATATACTATCAGTAGGGTACGCTTTCTATAGACTTGCCCCATTTGCAACTTTGGCATCTTGTTTCTATTATTCGCGGCATGACCGCTACAATCGTTTTTTTGAAAAAGTTATAATAGAAAATAGATGCTGCTTACGCATCCATTCTCGGCACAACCAAGCTATCTCTGCACCTTGGTTGAACCAAGTCTTGGACTAAATCTCCGTACCTCGGCTAGGCCGGGTCCTATTTCACAAAGACTTAGTATGGCCAAGTACACCCAGTGCGGCTGGGGACCAAGTGATCTCCAAGCCTTTGGCCAGATTCGGGCAGCTTACAAGTCCCGGTCGGACCGAGTAATCTTCAAAGCTCCATCATGATTCGGGCAGCTTACAAGCCCCGGCCGGACCAAATGATAAAGAAACTCCATTCGGATTTGGGCAGCTTACAAGCCCTGGCCAAACCAAATGATAAAGAAACTCCATCCAGATTCGGGCAGCTTACAAGCCCCGGCCGGACAAAATGATAAAGAAACTTCATCTAGATTCGGGCAGCTTACAAGTCCCGACCGGACCGAGTAATCTCCAAAGTTTCATCCGGATTCGAGCAGCTTACAAGCCCCGGCCGACCAAATGATAAAGAAACTTCATCCGGATTCGGGCAGCTTACAAGCCCCGGTCAGACCGAGTAATCTCCAAAGCTTCATCCGTATTCGGGCAGCTTACAAGCCCCAGTCGGACCAAATGATAAAGAAACTTCATCCGGATTCAGGCAGCTTACAAGCCCCGGCCGGACCGAGTAATCTCCAAATCTTTATCTGGATTCAGGCAGCTTACAAGCCCCGGTCGAACCGAGTGATCTCCAAAGCTTCATCCGAATTTGGGCAGCTTACAAGCCCCGGCCGGGTCAAACGGCGCTGAAGCCTCGGCTAGAGCCGGTGCGCGTCTATTACCAAAATCCTTGGTCAAACCGAGTGATATCTTCGTACCTTGGTAGGGCCAAGTAAAACACCGAAAAGTCTCGATAACCATCGAATGATATTCTTAAGCCTCGGCAACAACCGAGCGATATCCTTAAACCTCGGTAACAACCGAGCGATATCCTTAACCCTCGGCAACAACCAAGAGATGTTCTTAAACCTCGGCAACAACCGAGTGGTATTTTGAAGCCCCGACTACAACTGAGTGATGTATTATCTGAAACCTCGGTCAAGTCAAATGACGTACTCATAAAACGTTATCGGAAGCTCCGGCCCAGGCGAGTGATCTATCAAACACTCTGACACAACTAAGACGTCCTATTAAACCTCGGCAGAAGCAAAAAACCTTCTTCTGCTCAACAGTTAAGACACGCGAGCTATCTCTCTCCAAAGAAATACCTGCTCCGTTCTACAAGCGAGATCTTGCTCACCACATGGGTTCACAAGACCGCCTAGGTTTATCTCTGACCCAAGCAGGGATAAACGCTTTTCTCCACTAGGGACCGAACGTCGGTATTAGCAAAATAAGGTAGCAAGACATGCCACAACATGAAAAGCATGATATGGGTGTAGCAACTCTCAAACATAATTCCAGCAAAAAAGAAGCAGGTGATAAAAGGAGAAAGAATAAAACTTTCTTTATTTCTTCATCAATGAAAAAGAGTTGCAACCTCCTGGGAGGTATTACTAGTACATCATAGCATAGGAAATAAAAATGAATAAATAGCTCGGCTGAATTGCTTCAGTCAGCTTCGGTTAATAATGATGTTTCGGCATCTGACCCAATAGATCAGACAACCAATCAGCTCGCCCTGAACCACCAACTAAGGCCGAGCTGGCCTCCCATGGGTCCTCTAGATTGGCGAAGAGATCCAAGAACAGAAGGAAGACCCGTGGATGCTAATGCTGAGGATGTGTCCCCCCCAAGTGAGATGCTGGGCTGCTGGACACTGCCCGACCATGAAAAGCGGGGAACGAGCAAACCAGCACTACTCTCAACTCTCTCTTCACAGGCAAAAGATTCCCCAGCTGGATGAGCTAAGGGAACCAGCCCGAGGGAGAAGGAAAAGTCCGTGCATACTACGGGGGTACATGTGCACTTCCTACCCTGCAACCCCCATAGTAGACCACAAAGGACACACAGAAAGCACATATGTGTGTTTTCCATATGATATCTGCGAACCTCCTGTGCGTTCTCCATATGATCTCTGAAATTCCTTCCTTGAGGACGGTCTGCTCTTCAGTAACTTCTTCGTCACCCCAGCTATCCGGGGGAAGACGACTTGCAAAAGGAAAGCTCATTTTCTCCACCCTCAACCTAGGGGACACAGACATCTTGAAAACCTTTCACAACTCACAAAGAAGAAAGCCTTGGGAGATAGCTTGGCACGGCCCCCTCCTCCCATGTTATAGGCAAATGGATCGGGAGCGGCTACTAGAGCGGAAAGCCCCAAGATTCAAAATGCCCTAGCCACACTACCACGTGGCATCCCAGGATGAAAAGAGCACTCCTCGAAGTGCGCCAAACACGTTACCCATGCGGTGATGCATGCCAGAAGATCCTCCTCTGATCCCGAATCAAAAGCCTTAAGTGCAGGAAATCGGCCGCCGATCCTTGAGATACGGACCGGCCTGGGAAATCGCCCGATGAAAACGACATGCTCTAATGACAAACGATTGCTTATGTCACACGCTAAGAGGGCCTACATTGGAAAGAGCCGACGGAATAGATGACTCCAAAAAATAGCGAGGCATCCTTTTGCAGCTTGCAAAGCCGTATTATCCATTTCGGCAAAAAGAAGGTCAACTTGCCTTGGAAAAGACAAGGCACTGGCAGAGCAATAAAAAGGCGCAGAAGTCAAGTACTCCTCAATAAAAGCACATTGGTATCCCCTGCTCTGGCCCAACTACCCATTATGTCTTGGCATGAACCAATACATTGCCTTGTGCTTCAACTCAAAGCCAAGTTTACTTCCATACTTTGGGCTAAACCAAGGTATCTCTTCTCGGTTCAATATAACCGAGCGTTATGT
Organism: Calamus simplicifolius; assembly: GCA_900491605.1. Lineage (NCBI taxonomy): Eukaryota > Viridiplantae > Streptophyta > Magnoliopsida > Arecales > Arecaceae > Calamus > Calamus simplicifolius. The sequence goes on along the minus strand of UESW01000001.1, from coordinate 79,249 downwards.
TATGCTCCGATCCAGATCGAGATAACTGCCCTTGCCTTAACAACTACGGAACGCTCCTTATGCTTCGGCAAGGCAGAATACACGCAATGATCCGGCTGGAACTTACGAGTTCCGTTTACCTCGATCAAAATGGGGACACCGTGCTCTAGCCTCGCTAAGATTACTAGAGATTCCCCGGGAGGGTGATTCGTTTCGTAAGACCCGAACGATAAGGAAGAATATTCCAGAGGTAATAGCAGGCACAAAAATTGTGAAAACTCATTTTCATTCACCACAAAGAGAGAAACAAGTGGAAAAGAAAAAGAAAAAGTACATGAGCCCTCACAGGAGCTTATCATTTTCTCCAGGCGCCCACTGAGCTTTCCCCGCGCTGCATAGCTGGTCCGGCCACTTGTTGTCGGAGAGATGCCACCAGCCTCTCCAGCCGGTGGTTGTCTTGGCGAAGGAGCTCGATCACTCTTGTAGTAACGGCCAGATATTTCTCGGCCGTCTTCCGGAGTTGTTCACGATCTGCGAACAGTGAGGCTAAAACCTCCCCATTGATGGTTATTGTGGTATGACCCCAAAGGGCCCCCCTGCGGCCGCTAATGTCGCCGCTTGGTGTCTCGATCGGTCGCCCCTCACCTCTAGAAGCCATCTCAATATATGAAAATCTGACGAGATCAACTGAAAAGATGATTAACGATGGCACTCCCCCACTCGTTTTAAACTGCTCCTGACGGGCATCTCGACACCAGGACCAATAATTCTGACACTACTACCGCGGGATACGCCACGTGTCATCGCCTCAGCGGACGCTCGTAGGAAATGAAGAGTTTCACTCCCTCATCGAAGAGGATCATTAATAACTTTGTGGCGCGCGGGATGCGCCCCCTTTCTCGGGACCAAACCCCCTCCATTTGAATCATGTTACTTGAGGCTATATTCCTTACATCCGAACTTGTGCGCCGGACCGTCCAGCGCCTCGGCTGAGCGTGCCAATCTTTACTTTGGACAAACCTCATATCTCGGTCCTAGTCCGAGCTATCCTTATACCTTGGTTTTGACCGAGACATTTACTCAAGTCCAAACTAAATCGGCCAAAGAGCGCGAACGAGTCATAACTTGTTCACAGTCGAAAGAAAAGCCTGAGACAAAAAGACTAGCTAAAAAGACAAACAAGTGGAGGCCAAGGGCCAGTTCATTGAGAATTTCAACCAAATTTCATATCTGAAAAACAAAAATACACAAACGACCCTCAAGGATCAAAGGCTGGATCATTCCCGGCGGTGTCCTCAACAATATTCAGGGAGGCTTTGCTCGTTCCGCCCACTTCAAAAGTCGTCATTGTCCCTTCGGCAGCAGGCTTGGGGTGTCCTTCGAGAGCTGCAGCCTTACTAGAACCCAAAATATCATTAAGATCGACGTCTGAGATATCTTCGTACTCTGTTTCTTCAGCCCCTGGGGTGCAGGCCTCAAAGGGTTCAACATCCAAAAAGGAGAGGTCCCATTCTGGATGCTCCCGAGATATCCTGGTTCGGGTCTCCTCCATGCCAAGCTGAAAAGCCTCGGCACAAGTCGCATCTTGTTCGCTCCGAAGCATGGCGAATCACCTTTCAGCCTCAACGACTTGGCTTCGGAGCGAGGCAATTTGCTCCTCAGTCTCGGCGACCCACCCCTCGAGCTCCGAGCTCCTCCGATGACTCGACGCCAGTTCTTCTTGCAGACTCTCTAATTGACCTTGGCCTTCGAGCCTCTCCTTCTTTATCTGCAAATGCAGGGTTAGCCGATGCAACAATGAGCCGGTAGGAAGATTAAAAAAATGATATCGTACCTCCTCCTCCTGCCGAGCTAATCTCCTAGTTAATTCCCCGATCTCGCCGATGGCACTCAGCTTGTCGGCCTTAACCAGCTTGACCTTGTCCTTGAGGTTGTTGATCCTCGACTGCCTGCTGCTGGCTTCTTCCTTGGACTGGGAGAGCTCGTTATCAAGCTTGGTCATTTTCTCCTGATGCCATCTAATCCAGTCATCCCTAGCAACAATGCAATGATTTAGCTGCCGGACCTTCTCCTTTGACTCGCCAAGCATTTTGTTCAGGCGATTCTTCTCGGCAGCTTCTCTCCCTAGCCTGTCTCGATCCTCATCGAGCTGCTTCCTAGCCGTTTCCATTTCTTCGGCATATCTTGATATGACCCACGATAACTCTAAGCATACTTTGTCATACTTCGCCCGAAGCCCATGTAGCTCCTCAACTTTGAGCCTTAATCTGGATGCGTCGTCGAAGGCGGCCTGATGCAATCCCTTCGCCCTTGCCAAGTTCTTATTGGCAGTGTCCAGGACTCGCTCAAATTTTTCAGACGCCTCTGCTCGCAATCAGAGCTCGATACTGACTCTCTTGGCCTGGACGCCGGCCCCTGTCACCAGGTTCAAGCGCCAGCACAATGCCCTAGTAATCAGAGCGCACTGCGAAACAAAACCCAAATAAGAACAAGGAAGCGCGGTTAAGCTAATCAGAAAGCGCCCACTACTCTAGAATAGCAACTCAACCGGGAGGTGTAAGACCTAGCTAGCTCCATGAGGGCGGAGTTGTTGATTTCAGGAAGGAGATGAATATCCTTCGCTGCGTTTTACTGACCAAACGCGGCATCGATAAGATCCAAGTCTGCAAACTCGTTCATCGAGGGACCCGCACTCAGATACAACGCCGACTTCATCTGAGCAGAGAATGCCTCCTCGATGGCCGGATCTGAACTCCCAGGCTGCCCATCTGAGGGATCAGTCCGGGCAACCTCCGACCGAGAAGCTTGCAATCTCCTGGCCTCCTTCAGCAGAAGCCTGGCCTGTGATTCCTTGGATAACTCGGCCAGCCCTGACCTCAATGGTCCCGAGGCTCCAGCGTGAGAGGCTTCAGCTGGAAGGTCGTCATCCTACCCTCTTTCCTCACCCGAGGGACCTTCTTCAATCATCGGCGCCTGCTCCTCCCCCACGAGCTCCACCGAGGCCTCGATCTGTTCAACAACTCCTCTGACCTCCTCAGGAGGAAGCTCTCCAGTAGGAAATTCCTCCAGAGCCTCCGTTACAAATGGCTCAACGTCGCCGCCCTCTAATCCCTTCGAAGGAGGCCCTTCAACGACAGGCCCACCCTGAACTTCCGCCGGTGCCTCGTTCGGGCTATCCACTATCTCCACCACCAAAGGACAAGGGATTTCAGAAACCCTCTCTGAGTCCTCCTCCGCCCTCTGCTCCTCCGTCGTGACTATTACTCCCTCCTCCAACTGAGGGGACCCCTCTCTTACTGCCGACTCCCCCACATCCTCTTCCTTTGATGGTAAAGAGCACGGACTAGCCCTGACTCTCTCAGCCTCCGATGAGTGCTCTCCAGAAAGACGAACCTTCTTCTTAGATTTACGCCTTTCTGCACTACTAGCCTCTCTCGGGCACTTGCCTAACTCTTTCTTTATACGGCCCTCCAGTGCATATTTCTTGGCTGCAAGCACAGTAGGCAAACAATCAGACTGAGATGTACTCGCTCGAATGAAATCAATGGAGGGGAGAAAGAGAGGGACTTACCTCGCGGGTCAATGGGGCTAAGCCCAGCAGCAAAAAGAGCCTCCTCCGATAGAAGAACATGGGACGAGAACATTCGACCATCAAGAAGGACCCCTAGGTTCTCCTCCTCTTGTTTAGACAAGGCTAGATGCGCTTCCATATCCCTAATAGGGTTTCCCCATACTCGCAGGAAGCTGGAACCAATGTTCCCTTCGGCGATAAAGAATTAAACCTTCCATTCCTTTATGGACGACAATTTATCCATGATCGTCCTGAACGACTTCCGAGGTCCGATATAGGATCACTCCGAGCTCCTCTCGGACATTAGGTGGTAACAAACACGGAACATGGACAGAGTTGCTGTTACCTGAACCCGGTTGCACATCGAGATAAATCCGATGATGCTCCACCAGCTGTTGGGAGCCACCATTGTTGGGCAGATGTTGTAGAACCTCATGACCTCTTTCACTAAGGGGTGAAGGGGAAATCGGAGGCCTGCCTTCAGGCTATCCTCGTAAAGAAAGACTCCACCCTCTAGCTCTTGCGAAACCCTGTGTTCGGGCTCCGGCGGCCGTAAAATGACATCCGAGGGAATGCCATATCTCTGGCGTATTTTCCCCAAATCTTCAGTAGCAATCTCTGAAATCAGGTCGCTAGGCTTCACCATGCTGTTGGTTGAAGAAAACACCGAACGATGCTGCAAAGGAAAAAGGGGAACGGGATCCTCCAAGAAGGGACGAAAGGGCGCTGCGAAATTGAATGGCGCTGTTTCGACTTTGCTTCTCCCCGAAGGAAACCGCCTCAAAGAAGAAGATAAGGCATCTTGATCAGAACGCCCGGAACCACCATTGTAGGCACCGTAAAAACCAGGATTTGCTACGTGGCACTTCCCCAACCGTTGCCCCTAGGAAGCGATGATTCCGTCCCGTAAAGGCAAGGTGGCCGCGCAGCATTAATCAGGGCATCATTACGCAGGCTGTCAAATTCAAACCCATTCAGATCATGCCACTCAGAGTTATACTCCATATGCCCGAACCTACGCTTCGAACTAGGGAGTAGGGGGCATGTATTGAGGGGCAAACTATTCTCTCGGTCTCAGCCGAGCTATCCTTATCTCTCGGCCTTAGCCGAGCTATCCCCATCTCTCAACCCAGCCAAGCTATTCCTATCTCTCGGTCCTGGCCGAGCTATCTGTTATGCCTCGGCCAAACTCAAGCACTCAAGCACCTCCGCGGAATCCGGCGCTGGAGAGTTCAAATTCATAAGATTCCAAATAGAAATCACGCCCGAGAGTGGCCTAGGACCCGCAAGAGTGGCCTAGAGCCCTAGAGCCTACGCAATCGCCAAGTCTCGAGGCATCAACCAGCTCTCCCAGCCGTCGATCCTCTAATCAACAAGATGCGAATCTTACTGACCTCATAACAAACTGGATTCGAATCCTAACGACTTTCGGACCTACGACGCCCCTAAGGAATCAGGTGATTCTCTATAAGTAGGGCCATCTTCTGGCTCCTCAGGTATGCGCACTGGCTTACTGGCCTACCCTCCTTCTACTTCTGCTCACCCTCTTTTTGTCATTAACGCTCTGCTCAGAGCTCTCGAAAGGCCGCCCTGGAGAGACTCTTCAGCGAGAGCCTTCTCCTCTCATTTGTTGATTGTCGATCTCCGCTGACTTGAGCGTCAGAGGGTCTTTCACGGAGGGCCACCCCTAACGCCTCTCGCGTGAGGACTGTTTTGTAGGTCCGTCCAGGAGGGAGCCCGATCGCGTTCGAGTCGAAGGATGAATTTCAGCAGCAACACTATGCATTAACTTTCATTCAAATTTTTTTGGATAGATTATTTTAGTCCGGAGTTAATTGAGTATTGAGGCATTACAAATGATTGAGATCAAAGTCGTGAATGAATGGCCCCTTGTTTATTTATGGATTTTAGAATTTCTATTTAAATCAATCAAGTATTTCTTTATATATAGGTCAAGGCTTTATTCTTCCTACACGTGTATTCATCATAATAAATTTCTATCAGCGGATATTAATACAAAATTGTGGATTGCCTTTAGCTTACACTAGTTAGCCGTGCAATCTTAAATAAACTATGCGATTACAGAACAGGGGACAAGGCCTTTTTTTAATCAGGGACAAGAAAAAATAAAAGGATTCTACCATACCAAGAGGAAGAGAAGAGCTGGCAGGCAAGTGATACTCAAACAATTAAGAAATTGCTACATAGGAAGCTAAATGCCGGTTGCGATAATGGATGCACAAAAACGTGCAAGGGAGAGGATACCGTTTGGAGGCTTGGTGGCATGGCTCTTATTGCTTCGTGTGTTGTTCTAGCGATTCTCTAAATAATAACAAATATAATAGTCTTACCCGTTATTTCGTTTTGCATCAGTATTGAGTATCCTTGATATGATACTAGAGTCATACCCATGTATTGCACAGATTGTTCTACCCATTATTTCAATTTTTGAGAGATTTTATTTTATCCACTATTTCAAATTTCAATTCTTTGGTGTGTGTGCTGATAATAATATTAGCTAATTTTAGCCCCAAAAAAAGTTGTTTGACTAAGAGGGTTCTTTAGTCAAATAAAAAGGCTTTCGCTTATCAAGTCAGGTAAGAAAAGTAATATAAATAAAATGTTTTACTATTTAAGTACTTTTGAGCATTTAATATCGTTATGATCCAGAAAAAAAAGTAAAAAGCATGGAAATAATATAGCATTATTTTTTAATGCTATCATATCTTCATGCTTAAAATGTAATAGCACATTTCATTAATCAAAGGTCCGTCATGCATGAACGATTATATCTATCCAAAGTGCTGGCATGCTTATACTCATTATCTTCATTAAAGTTAGTATATTTTTTGTATTAAAAATAAAATAAAAAAATATCATATTTATTGCACTCATTAAAACTAGTAGAGCTTTTTCATACTAAATAATAATAATAAAATTATACAAAAAAAATCTTCTTAGCCAAAAGGATAGACACTCTGGCCAAAATTGATGGAGTTTTTCATTCTTAAACAAAATAAGGAACAACTTTATTTTGATAATAGGCTATAAATATGGATGGCCTCCTTTTTCTTTGCTCCCTTTCTTTCTAGGAAAACTTCACTATCTCAATGCAGGTTATGCATGATACTCATTATTTTTTTATTAAATTAAATAAGGTATGAATAGTTATATCCATCTAAAGTGCCATATATACTTATGCTTAATGCATTCATTAAATCAATAAAATTTTTTATACCAAAAAATAATAAAAAAATTACACCCAATACACCCATTAAACACAGGGCTTTCCAGACCAAATAAAAATAAAATAAAGCTACAAATGGGTTAACTTATATTCTAATCTAATATGAATTTAATTAGATTTGATTCAATCTATAGTCAGAGATACATGGATTGGATTTGATTTAAAAATTAGACTCAATTTAAATCTCAAATCAATTCCAGGCCTTATATTTTTTCATCTGATTTGATTCAATTTAAACTAAATCCAATTTATTTCGATATATAAATCTTAATTATGTAAATTTTATTTTTCTTTATTTCAACTATCTTTATAAATTTATTGTATAAACTATAATTCAAACTAATTTTTCTACCTATCTTAACAACTAAATTTTGTTTCATATTTTTTTTTCTAATTATATGAAGCAATCTACTTTGCTAAAGGACAAACACTGGCCAAAATCGATGCAACTTTTCATTCTGAAACATAATAAAAAATAGCTTTATTCTGTATCAGAGCCCTAAACCCTCTTTCTTATTTGCATCATAGAGCACTCTAATGAACGGTAAACTATTGATTTTATAGAACGCATCTTGAGATAAATGATTTTTGGATGGATAATTTAAAAATATCATACGTATCAATGATCGTGAAAGAATAGAAATGAGTGACAAAATATGCAGTGAGAAGTCTTACGATAACTATCAATTACTTTATATAGATATTGATGACGCCAAGTCACCTCCTTCGAACATCGGGAAAAACGGACATCTCGCTCCGGGATATCTGGCAAGAAAAGTCCCCGGGGACCGGTGGCCCCGGTGGGGACCCTCCGACGATCAAGTTAGTGGCTTGGGTTCAGACAAGGAACCACCCCAGCGAAGAGAAACTGAGACAGTTAGGGTTTTTGCAGGGAGGAAGAAAGCTCAGAAAAACCAGAGTTCGGATCCCACTTACCGCGCATTCCCCTGCTCTTATAGTTGTCCTAATACCTCACCTTTCGTCTAGGAGAGATTGCTTTCGTACCGCAGCTACATTTGCCGGAGACATCCCCCGTACCTCATGTTGATGTGATATCACACGTGTCCAGCGGTCGCGAAGGTAGGCAGTGCGCGCCGCCGGCTGATGGGACAGAGTATAGCTGCAAGTAGTAGCATGCCGTACGCCGTAGCAAGATATGGTCATGTACAGGGGCATGCAACGCGCCAAACCTCGTTATGAGGCATGGCCCTCCGTAACAGGGCACAATCACGGAAGTACCGAACGGTATTCTGCGGCAAGGTATGGTCATGTACTGGAAATTATGTGCGTGCACCGTGCAACCTGAAGGTTGCCACGTTTCTTGGCAGCCGGATCGCATGTTGATTGCAGATGACCCCACCCCGAAGGGATATCGGAGATGGGGAACGATAACACACCCCGGGACTGGTGGGGGCCCCCGGGTTAAGAACTGATGACCTTACCCCCGACCCCGAGGGGGTGCCAGGGGGTGAGGGAATGACAATGCACCCCGGGACTGGCGGGGGCCCCGGGGTTAAGGAATGATGACCCTACCCCCGACCCCGAGGGGGGTGCCGGGGGTGAGGGGATGACGATGCACCCCGGGACCGGTGGGGGCCCCGGGGTTAAAGAATGATGACCCTACCCCCGACCCCGAGGGGGTGCCGGGGGTGAGGGGATGACGATGCACCCCGGGACCGGCGGGGGCCCCGGGGTTAAAGAATGATGACCCTACCCCCGACCTCGAGGGGGTGCCGGGGATGAGGGGATGACGATGCACCCCGGGACCGGTGGGGGCCCCGGGGTTAAAGAATGATGACCCTACCCCCGACCCCGAGGGGGTGCCGGGGGTGAGGGGATGACGATGCACCCCGGGACCGGCGGGGGCCCCGGGGTTAAAGAATGATGACCCTACCCCCGACCCCGAGGGGGTGCCGGGGGTGAGGAGATGACGATGCACCCCGGGACCGGTGGGGGCCCCGGGGTTAAAGAATGATGACCCTACCCCCGACCCCGAGGGGGTGCCGGGGGTGAGGGGATGACGATGCACCCCGGAACCGGTGGGGGCCCCGGGGTTGAAGAATGATGACCCTACCCCCGACTCCGAGGGGGTGCCGGGGGTGAGGGGATGACGATGCACCCCGGGACCGGTGGGGGCCCCGGGGTTAAAGAATGATGACCCTACCCCCGACCCCGAGGGGGTGCCGGGGGTGAGGGATGACGATGACTGTCGTTACCTTTTCTGACGACGTTGGGATCAGTCATATCAGATATATATATATATATATATATATATATATATATATATATATATATATATGTTGATCCAAACTTAAGATATTGGCCAATATAATATATTCATACTATTTGGTATTTTTAATCATTTTTTACTTCATTCAATAAATTTTTTATTGATCAACAAATATCAAAATCAACGATTAAATATAGTTCTCAATATTAAACGTACATATTAATTTTGATAATTTAGTCCATACTTCCACATCTTTGGAAAACTTCAAACTTCTATATGATTTTCACACCGCCAAGATATCTGATAGGCGAGATTGATTGATTGAAAAAGTCTGGAATGATTTCTGCTACAGTTCCTGCTACAGTGGTTTATCGCGACCAGTTTCAAAGCACTTGTGCCGCAGCCCTTGTGCTACTTTGAGATTAGTGCCAGCTGCGATGCCCTCTCTGATCTCCGGCGAGCATTGTCGGGGACTCCGATCGGACCACACCCCCCCCCCCCCCCCCCCGCCCCCTTGGCACGTTGGCAATCTGGTTTTCCCCAACTCTAGTTGCTGTGGATTCTTGAGTAAGGGTGTGGTCTAGGTTCTCTAGCTTCTTTGAGATCCGTTGTCCTTCTTTTGTTTCCTCTTTGGTGATCCCTTTCGGTCCTTCTCTGATGGTGTCCGATGGGGCGTGGAGTGCTGGAGAACCTTGGCGTCGTGCTGCGGATGGTCGATTTGGTTGGGTTGCCCTGTCGTCGTCTCCGACTAAAGTTTCAGAGCTCGAAAGGTTGCTCCCAGACATTGTACAAATTTCAGTGCAATCGCTGGAGCACGAGGTTGCCGTCTCGGGGCAGCAGGCGATCATTGCTCGGAGCTTGACTCGGTGGGTTTTGTCGGAGGCAATTATCAGGGAATTTTACCGTGCGGGTGTTCCGAGTGAAGTGGAATCAATCTCTCTGGCTCACCGTCACTATATCTTCCACTTCTCTGATTCCCAAGCCAAAGAATTAGTTCTGAGGAAGTCCTAGGTGGCGAATGGCCAAGTTAACGCCGTTGCGGAGTGGCATCCTGAATTCACTCCAGCTGTTTATTCCCTTCTCTAGGCAATGGTTTGGATCCATCTTCCGCAGCTTCCGTTGGAGTTCTGGACAGAGGAGATCTTATCCTCCATCCTTTCGGTGGCAGGGGACTTCATCTTTCAGATGATTCGACCAAGATGAGGAAATGGGGGGTTTTGCCAGGGCTTGTGTCCGAGTAGACTTAGGCAATCCCCTCCGACCGGAGGTGAGGATCCGTGGGATCGGAGAGCCATTCTGGCAGCAATTCTCTTACGAGTACATTGAAGGCATCTGTGCCCACTGACTTTGCCGGCTCTTGTGATATGTCAGTGAACCAGGTATCGTCCTCCGTTGGCCCCAGATTTGGCCCCTAGATGGCCGCTCTTCGACAACGAAGACCCCTCTAGGAACAGAGCCAGCCTCTCAGGAAGGAGGCACCGACTGATACGGTGCCTTCTTCTGCTTCTAAGGACGGCTGGCAGATTCCTAAGAAGTTTGCTCAGCGTCAGTTCGACCGTTCCCCTATATCATCGGAGGTGATGCTGGATCAGGGAGCAGGGAGGGGAGGTCGGTCCTCTTCCTTCTCGGATGTTTAGCTGGTTCTCGGTCCTCTTCCTCAGGCAGCGTGCTGGGTATTTGATGGCATGCCGAATAACCCACTAAAACCTGGTTCCCTGAAGCCTCTTGGTGGTATCCAGACTGATATCCTGAAACCTGATTCCCAGTTGTCTGAAGGTGGAAATCCATTTTCGGAGTTGGGTTTTAGTAACGGGTCTGGGTGCCCGATGACCCGTAAGGGAACCAATCCGGGCCCTTCTAAGAGGGCTCGCGCTGTGGAGCTTGCATCACATAGAGTGGTCTCCAAATCCTCAAAAGGAAAAGGTAAGGCCCCTCTCACAATTAAAGGGAGTACACGTGCTTCATTTACCTTCTTGGCTACCGCCGACTCTGCTCGGGGGCTTGATGCCTTGTCTGGTCCGGGGACAAAGAAGTCCCGTTGTAAGGAAGGGCCTGACCTTGGGATTGGTCCAGAGTCCACTCTATCGAATCAGTTGGAAGGCCGTACCCATGAGGATGCGGTTCTTCAGCTTAAGCAGGCAATTTAGCCAGATGATCCATTCGTGGTGATGGGCCCAGCTATGTCTGCTGATGGCTGTTCTAAGGGATCTGGGGAGGGATTCCCTTTTGATAGCTATCCATCTGTTGAGGTGTTGTCAGGGGCCCAGATCGGGGTTCTCCCCAATCAAGCCTCAGAATGAAGATTCTTATCTGAAATGTGAGAGGAGCTCTGAAACCATCATTTCGCTCCTCTTTTGGGAGGCTTATGCAGCTTCACAGTTTTAACATTTGTATTCTGTTGGAGACCCGGCTGTCAGGGGCTAGTTTGGTCCGCTTCCGCAGACAAATTTCAAGATCTTGGATGTCGGATGCTATTGAGTATGTCGGTCTCTCGGGTGGGATTTTGGCTCTGTGGAGGCACAACAATATTAGATTGGATTCTTTTCATCGCTATGGTCAGCAGGTTGCTCTAGTCATCTCCGAGGAAGGCTCTGTCCCTTGGCTCCTCTCGAGCGTTTATGCTAGTACTGACTATCGGGAGTGTCGGGTGCTCTAGAATGAGCTTCAGTCTCTCCTTGCCCAGGGGTTTCCCTCTCTTATTGCATATTATTTTAACTGTATTATGGGGGCTTCCGAGAAGAAAGGGGGTCAACAAACTGCTGATTCTGTGGGTCGTGCTGAATTTAGGTCTTTTTTCTTCTACTGGCCTTTTGGACTTGGGTTTTCAGCAGTCCTAGTTCACTTGGTGTAACAACTGGCACGGATCAGCTAGAGTTTGGGAAAGAGTGGACAGGGCCCTGGCAACTTCTAATTAGCTCCGGCTCAACTCTTCTGTCTCTGTCACTCACTTGCCCAGAATTGCATCTGATCACTGTCCGGTTCTTATTTCTACTGATGTCTCTGTTCAACAGAGCCGACCGTTCAGATTTAAGAAGTTCTAGACATCTTATTTTGCTGCTCGGACTATTATTTCTCGGGTTTGAAGGTTACCAATCAGAGGGAATGCCATCTATAGGTTATCTAGATGTCTAGTTCTTACTAGACGCAGGCTTTCTAGATAGAACAGACTGGAGGTGGGGGATATTGTGAGGCAAGTTGAGTTGGTTGAATCTAACATTACTTCTCTTCAGGCCAAAGAGGATCAGGAGGGCTTTCTTTCTGCTTCTGATCTTTTGTCCCTCCGATCCAGTTTGGCGTTTCACCACTCCCTCCTGATGTAGTAGGAGACTTATTGAAGACAAAGGTTCTGGATCTAGTGGATTCAAGAAGGGGACTGTAATACTAGATTCTTTCACCAGGCCACTCTTAAATATCGAGCGGGTAACCGTATAAGGTGTTTAGCTGATGAGGAGGGTCAGATCCAGGAGGATGTCTAGGTTATCAGAGATCAACTCTTTCACTTCTTCCAGTCTAGATGGACTGAGCATGTGGGTGATGGATTCCCTATCTGCCATGTTTTGACCCCTAATAGAGTTACAGCTGCAGAGAATGACATTCTTACCAGGGCTATTACTGTTAAGGATATTCGGCGGGCTTTATGGAATCTTAGGACTAATAAGGCTCCTAGGCCCGATGGTTTTTCTCCATTTTTCTTTCGTCACTATTGGGGTATTTTGGGTTAGGCAGTTGTACAGGTGGTCCAGCTTGTCTCTCAGTTGAAAGCTATGCCCTCTGACTGGAATTGTACTTTTGTAACCCTGGTGTCTAAACGGCCGGATGCCTCCATTCCTCAGCATTATCGGCCTATCAATTTATGCACTACCTTATATAAGGTATGCGCTCGTCTCTTGGTCTCCCAGCTGTGTATAAGGTATGTGCTCGTCTCTTGGTCTCTCAGCTGTGTATGGTTATCCCTCACCTCATTTCTTAGGAGCATGGGCTTTCCTCTGTAGGCGTAATATCACCGATAACGCCCTGTTAGTTCAGGAATTCATGCATGACCTTCAGAGAGCCTCAGATCGTCAGTGTCTAATGGCTATTAAGCTGGATATGGAGAGAGATTACGATAGATTGAGCTGGGATTTCTTGAATCAGTCTCTTCATGAGTTTGGGTTTGCAGAGCTATTCATTGACTGGATCATGGCCTGTATTCACCGATCGTCCTTCTCTCTCCTCATTAATGGAGGTCAGACTGATTACTTTCACTTTGAGGTTGGGTTGAGACATGGGTGTCCTCTTTCCCCATTATTGTTTGTACTCTCGACAGATGCTTTATCTCGGGCTCTTCATCATGCTCAGCAGGGTTCAGGTCTTCTCCCCTACAGTACTGGCCCCTAGGGACCCTTGATATCTCACATTCTGTTTGTAGACAACTGCATGTTTCTGGGTAGGGCTATGATTCGAAATGCTACCATTTTTGCCACTATTTTTTAGTCTTACTGCCGAGCCTCTAGACAGATAGTTAATCTAAGCAAATCCTCGATTTGCTTTACTCCAAGGTTGTCTACCTCAGTTAGGGGGCCTATTATACAGATCATGGGCATCTTTGAGCAGGTTGACTGGCTATCTTACCTGAGAATTCCTATAACTGGGAGACGGCCTAGGATCTCTAATTTTAGTGCTCTAGAGAGGCGAGTCCATGAGCGGCTGGATGGGTGGCAGGTCACTGGGCTATCTATGATGGCAAGGATTACTCTGTTACGATCAGTGCTCTCTGCTCTTCCTCTCTTGTATCCAATGCTGCGGTCCTGTTGACTTGTTTGAGGAGGATTAAGAGATATTTCAGGGACTTTCTTTGGGCTTCAATGCAGGATGGGCATGGTGTTCACTTATTGGCTTGAGACACTGTCTGCTTGCCTATCACTGAGGGTGGGCTTGGGATCCAATCTCTCACTGTTAGGAGGGAGGCATTGATTGCAAGGCATGCCACTCGATTCCTACTTGATCCTAATTGTACGTGGAGCTCATTCATGTGGGGTAAGTATGGAGCATGGGATTTATCCTATGATCCACTGCCTTCACGGGGGCACTCTTTCTTTTGGAAAGAGGTCTGCCGGCATACCCCGGCCATCCTGAACAGCATCTCGTGGATGATTGGTGATGGAGCCTCTGTCGATGTTGTTCGGGATACGTGGATTGCTGACCTTCCCCTGTCTCGATGGCCTACTTTTGTTAGCAATGTCATTCCTAGCGGGATGAGAGTTATTGATCTTATTGGGCAGGAGCATGCTACCTGGGCTACCCCATTGCTGTCTAGATTCTTTGGGGAAGAGCTTTATTATCGTATTCTTTCTATTCCTCTTATCTTTGGTCATACCCCTGATACCAGGGTTTGGAGGCGATCCTGTTTGGCCCGTGCTCCTATCAGGGATCTTCTCAGGATTTACATATCTCAGCCCCAGCAGTCGTTGGATATAGCTTGGATTTGACATCTTTCCATTCATCCTAGGGTCCGTCTATTTGTTTGGAAGCTTGCCCGGAATTGTCTTCCTACCTGCTCAGTGCTCTCGTGATGGGGATTGGGAATCCAACCTACGTGCCCGCTATGTGGTAGCGAGGATGAGACAGTTGATCATACTATATTCACCTATTCCAGAGCTAGACAGATCTGGCAAAATTCTGGTGACTGGCCATGGGATGACAGTGCTGCTTCTCAGTGTATATCCTTTCTGGGCTTGATTAGGCAGGATATGGGGAGAGGTATCATTCAAAGAGGTATGACGAGGGCCTATATTGCTTATCAAGTTTGGTTACCCCGGAGTCGGCTTGTGTTTACTAATGAGTTTGTCCCTCCACATAGGGTTGTCAGGACAGCTTTCTTTTTATCAGCTGAGTACACTCTCCATCGTTCTATTCTTGATTCTGATAGCCTTGGCCTCTGGAACTCCCTTGCTGCCTCGATAGCGTATCGGCGTACAGTATTTATATATTGAGAGCCCTTTCTTTTAGGGTCTGTCAAAATCAATTTTGATGGGAGTGTTCGCCGTAGATCCGTAGGTTCAGCTTTCGTCATTCGAGGGTCGGATGGTGAGATGCTGGCTACTGGTGGATTCGACCTTCTTGATTCCTCGGTGCCGCTAGCTGAGTTGTATACCGCTTGGGCTGTTATTTCCTGTGCCATTCGCTGCCTGGGTGCCTGAAGCCTTATTATTGAGGGGGACACTATAACTGTGATCTGTTGGCTCCGTCAAGACTATAGCGATCATCTGCCCATCAATCCCTTGATGTTCGGCATTCGTTCTCTTCTTCAGAGTGCTTTCTGGGTTCAGATTTGACACATCTATAGGGAAGCCAACTCAGCGGTGGACTGAATCGTCGCAAGGGTGGCCCATCACTCAGGCTTTTGGAGCTGAAAAATGGGAGATCCTTGTCCTCTTGTTTTAACCCAAATTTTACATTCTGATATATCGGGTTTGACTCACCCTAGAATGGTGTGATCACCCGTTTGTAGCAAAAAAAAAGTCTGGAATAGAATCTGATAAAAGTTGGGACTTTGTCGCTTCATCCTCACACGATGGCCTTTAGCTCGGTCAGATTGCGACCTCGTCGAGCGGACCTTGACCTATTTGAGATAGGGAATATGGGATATTCTTTTTATCTTCAAAAGTTATAACTTTAAGAGATAACTTTGAAAAAGTTTAACCAAAGAAAATAATTCATGCTTAAGCATGGGTTATTTTCTGAATTTATTCTCTAGAAACCTCAAGAATAACAAGAGCTATCCTTTGATGGCAAAGTTGTTATTTAAAAAAAGATGATTATTCCTTTAGTTATTCTCTGGATAAATGCTATTCTGTACACTTATTTAAGAATAACTTTTTGAAAACTAAACACTACATTAATGTATTGGGCAAGGAACTAATTATCGCTGACCATCTAGTGATAAATATATATCAATAAAATTGATATTCTTTGTTTATCGTTCTGTAGCTATTTGAAAGAGCTCCCAAGCACAACATAGTTTTCGGCACTCTTCATGAAGCTTCCACCATACCACTGCTACCGTCTCCAGATTGTTATGGTCATGCTTGCACCTATTCATTGAAGAGTCGTTGTGTTCCTAAATGAGCCTATTTGCCGGCATCATGTAGTGCTAATATTTATTTATGAGTCGTTCATTCTTTGAACCAACAAGTGGGTTGTTTCTACTGTCTAATTTTGTTTGTGAAGTTTTTTTGGTATTTGATGTAGGATAAAATCGTTATTACGTCAATATCCATGCGCACGATGAACAGGTTGGGATCACTTTCGATTTCTAATTCGTTAGTTGTTGCGTCCAAAAAAAGACAAAGCCACTATGTCTCAACAAAACAAAAGTACCCTCATACCACGTCCAAGCCGAACTATTCTTATACCTCAGCCAGACCGAGCTATTTCTGTGCCTCGGCTAGACTGAGCTACCCTCGAACCTTTGCGAAATCGAGCTACCCCTACATCTAGCCCAAGTGTGCATGCTACCTATCGTCACGATGAATCCTTCACACGACGGACGGCTCCATCGCTTGATTTTCAAAGTAGATTCCTCAAATTTAATAAAAGTTCAAATCCATGATTATCTAGCAAGATTTCAGCCACGTGGGCCCCCAATCGTCCTAGGAAAGAAATAAAGCCAATAATGCCGATTGTAGCCTAGGGTCTATAAATCACAGAATCTCAAAGCTTCAATTAGCCTCTCTAGCCATTGATCCTTTAACAAATAGGATTCAAATCTCACCAGCCTCATAACAAATCTAATTTGAATCAGAATCAAATCATTCCAAGACACGTTTAAGGAATCAGGTGAGCAATCCGCCAATATTCTGATAGTTTATAAATACATTTTCCAAGAACTTTTTAGGTACGCTCACTCTCTTACTGAAAAATCTATTGAAGCTCAAGCAGAGCATTCAGAGCTCTCGGGAGCCATTCTTGAGGGACTTTTCTGCAAGATCCTTCTTCTCTTATCTGCTCGCTAAGAATTTTCACTGACTTGAGCATCAAAGGGTCTTCCACGGGAGGCACCCCCAATGTTTCCTACGAGAGGACTGTCTTGCAGGTCCATTTGAGTGAAAGGTCGAGACCCAGATCTGTAGGCGGAGTGTGCCTGAGTTGAAGAATGGATTTCTACGATAACAAATTGGGGCTAGGGAAGGACCTTCAAGCCCCATAAACTTATAATCAAGGAGACAAGGCTTGAAACTAGGAGAACAACCCTTCAATGGCCAATCGAAGGAGAGCAACTTCAAATGCTCAGGATTAGACCACCTTCCAGAGGTTTGATCCTACAAACAATATGGTGCCTCTGCAGCTGCTGCCGGTCGAGACTCCCTCACCGTCGGAAACCATGGTCACCCAAGACTAGTTCACCACGCTGGTCCAGCAAGTTCAAGCTCTAGTCCAGCTAGTGCAAGAACTCCATGGAGTCCTCCGTCCGACTGCTCCTGCTCCACAACTCCCTGATGGAGTCGCCGCCCCTGCTTCTCTAATGATTTTTTCTTACAACCCGCTCGAAGTCACGAGCCGCCCTCAACAGCCCAACCAAAGAGGGCTTAAACCAGCAATACAAAGGGGTCGAAAGTTGAGCCCGCTTAGATCTCGGTGAACTCGATCTCTCTCCCCAGGGTACTCTCGCCATGACTCGATGCCATGGCCATAGTACCCCCGACCCCTCTCTCCTGCTACATGGGACGAAGAGGTTCAAAGACAGCTCCAGGAGATGCATCGAGAATGGAGGCAAGAGTTGGACACCGTCAGGCAAGTTTCTCCTCCCCAATCGAAGATGGAGCAGGTGTGATGCCCCTCCTAATAGTCCCACATCGAGAAATTGGGAGTTGGTTGAGTGGTTTATATGTAGTAAAGCAAGAAGGATAAGGCACCAATTGGATCCCTTTTGGGCTGTAGTGGCTCAAGTTGATGTGGACCTTATCCGTCTTGCTTTCTTATAATAAAACGGGTTCGTGGGTACTACGGGCCTAGGGCCCGAATCGTTATAATATGGTATCAGAGCCATGCACGAGCCTGAAGTGTAGGATCTAAGTACCACACAGGGTAAAGTGCTATATCCATGGGGGATGGGAGCCACCTCTTGACCTATGGGGGCTATCTCTAGATCCCTGCCTGCCTGGTGGTTGTCCCTGGCGATAAGGACGTTGCCTCTGTAAGGAAGGTAGATTGTGATGCCCCTCCCAATAGTCCCACATCATAAAATTGGGAGTTGGTTGAGTGGTTTATATGTAGTAAAGTAAGAAGGACAAGGCACCAATTAGATCCCTTTTGGGCTGTGGTGGCCCAAGTTGGTGTGGACCTTGTCCGTCTTGCTTTCTTGTAACGAAACGGGTTCGTGGGTGCTGCGGGCCCAGGGCCCGGGTCGTTACAGCAGGGGATCCCATTCTCCAAAGAGATCATGCGGGAAGTAATTCCTTCCCATGTCAAGCTCCCCACCATCAAGCCATACCATGGATCAATCAATCCCGATAACCATCCGAGCAGCTTTCGATCTATCAGATGTTCCATGGGGCATCAGACATGATATTGTGCCGAGCCTTTCCTTCTACTCTTAGAGGGTCAGCCAGAACCTGGTTTAATAGCTTGAAACCAGATTCCATTGATTCTTTTGATGAGCTAAGCTGCCTGTTCATCAGTCAGTTCGTTAGTAGCCGTCGTCACTACAGAAGGTTCGACTCCCTCTCTGAGGTCAAACAATAGGAGGGGGAGCCTTTGAAGAATTATTTAGGCCATTTTAACACGGTCATGTTGGAGGCAGACCATCTCAACCATGAGGTGGCCATATCCGCTATGGCAGGCAGAGTATCCAAGGATGGTGACTTCTATCTAGCCCTGGAGTCAACTATTCGAAGAGCCTCTCTGACATGATTGCCTTGGCGGATAAGTACGCCAAGGTTGAGGAGTCACGAAGGTTAGCCTAGGCTGAATAATAAAATAAGAAAGAGGCTAAAGGCTTGGAGAAGAGCCGACCTTCTCGCCATGCAAGTCTGCCCTACCGCCAAAGAGCTCCTCCGCTGCCACTCAAAGATTGTACTCAGAGTCCAGCCCAAAGGTTCAATCAGTACACTTCTCTCACTACACCGAGGGCACAGATCTTGATGAAGATTGAGCGCTAGATCCCTTGGCCACCACCTCTCTGAGAAAACACGGCTTGAAGAGACATGACCAAGCATTACCATTTTCATCGGGATCATGGGCATGATACTGAAGAGTGCTGGTAGCTTCAGAATGAGATCGAGCAACTCATCCGATGGAGGAAGTTGGATCGATTTAGAAGAGCCCCTGAGCCGAACGATGGAGGAAATGGTCAGCTTGAGCCTCACCAACCACCTTCACCAAACTCGTCGGCTATTGGCAATGTCAATATGATTGCAATGATCGACTCCTCACTGGCTCTGCTGAGTGAAGCGAAGAATCCATCGAAGAAGGCTTGGATTGATGAGCTCTCTTTTTCTGATGAAGATCTCTAGGAGATACAGTATCACATGATGATGCTTCAGTTGTATCTCTTAACATGAACGATTATAATGTACACCATATTTTGATTGATAGTGAAAGCTCTGTTAATGTTTTATACTTTGATATTTTTTATTAGGATGAAATTACGTATGAAAGATCTTCGAACCATAGACTCTACCTTGATTGGTTTCACTGGCGATGAAATTACTCCCGAAGGAGTTATTACACTGGTGGTTCGGGTAGGCACTTGGCCCAGTATAGCCATTGTTCACATAGATTTTCTAGTGATCAAGCTTTGGTTTCCCTACAATGCGATCCTCGGCAGGCCCGGACAGATATCCCTTAAAGCTGTTATATCCATCCCTCACCTCGCCATGAAGTTTCCCATATTATGGGGGGTAAGAATAGTTCAGAGAAGTCAAGCTGTGGCTCAGTATTGCTTCGTTGTTGATCTTCAGTTTAGAAAATCCGAGGTTGATGGGCTAGATGCTCGGAAGGATTTCACCGAGCAACGAGGGGAACCAGCCAAAGAACTCAAAGAGGTACCGCTTGACAAAGCTCGGCCAGACCGAACCATAAGGATTGGGTCACAATTGAAAGGAAAGCCTCGGCAAGATTTGGTCAAGTTTCTCTGAAGAAATGCTAACGTCTTCGCCTGGTCTGTTTCAGATATGCCGATAATTAGCCCAAATATTCTTGTCTTTCGCCTTAATGTGGATGAGATATTTCAATCGATCAAGCAAAAGAAATAAATCTTTGCCCCCAAGCATCAGAAGGCCATCGAAAAGGAGGTTGATAAGCTTATTAAAGCTAACTTCACTTGGAAAGTGAACTATTTTGATTGGCTGGCAAATGTTGTCATAGTGAAGAAGTTGAATGACAAATGGAGAGTCTGCATCGACTTCATGGATCTTAACAAGGCTTGCCCAAAGGATAATTTTCCTTTGCCTCGGATTGATCAACTTGTGGACGCTACCTTGGGCCACCATATGCTGACCTTCATGGTGCTTTCTTGGGCTACAATCAAATTCGGATGACATCCGAGGATGAAGAAAAAATTTCCTTCATTAGTGACCGAGGTATTTACTGTTATCAAGTCATGCCTTTTGGTTTAAAAAATGCAGGGGCAACCTATCAAAGACTAGTTAACAAAGTCTTCAAAGAACAAATCGATCAGAACATGAAGGTCTATGTTGACGACATACTGGTCAAGAGCAGGAAAGTGTCTCAACATATCAATGATCTTACAGAAAGCCTCGCAATACTCCGAAGGTATCAGATGAAGCTAAATCCAACCAAATGTGCCTTTGGAGTCGACTCTGGAAAGTTCTTGGGCTTCATGGTCTCCCAGCGAGGCATTGAAACAAATCCACAGAAAATCTAAGCTCTTCAGCAGATGGCGCCTTCAATCTTGGTCAAAGAGGTGCAACGCCTTACCGGAAGGATAGTGGCCCTCAACCGCTTTGTTGCTCAGTTGGTCGAGAGATGTTTACCCTTCTTCAAGACACTTTGGTCAGTAAGAATTTTAAGTGGGCTTTGGATTGTTAGAAATCCTTCGAGGATCTCAAAAAATACCTTGGCTCACCACCACTTCTCAGTAGCCCAAGGCTCGGGGAGACCCTGTACTTGTATCTGGCAGTCTCAGAGAGCGCCATCGGGTCTGTGCTAGTCTGAGAGGAGGGAAAAATCTAGAAGCCAGTCTATTATACCAATAAACTACTTCGGAATGCTGAGACAAGGTACACTTGTATTGAAAAGGTGGTGTTGGCCTTAGTAACATCAGTCCAGAAGTTACGACCTTACTTTCAGGCACATGCTGTAGTAGTCCTAACTGACCAACCTATCAAATCAATCATTCATCATCCGGAGGTATCAGGAAGGATGACTAAGTGGGCCGTTGAGCTGAGTGAACATGATATTCAGTATCTGCCTCGTCCAGCCATCAAAGCACAAATTCTGGTAGATTTTCTTCTTGAATGTACTATACCAGAGGATAGTCCTATTCCGAATATTTTTGAGCAGCCAAAGCCCAAAGCTCTATGGCTACTTTATGTAGATGAATCCTTCAATATGAGTGGTTATGGCACCGGCTTGGTCCTCATCAGTCCGAAAGGTGCGACCTTTGAGTATGGCATCCGCTTCTCCTTTTTAGTATCTAATAATGAAGCAAAGTATGAAGCTTTGCTTGCCGAACTTTGGATTGCCTGTGACTTGAAGGTGAGGAGATTGAATGCATACACCAACTTCCAACTGGTCGCAAGCCAAGTGTGGGGAGAATTTAAAGCTAGGAACCAAATATGTTTTGTTATCTCCAAAAGGTGCATGACTTATCTTCTCATTTTTCTAAACTTGAAGTCATTCAAATTCCCAGAACAGTGAATACGCGCGCCGACCTTTTATCCATCCTAGCGATCATGGATTCAATGGATCTCGAGCGAAAATTTCACTTGAAAATCCTTGAAAAGTTCAGCATTGCTGACGTTGATTGGGTGATGCAGATTAAGGCCGAACCTTCCTAGTTCAACCCAATTCTCAAGTATCTTAAAGAATGATCGCTCCTGACCGACAGAAAGGGAGCAAGGAAGCTGAAGATGCAACGACTCATTATGTCCTGCTCGATGACCAGCTGTACAAGTGATCTTTTTTCATGCCGTTACTCAAATGCCTTCAGCCGTCGGAAGCTGATTATACTCTTTGGGAGGTCCATGAAGGCATCTGTGGCAATCATTTTGGCGGTTGAGCTTTATGCCACAAAGTACTACATCAAGGGTACTATTGGCCAACCATGCAGAAGGATTTTGACGATTTCGTTCGAGCCTATGACTCATGTCAACGACATTCAAATATCCAGAGGCTCCCTTCTGCTCACTTGACACCAATATTGTCTGCCTGGTCCTTTGCTAAGTGGGGGATAGACATCCTTGGCCCTTTTTCTGTTGCTATAGGACAAAAAAAATTTCTATTCGTAGCAATTGATTGCTTCACCAAGTGGGTCAAGGCCAAGGCAGTCGCCCAGATAACTAAAGCTCGGGCTAGGAATTTTGTATGGAGATCCATCATTTATCGGTTCGGCCTCCCGCGCACTATCATCACCGATAATGGCAGGCAGTTTGACAATCCTAAATTTTGAGAGTTCTATGAGGATCATGGCATCCACCATCGTCTTACATCAGTCAGGCACCACTAAGCCAATGGTGAGGCAGAGGTGACTAACTGAACCTTGCTGCAAGGGATCAAAGCTTGCCTTAACAGGACATATGGTAGGTGGATGGATGAGCTTTATCATGTTTTATGGGCTTACCGAACCACCCAGAGGGTTTCCATGGGCAAAACTTCATTCAGGATGGCCTTCGGTACTGAAGCTGTCATCCCTGTAGAGATTGGACTACCTTCACCATAGGTGGAGAATTATTCGAAGGAGTCAAGCGACGAACATCTCTGAACCAATCTTGAGTTGATAGAAGAAGTCAGAGAGAAGGCTCAGATCCGAATGGCGGCCTATCAACAAAGGGTAGCCTGATATCATTCCTCGTGAGTTAAAGGGAAATCCTTCCTCCCTAGTGATATTGTGCTCCGCAAGGCATCTATCTCTAAGCCATTAGAGCAAGAAAAGCTATATCCGAACTAGAAAAGTCCCTATCAAGTTGCAGAGGTTCTTAGACCCGGCACTTACAAACTTTAGGAGCTGGATGGAAAATCTATTCCCTAGACATGAAATTCAGATAATCTTCAGATATAACATCAGTAAAGTGATGCTTCTACTAAACTCATTCTGTTTACAATAGCGAGACTTTATTTTTAAAATTGCAACGTTCATGTTTCAATTACCTTTCCAAAAAGTTGTTACGAAGGATAGGTCTTGCCTAATCAGCGATCCAATTGAATCCATTTCTTCAAGCCTCGGCAGGATCGAGTGATATTTCTTCGAACCTCGATAGGGCCGAGTGATTTCTCCATACTTTAGCAGTGCTAAGTAAAATATAATCTTTCTCCAAGCCTCGGTAGGACCAAGTGATATTTCTTCGAACCTCGGTAGGGCCGAGCGATTTCTCCATACCTTGGCAGCGCCAAGTAAAATATAATCTTTCTCCAAACCTCGTCAAGGCTGAGCGATTTCTCCGTACCTTAGCAGCGCTAAGTAAAATATAATCTTTCTCCAAGCATCGGCAGAACCAAGTGATATTTCTCCAAACCTCAGTAGGGTCGAGCGATTTCTCTGTACCTTGACAGTACCAAGTAAAATATAATCTTTCTCCAAGCCTCGGCATAATCGAGTGATCTTTCTGTGAACCTCAGCAGGACCGAGCGATTTCTCTGTACCTTGGTAGTGCTAAGTAAAATATAATCTTTCTTCAAACCTCGGCAGGGCCGAGCAATTTCTTTGTACCTTGACAATGCCAAGTAAAATATAATCTTTCTTTGAACCTCGGTAGGGCCGAGCGATTTTTTCGTACCTTGGTAGCACCAGAATATAATCTTTCTCGAAGCCTCGACAGGACCAAGTGATATTTCTCCAAACCTCGACAGGGCTGAGCGATTTCTTCGTACCTTAGTAGCACCAAGTAAAATATAATCTTTCTCTAAGCCTCGGCAGGACCGAGTGATATTTCTTCGAACCTTGGCAGGGCCGAACGATTTCTCCATACCTTGGCAGTGCCAAGTAAAATATAATCTTTTCTTCAAGCCTCGGTAGGACCAAGTGATATTTCTTCATACCTTGGCAGTGCCAAGTAAAATATAATCTTTCTCCAAACCTTGATAGGGCCGAGCGATTTCTCCATACCTTGGCAACGCCAAGTAAAATATAATCTTTCTTCAAGCCTCGGCAGGATCGAGTGATATTTTTTCGAACCTCGGCAGAGTCGAGCAATTTCTTCGTACCTTGGCAGTGCCAAGTAAAATATAATCTTTCTCCAAGCCTCGGCAGGGCTGAGCAAAATTTCTTCGAATCTCGATAGGACCAAGCGATTTCTCCGTACCTTGGCAGCACTAAGTAAAATATAATCTTTCTCCAAGCCTCAGCAGAATTGAATGATATTTCTTCGAACCTCGGTAAGACCGAGTGATTTTTCTGTACCTTGGCTATGCTAATTAAAATATAATCTTTCTTCAAGCCTCGGCAGGATCGAGTGATATTTCTCCAAACCTCGGCAGGATTGAGTGATTCCTTCATACCTCAGCACGACTGAGCTATTTCTTTGTACCTCGGTGAGGTCGAGTGATCTTTCTGTATCTTGATGGGTTCGGATGAGCCACTTCATGTCTTGATTGGTCTAGATAAAATCCCTCAGAGAAAGTGTTTGCTGAGCGATAATCTACATACCCTAATGGAGTGGGGTAAAACCCTCTTTATCCCTTGGCATGACCGAGCCATTTATAATGATTTCATTGAACTAGGTAAAAACTCTTAAGGACCTTCGACATGATCGAACTCCCACCAAGAGCCAGCAAGGTCGCCCAGGTCTTCCTATAATCTAAGACAAATCATGCGTTCTATCCATGAAAGATCAACATAATCTGGCGCACATCAGCAAGCCTAAACTGAATCACCAAAATACTTGGCCAGAGCTAAGTTCCTAAAGCATTTCTAACATTATAGGCATTTCATTCAAATGAGTATAGCCATTTAAAGGTCTTCTCCTTGGCAAAAAGATGCCCTATTGGGTGTTCCTTTATCTCGACAGGTTCGAGCCATCATCCCGCACCCCATTTGATTCAGGAAAAACTAACGTGCCTATGAACTATCGATGTGTCGAAATGATGCAAAGACATCGGTGCGTCAGGAAAACTAACGCTTAGTAGAAAAAAAAAGAACAGCAAGAAGAGACAAATATATGAAAAGAAAGACTTCTTTTATTTCAACAATATCTCATTACAAAAGTTACAACCTCTTACAAGGCATTACAAGTGCGTTACAACACAGGAAATAAAAGAAAATACTCGGACAAATAAGTTCAGTTGATGACACTGCATCAACATAGCTTCTGCCTATGCTTCAAAAATCAAAGAAATCAAACAAAACAAGCTCCGTTGAATTACGATCTCCAGAGTGATTAAGGCGAAGGTATAGAAAAGAAGTACCTAAAGGAACTTACCTTTGGCTCCCCATCCCTTAAGCAGCTATTTGATAGACCCTTAAGTAGCTATGACCATGGAGAATGGAATACATCAGAAAGAAGAGGCTCAGTAATAAAGGTTACTATGGTCGACGGAAAGCCTGTGGAAATCGAGGCCCATTAGAAATAGCATTTTCAGTGGCCTTTATGGTTCCACAATGGGTGGACCGAGCCAAATAGAAAGCACCCACATGCGCTTTCCATATGACCTCTATCCCCCTTCTGCGCCTCGCATATGACTCCTTCCTTAAGGATAATTTATTTTTCAACAATCTTTTCATTATCCTAACCATTAGGGCTGAGCCAAATCTCGAAGGAAAAATCCGGCCTCATGGTTTTCAACTTCGACATGGGATGGGGCACACACATTTCTTTCTACTCTCGAAATAGAAATTTTTTAGGATATGCTTAAGCATCCTCTGTTCTTTCCTTTTTTATAGACGTTAAACGGGGGGCAGCCATTAATGAAGGGGAGAGCTTCAGGACTCAGGGGGCGGCGATCGTGTCACATTCAAGACCACATGTCAATATTTTGTTGGAACTCGATAATCCACAAGGTATACTGGAGGACTCTCCCGTTATAACAATAAAAGGCAAGAGATCTCCTCTTGATCTTGGATCAGAAGACTTAAATGCGAGGGGCTATTTTCAGTACGAGCAAGCCTGGCAAAGCCTCTGCGGTCCTATAGTGATCGACTGCTTAATGTATACGAAAAGCAAACTTGCATCGAAAAAGACAAGGCATTAACAATGAAATAAATGCCTTGAGAAAAAAGGAAATACCCTTCGACAGAGGCCGAGTCATCTCATGTGCTTCGGCAAGGGTTGAGCTATCTCTTATGCTTCAGCAAGGGCCGAGCTATCTCCTATGCTTCGGTAAAGCAGAACTATTCCCTTTACTTCAGCAAAGCCGAACTATTCTCTTTACTTCGATAAAAACTAAGTTATTATCTTTACTTCAGCAAAGCCAAGTTAATTCTCTACTTTGGCAGATCTGGTTGAGATAGCCTCGGCAAGATCGAGTGATCTCTTCAATCTCAACAAAGTCGTTAAAAATTTTCTAAGAGCCGGTTCATCTACTTGGCTTTATAATAAGCTAAGTTTAGGCAAGTCATGAACGAGCTAAAAGACCATCTAATACATGATGCCAAAACAATAGAACATATAAAGAAAAGTGAAAGATCCATTCATATCATCAAATAAGGCTATGCTAAGCCCTCAAACTATAAGAAAAAGAAAATTACAAGAAGAGCCCTTAAGACTTGGGCTTGACCTCAGGAGTAGCTTCAGTGATATTCGAAAAAGACTGACTTGGTTCACCTACTTCAAATGTGGCTGAACGAGGAGCCTCGGGTTTTTCGACAACATACTAGAACTCTCTTCCCCTCGGCTAGCCACCTTTGGATCCGGAACTCGCATTGTGTCTGGAACGACTTTGAAATCAACATCTGGGATCTCCTCATATTCATCTTCGGTAGATAGCTCGGTCCCCAGTGTGCAAACGTCATAGTAATCGGCTTCTAAAAAGGAGAGGTCTAACTTCGGGTATCTTCGAGAAATATTCGTTTGCGTTTCCTCCTCTCCAAATCGGAATGCATCAGTGTAGGCTGCTTTGCGCTCATCTAAAAATTGTGCAGAACTTTTATACTCTTCCATCGTTAGAGCAGCTTGTCTATTAGATTCAGTCACTTGGCCCTCGAGTTTGGAACACCTCTGACGACTTGAAACCAACTCCCCTCTCAAATCCCTTAATTGATTATGGGCTTCAGATGCCATCTTGCTCACCTAAAGATACAAGACCAATCAGATTAAGGAGAAAAATATGAAAAGAAGTAACGAAATGCCATACTCCTTTTCCCGCCGAGCCATTTTTGCATTCAACTCCTGGATCCTATCGTGTGCCTTTAACTTGTCCTACATCCTCCCCCTGATGTCATCGATCCTCAACTGTCTCTCCTTAACTTCTCATTGAGAATGGGCTAAATTGGCAGTAAGTTTGGTGATTCGCTCTCGCTGCCACCTGGATTTATCATCCTCTTCATCAAGCCTCCTATTTAAAGCATTCCTTTCTTCGGAGAAACTCTTATTCAGGTCGTCCTACCTCTCATCGAAGCATCTCTTCAAGGCCTCGATCTCTTGAGCATGCTCGGACCTGCATTTCAGTAATTCTGACCGAGCCTTATCGGCTGAATCGCGAGCTCCTTTGAGTTCATTAGCTTTGGACTGAAATCTGGATGCTCTCTCTAGAGCGATTCTCTTGGTTTCCTCTAATTTTTTGATATTCTTCTGAGCCACTCTCAAGACCTTGGAAAGCTTGTCTGTCAATGCCACCCTTTCTCGAAGGTCGGTAACCTCCATCCTGGCTTAAGTGTAGGCTTCCGCAACCAGGTTCAAACATCAGCACAACGACTTCATTATGATAGCGCTCTGCAAATGAACTTCCGATGGTGAGTTTCGATTAAACTACTCTATGAAAGTGAAATGCTTCAATATTCCTACTTACCCGGAAGGTGTATGCTGATGCTATCTTAGTAAGCGAGTGATTATCAATTTCGGAAAGAAGCTCGATATCACTTAGTATGCCAACTCGCTCGAACGTTGTGGTGACAATGTCCTCTGTTAGCCTTATAGTGATTTTGATGACTACAAAATAATTAAGTATGATACTAATGATCTTGTAGTTGAGTTAAATGAATTTTAGATGAATCATCAAGAAGATGGTGTTACTTCAAATCAAAGGTAAAATGAAAGGTAATGTATTAATTCTATGGATGTGCTTTACAATTTAAAATGTTTTCAAAATGTTTGGAGTGATTAAATTATTTTTCAATGGACTTGGATTTCGTAATCACTGGAAGATTTTTATATGTTTTATATTTGGACAGTTCATTCGACAAAATGGCTTTCAAGTTTAATTATATTTGCATTATCTTGAACTGAATTTAATTATTTTACAAATCATTCTTACAATCTCCGCAATTAAATGTTTTTTCTATAAAGTTTTATTTAGCCTCTACGTATCATGAATATTTTTTTGGAGTTGAATGAGTGCTAAAAATATTTTTTAAATTTTTATTGGATGACCGAAATTTTGTGTTGGGCGATTGAGATTTAAAAGCCTTCGGATTGCCTTCGGTTGGATGCCTTGTAGCTTGTTGATTTTTTAAATCAGCTTGCAAATCTTCATTGCCATTTTGAATGATTCCTTGTGTTTGAAAAATTGGGATACCAAGCGTTAAGTTGGCTTGCCGGTTTGCTTGTTCAAACGGATGCTGGTTCCTTGAGTTTGAAAGTTAAAATGCCAGTTTATGGGTTTGCATGCCAATTTTATTTGGCTCTATGTTGGTTACCTGGTGCTCAAAAATTGGCATGCTACTTTATAAATTGGCATACTGGTTTTCATTTGCTCACGGATGAAAGTTTTCTCTTGTCAAATTGGAATGCTGATTCTTGATAATTGGAATGCCAACTTTTCAATTGGCATACCAGTTTCTTAATGCTCTCTGGTTGATTTCCTATTGCTCCAAATTGGAATGCCAATTCTTGGTGTTTGGGCTACCAATTTTGATTCCATACGGCTGATTTCCTGTTGCTCCAAATTGGAATGCCGATTCTTGGTAATTGGCATGCCAACTTTTCAATTGGCATACCGGATTCTTAATGCTAATGGCTGCATTATTTCCACGTGTTATTGGGCTACCGATTTGAGGATTTTGGAATGCCATCTTTTGTGTTAGCATGCTGGATTCTAAAGTAGGCTGCCAAATTTCATACATTGGCATGCTACTTTTTTTGGCTTGCTGGTTTTATGGATCGGGATGCTCTTTCGTTGGATTTTTTGGATGTTTTGCTGCTGGCTCTTGCTCCGATTTTTCTGTCTAATATTTCCATGGTTGGAGCTTTTCTTTCTCTTCTTTATTTTACAACGGTAATGTAACGGCTATATTTTCTTTCTTGATTATATATTGTACTGTTGATTAGCTATTTGTGAGCAAGAAAAAGAGTAGAAAAAGAAAGAGAAAAAGAGTAAAAAATCATGTGAAAAATAGAGTAAAAATCTTATTGAATATCTTGATGAAAAGAATCATTTGAAAGAGAGATTTATTCTTGCTTTATTGGAGAGTTGTATTCATTGTTTCAAAGCCACTTGAGCTCATTTATTTCTGATTCTTGCAATGGTGATTAAAGCTCTAACATCTCTTCTTGAAGAGCATTCAAGCTTCAATCAAAGGCTTCATTGGTGCTCCGGTGTGCTCAAAGGAAGAAGCCATCTTGTGAAGTGTTCTTCAATATTTTAAGAAGTATTTCTTGTTAATTATCTGCTCATTTATTAGGAGCATCTTGTATCAAACATTCTATTACTTGTGCTTAATATTGTAAGGCCCGCTTGTGCCCGAAAACAAGTATTGTGAAAGATCCCCTTGTACCCATAAACAAGAGGACTAGCTTGGAGGGCTAGTGTATAAGGTCCTCTTGTACCCGTAAATAAGAAGACTAGCTTGGAGGGCTAGTGTGTAAGGCTTAACTGCTTGTGTCATAAACAAGTTTGCTAGATAGGTAGGCTAGTGGTGATAGTGGATACCCAAGGTATTCTTGGGGAATGGATGTAGGTGCAGGTTGGCACCGAACTACTATAAATTCCTTGTGTTTGGTTGTACTATTTATTGTGTTGCTTGCATATTATCTTCATTGCACTACACTTAGTTTATTTGTGAAGAAAATTTAATTGCACATACTTGCTACATAGTCTAGTTAATTTTTGAAAAACCCAATTCATCCCCCCCCTCTTGGGTTGTTATATCTGGGCAACATCCTTTTCGGCCGAGGAGCTGTCCGTCTCATATAAGACAGATCACATCAAAGTAGACAGCATCTCCTCAACCTCTAGGTTAGGCGCGAGCGAGTTCACAACCAGGGGATTGACTTATGGAGGCTCGATTCGAGGAACCCCAATTTTCCTCATCGACCAGAGCTTCAGCATAGGATACTTCGGCTTGAGAGAGTTTGGCTTGCTTGTCCATCCCTCCCGATGCCTCTGTTGGAGGAACCTCACTCCGGACTTCCTCCTCGTCTGAGGGTTCTTCTTGTTCCACAAGCGCCTGCCCTATTTCCTTCATCCTCCTCAGAGCCTCGATCTCTTCCTCGACCTCCCTCGATTCTTCAGGAGGGTGCCCTCCGGCAGGAGGCTCCTTCTATGCCTCGGTCTCTTCCTCGACCTCCCTCGATTCTTCGGGAGGATGCCACCCAGCGGAAGGCTCCTCCTGTGCCTCGGCATCTATATCAACCTCCCTCATCTCCTCACCTGAAGCTAAGGGTCCTCCTTTGTATACAGAGGGCGCTCTCGGGCTGCCAGCCCCCTCAGGGCACAACTCTTTATCTCCCAATGGAGGGGCTACGGGGTTGGTCGGCGGTGTCCCATCAGAATCGTTCAGTATCACCATTACTTGTGGAAGGAAAACTTTGATGATTCCTTCCAAATTTTCTTCAACCACCTGCCCCTCCTCCACTATTGGTTCCCCCTTTGATGGGGGAGACTTCTCTCTTACAACCGATACTCCCATCTCCTTCTTCTTCTTTGGCATAGAAGATTGCCGGCCGATCTTGGATTACTTTGCCTCCTTTGAACGCGGTTCAGGATAATGGGGTTTTTTCTCGGGCTTATGCCTCTCCCCAGAACCGGTTCTTCTCTGACACTTACCAAGCTCCCCCTTCATCTGGCTCATAAACTTCGACCTTTCGGCCGCAAATACAACATACGATAATTTAGTCTATGGTAAAATCGCTAAAATACAATCAATATAGGAAGGGGACAAGAACTTACTTTGAGGGTCAACAGGGCTGAGCCCAACGGCAAAAAGGGCATCTTCTGCCAAAAGAACATTGGCCGAGAATATTCGGCCACTCCGAAGAGTAATCAAATCCTTCTCTTCTTGCTGCGATAGTTTCAGGTATGCATCTAAATCCTTGACATAGTTCGTCCATATTCTAAAAAAATCAGAACCAATGTTCCCTTCGACAATGAAGAACCAAGATTTTCATTCTTTTATGAAAGATGGGTTCTCTGATATCATTTTGAATGACTTCGGAGGCCCAATATAAGGCCATTCAGAGCCCCTCCTAGAGACAAGACTGTAGCAAACCCGGAACATAGGAAGCATTGTTGTTACTCCGACGTGGCTGCAAAATGATATGAAGCCGATGATATTGCACCAACTATTTGGAGCCATCATTGTTGGATAGATATTATAAAACCCAATTATCTCCTTCACTAAAGGATGGATGGAAAATTGGAGACCCACTCTTAAACTCTCTTCATAGAAGAAGGCCCTAGACTCCAATTGCTTTGTGACCCTCTGCTCAGGCTCTGGTACCAATCAAGTATGATGTCCTGAGAAATTCTATACCTCCAGCGAACTCTCTCCAAATCCTCTGAGGTCATCGTGAAAGCATTGTTCTCCGAGCGTTTCATATTTTCAAGTTAAGAGGAACAGACTTTAAATGGGAGCACAAGGGTCTTGAAAAATGAATCTTTGGAGATGAAGCAAGGAAACAGTGTGGTAGGGGATAGCGCTACCCAACCCCTTTTTAAACCGTCCTAGCAGAAGGCAATGCACCATTGGTGAGGATCCTCAAATTTTTAAATCACCAGCTCGGATGCCTTAAGCACAGGGGCTTGCCATGTGTTGTTTCCCCAATCATCATTTGCGAGAAACGAGAGGTTTTCGCTTCATCCATCGAGAAAAATGATAGAATGACGACGTGTCATTTATGAAACCATCATTGCACACCTCTTCAAATTCAAATCCTTCCATCCAAATGAAGCCATCTGGAACTCTACTTCCTATGCCCGAATTTATACTTCAGACTAGGGAGTAAGGGGCATGTGATGTGGGGTAAAATCGTTATTACGTCAATATCCATGCGCACGATGAAAAGGTTGGGATCACTTTTGATTTTGATTCGCCAGTTGTTGCATTCGAAAAAAATAAAGCCACTACGTCTCAGCAAGATCGAAGTACTCTCATACCACGCTCAGACCAAACTATCCTTATACTTTGGCCAAACCGAGCTATCCTTATACCTCGGCCAGATCGAGCTATCCTTATACCTCAGCCAGACCAAGCTATTCCTGTGCCTCGGTTAGACCGAGGTATCCTCGAATCTTTGCGGAACCGAGCTACCCCACATCTAGCCCAAGTGTGCATGCTACCTATCGATGAATCCTTCACACGATGGATGGCTTTGATCGCTTGATTTTCAAAGTGGATTCCTCAAAATTAACAAAAGTTTAAATCTATGATTTTCTGGAAAGATTTCAGCCATGTGGTCCCTCAACCGTCCTAGGAGGGAAATAAAGCCAATAATGCCAATTGTGGCCCAGGGTCTATAAATCGCTGAAACTTAAAGCTTCAACTAGCCTCTCTAGCCGTTGATCCTCTAACAAACAGGATTTGAATCTCATTGACCTCGTAACAAACCTGATTCAAATCAGAATCAAATCATTCCAATTTCCCCACCTCCCAAGACATGTTCGAGGAATCAGGTGAGCAACCCGCCAATATTTGGATAGTTTATAAATACCTTTCCTAAGATTTTTTTTGGTACGCTCACTCTCTCACTGAAAAATCCATTAAAGCTTAAGCAGAGCATTCAGAGCTCTCGTAAGCCATTATTGAGGGACTTTTTTGCAAGAGCCTTCTTCTCTTATCTGCTCGCTGAGAATTTTCACTAACTTGGGCATCGGAGGGTCTTCTGCAAGGGGCACCTCCAACATTTTCTGCAAGAGTACTGTCTTGCAGGTCTGTTCGAGCGAAAGGTCGAGACCCATATCTGTAGGCGGACTGCGCCCGAGTTGGAGAACATATTTCTATGGAAATAGTACATGATTATTTCTGTTATTGTTGAGGACAACATAGTTGTTAGAACTGGACCGAACCGACTAGTTGGATCGGTTGAATCGGGACCCGAAGGCCAAGCCGGTCCGATTCTAACATAAAATCGGATGTGTAAGTGATCCGGAATAACCCGATCAATCCA
This sequence comes from Calamus simplicifolius, assembly GCA_900491605.1. Taxonomy (NCBI): domain Eukaryota; kingdom Viridiplantae; phylum Streptophyta; class Magnoliopsida; order Arecales; family Arecaceae; genus Calamus; species Calamus simplicifolius. The sequence continues at coordinate 45,587 of UESW01000001.1, read as the reverse complement.
TCCGGTTCACCCATGAACTAGTCAACCCAGCCCAAAAAGATGGGGTCATCGGTTTTATTATCATGTTAACCTTAATATTTTTATTAAAATTATTTTTATTAATAAATATATTTTTATATTAAAATAATTGATTGATGGTTCAATCAGTGGCCCGATGGTTTAACCAATGACCCGATGACCTGAGCCCTTGGTTGGGTTGATGCCCGGACCGGTATGATAACTATGGAGGATAATTGACTGATGATCATGATTTAGGACATGTTTGGTGTTATTATCTATATTTTTTGTTTATATTTTAAAAAATTCAAAAGATAAGGTAAAAATTATATTTTATTAGGGATACCGTACCAATAGATCATAAACGAATTTAATCCATTTGAAGTATGATGATAAATGGATCAATTCAAACTTGAATCATTTATTAATTAGATTAAAAATTTAAATATAACCTTAATAATATATAGGTTATATGGTACACTTTGATTGACTTATATAACATATGCAATTTGTATAATTTGTATAAAATTCATATAATCTATATAACTTATATATAATATATTTAATATCAATTTATTTATAAAAAATAATTATATATCAAAATTATAATCAAAGTATAAATAAAAATTAACTATAAAATTTTTATATAATCATATAATTATTATCATAAAATAATAATTAATTAATTAAAAGATGATAATAATAACTTAGATAAACAAGTATGATATTGATAGGTCATATTTGAATTAGTGGATCAAATTATACGAATTGATTCGTTTAATAATAATAAGTTAATTATAATTTAATTTGGAGTTAGCTAATCAATTTGCGATCTAATTCGTTTATTAATCATGTCTGAAGGATTAATTTAAATTTATTTACATTTAATTAAAATATGTTAATTTTGTATCGGATTCAAAATGTATTTATATGTTATATCCAAAATTATGTATGCTAAAGTCCTACCCGTCGCTCTTGATGCTTATTAAAAGCCCGCCACCGACCTCTCTCCGTCTCTCGGTCTCGGTTCATAGCAGACGTCGTCCTGCACGTGTCCAGCCCATGGCCCTCCCCTCTCTTCCTTCCCCCCACCCCCATGACTCGCACTTCAAATAGACGGGTAAACCGCTAGGCCGCATCGCGCTCTCCGAGAAAGGGCTTCTTCGTTCTATCGATAGCAGGAGCCAGCGAGCAGCAGCAAGAGAAGGGCGTCTAGGGTTTGGATTCCGATGGCTTCTCATTCCCATCTGGATGATGTAAAGCATTCTCTTCAATCCCTATCCGATCTCTCTTCCTTTCATTATTTCTTCCCCCTTCCTTTTGTTTTTGTTTTTTTTGTTTTTGTTTTTCTTTTTTTCAATTGGCAACTTGTGATTTTTAATGAATACAGGAAGATGATTTCGGCGGAGATTTTTGTGGAAGCCACAGCGGCGCCAGTCGCGCAGGTGTTGTATTTCCTTTCTATATTTCTTTTATTTTTAGTTTGACGAGATCCTAGGCCTCTATCAATAATATATTGAATTAAAAGAAAGAGAAAATAGAAAAAGAGAGAAAGAAGAAGAGATAATTTGATCACTTGAGGAACTTCAAAGACCTATAGGCTAATTAATTTGACATTATGATCCTAGATCGTTGTACATATTCATAGGCAGGCACCTACGGATGGCATGACTCCTAGGCAAACCAGATTTCCTAAGATTATTGGACTAATTTTGAAAAACAAAGCAAAAAATCAGAAATCTAATCCTAGGAAAATGAGGAAATCTATGATTACCCTGCCTTACAATCAGCATTGCCTTCAAGGTTGGGCAGCAATAAAATTCTACACCATGGCTATTTGCCACAATCAAAAGGTTTGATGAGTAGCTTCTCAGGCATCTCTCTATTGCTTTTGCTAATAATTCAACTTGAGTGATATAAAGAAGGTTACAGTGCCCATGCCATACTTCGTGCCTCCACTTGTACCCCACATTATGAGATCACCATCCCCAATATCAGATCTTTCATGGGGAACATTGATTCTTCTTCTACCATGATAACTGAATAGGTCTTGATTTTTTTTTTTTTTTTTGTCAGGCAGATTCTTTAATTGCTCTTTCAATGACTCAATGATTAGGTCAACTTGTTGAAGATTTACTTTTGGCTTAATAGGCTTGGTGTCGAGATCTTCAATTGAATCTTTAACTGTTGGTCTTCAAATGATGCACCCTTAATTTACAAAATTTCATTCAGGATTATCTTATTGTGCCTTTCTTGCATCCTCATCACAATGACCTTTGCCCCTCCTAAAATCTTAGTTCTTCATACATGTTCTGTGAAGTGTAGAAGTCTTTTTGGTTGTATCGAATCTCATTAATGAGCCCTTTTTCCTTCTACTTGTTCAAAAGAAATAGTTGCTTTTATAATGTGAGGTTGGCATATTCTAGCCTCCTATTTGATATCATGATGAAGACTCTCTCAAACCAATTATGTGCACAATTATAGTCACTCAAACCAAATTTAGTACTCTAGCATGGTAGTCGTTTGACAAATTCTTGCATGCTCATCATTGATATTTTCATTTTTACACTCAACTCTTAGTAGATTCATGTTTTAGGAGATTTGATGGAGTTTTACACTGGTTGTCAGCTACCTAACGCAACCCTTCTCCTTAGTCTGGACTTGGAACTGGCCTTAACGGAGTTTGATATTTTCATATTTAGAATTAATAAAATATTGAACCTTACTGTAACTTAAAGAGGCAATTTGTCAGGCATGATTGGTCGCCTTCTCCTTCAGTTCCACAAGTTGTTGATTAAATTAAGCAATTCATCCTCAAACTAACCATCATGTTGTTGTTGAGATAAACTCCTTGAAGTCATGTTGTAGGGCTTTGAATATTCCTAGGATCATCGCTCTGATATCAAACTGATTGGACCCTAGGCCTCTATCAATAATATTTTGAATAACATAAAAAGAAAATAAGAGAGAGAGAAAGAGAGAGAGAGAGAGAGAGAGAGAGAGAGAAGAAATAGTTTGATCACTTCAAGAGGCCATCCAAAAGTCTTTTTAGGCTAATGAACTTAACTAATCCATTTCTTGAGGTTGTGGCCCATAGGGCATTACATATTTATAGGCATTAATTATTTTTCCAAAAAGAATAAGGACATGACTCCTATGCAGACAATATATCGTAGAATGTTGGACATATTTGAAAAAAGAAAGCAAAAATAATACACCTAAAAATAAGAATTATAGTCATGAAAAAATAAAGAATTCTATTTTTTTCTATTTTTTCAGAGCAGTAGTCTGATATCTTCTTTTCCTTTTTTCTTGACTACTTGAACAATTACAGGTGATAAAAGAACTTTTGGAGATATTGATGAAGAGGAGGATGATGTATTTGGCCCTAAGAAGGTGACATAAAGCTGCTCCCATTCTTTATATTTCTGCTTTCTAGTGAGTTTGGTTGAATTTTGGGTCAGAAACCCTAGCTGTAGTCTCTGGTTTGAACCATGATGCTCTGATATTAGAATCTTGAGATTTTAAACCAATGTTACTGCACTTTAAAAAGGTCCCGATCAATCTAAATTTACTTCAATGCATAAGAAATCGAGCCTTGATGTGAGACCTAGCTTACCCAGAACAGAGAAATATATTCCTTGTAGAGAAGATATAGGTAGTGTAGGCTGTAAAATAGTCTGGAACCTAATGGATCCATTCAAGTTATTCTTGTTCTTTCATGTTTAATTAAGTTTTCTGGCTGATTTGCTCTGTGAAGAATATGCATCAATTCCTCTTGGTTGGGTTCACCATTTCTACCTTATTTCATATGGAGAGCATATATTCATCTGTAATTACCTTTGGGAACTCTCCAGTGGAGGAGAAAACAGCAAACTCTATAACATTTTACAAGGCCAGCTTGTTTCTTGTGGGTAGCGGCCGGGATAAATGATAGACACAAGAAAAGAGGTTTGAGGACCTTTTTGGTATTTGAAGCAGCGATTGTTGTTTGGTGATACTAACGTGTTCTTGCACCTAAGCATTTTGCTCCTTGGAACTTTGATTTTGCATTGGATGCATTGGTAGTGTCCCATTGACTCATGCCATATGATGTGCTCTCTTATTTAAGCATAAATGTCTAGGAATGTGAATTGTTCACAGGGTTCATATTTATAAAGGGTTGTTAGAGTTATCATACAAGGGCACATACAATGCAACCACTGGGGATACAATGAAGAAAAACAAGTACGCTTCCACTAGCTATCTCCAGAACCAAGGGATCTTTTTATCTGGTTAATGCATTGTCTTGTTCTCTGATGAATAATCCATCAGATTCGTAATATGTGCTGGAATTTGAAATTTTGAGTTAATAAAACATCAGCATACTCCTTCATAAACTCGCAAGGTGGCAGTGATACTTATCTCTTGACATGACATTGTTTGAAGTTACCTCCATTTTAAGGTGAGATTTTTTAACATTCTTCGTTGATAAAGCACGTGTCACTCTCCTATGATCAAAAGCACTAGACATTCTATGAAGTTGAATTTATATCCAGCTTGTAAAACCAACTGTGGTGTCTGCCACCATTTAAATACACCTGACTCTGTATATCACCATATCTTTGTTTTGTATTATTCAGAAATAATTGAAATATTTCCATTCGTACCATCCCTATTCACTCAAATATATAGATTTATAATTAGTTTATATTATAATCGATAGTGACGATAGCGGAAACCTATTGCAATTCTATTTCAAGAAATGTTAGAAGATTAAATTCTTATCCAGAAAGTTATGTAAAATGTTGAGAATGTCATTGGTGGAGGCAATAAAGTAGCAACTAGAAAAACATCACTCAAATAGAATGAATGAAAACTATGGATACCATTAGTTGTTGATGATTAATTAAAGAGAATGATCAAAATAACACATTGAAAAGCCATAGCATATGCAAGGCCAACTAGCTTAATCTGTTGTAGACATATGATGTCTAACATAATATGCATGTCAATGAAAAACTCTGTTAAACTACATTTCAGTTCTACATATTTTAATTGCTTCTGATGTTGCCGAATGAAGTATTTCTTGGCTCCTGCATCCTTCTCGCATTTGCTTCTGATGTTCATGTATTTAATACAATATCATCTATTTTGACATAAGAATTGCATAAATGTTCTGATCAAAAGATGAAAATAAATAGGTCTGAAGTGATATAAGGAAATTAAACTTCAATCTTGGATAAGTTGTTCATTTCCTCTTAATGCAGGGAAAATCAAGGGCTGAAGAAAGTGGACCTGGTGCAGCCACAGGGATGATTTTGTCTCTTCGTGAAAGGCATGTGGGATTTTATTAATATAGAAATATTTAATGCCTCTTGTTAAGTTGTTATAACAAAACCAGCCTTTGCTTTTTCATAATGCTTACATTAAGCTGATTCTGCATTTTGTTTTCTCAGTCTGCAGAACTGTAAAGATAACCTTTCAACATGCCAGGTATGTGGTTATGTAGAAAAGGGAAAATGATATGTCATCTTCTTAGAATTGGTATCCTTTCAATCTTGTCCCATTGTTATATATATATATATATATATATAGAGAGAGAGAGAGAGAGATGATCCCCACTTAGATCAAATCAAGTATAGATTTGAATAATAAAAGTCCCATGTCGTTGCTTTGAGTCGTTAGATGTGATCTACTAACTCTAAAATGTGTAAACACAAAAAATTATGTAATTTGGATACTCCCATACTATCCATCAAGTGGTCCAAAAAATAATGTATTATTTCATATTATCTAAACTATTGAATTTTTATACCACTTGATCCATGAGTTAGGGGTCTTCGAATCACATAATTTTTGATATTTAGCAATTTTAGAGATGGTGGATCACATCCAATAGCTTGAATCATCAATATGGGACTCCTATGTTCTCATGTGAACCTAATCGAATCTGAGTAGACGGTTCACTCAAGTGTAGTCAAGTCAAGTGGATATATATATATATATATATATATATATATATATATATATATATTTATATATATAAAGAGAGAGAAAGAGAAAGAGAGAGAGAGCTGGACTTGGCTACACTTGCATGTAGCATAGATCCGGTTGCCCTTTTTATCCTTAGATCCACACGGATGATGGATCCTAAAGGTGGAAAAGGCGAGTTGGCTTCAAGATCCGTATGGATACAAAAACAGAAAAGATGATTGGATCTACGCAGAGAGAGTTGCGTGCAGCCAAATCCTAGATCCGATCGCCCTTTTCACCTTGGATTTACGTGGATCACGGATCCCAAGTCCGACTCTATATATATTATTGTTTTCTTTTTAAATATTTTACTGTTATAATATCCATGAAAATTATATACTTATCAGAGGATTGATGTGCTTTTTAATTAGTTTAAAATTTTGATTGATTGCTTACTCAAAAGATGGAATGTAATTCTATCTCTGATTTTTTACATTGGTCTGTCCCATGCAGAACAACATTATTCCCATGTCATGTTTCATCATATATTTTATTTCATAAGCACTTGAACTGGTTTAGTGAGTATCTACATAACTCCTAAGATCCTGAGTTTATCTTCTTCTACATTATATGGTCTTATAGTGTATAATGTCATGAAGTGAGTCTTTTGTGACTTCAAAACAAGAATATTATATGCAAAGACATGACTGCTGGCCTACTAACATTTTCAAGTCAGAATTGGTCAGAAGTTAAAATGATAGGAGTAGCTTCAATTGATGATAAAATGAGAGAAAATTGATTACGATGGTTTGGACATATATAGTGAAGATCTTTAGATGCTTCAGTTAGAAAAAGCGATCTTTTAACAATTTATAGTAAGGATAGAGGTAGAGATAGACCTAAACTAACATGAACAGAAATAATTATGAAAGATATAACTCTTTGTAATTTGAATATCGTCTTAGTCCTAAATAGAGCAGAGTGGAGGAAGCAGATTCATGTATCCGACCCCATGTAGTTGGAAAAAAAAGGCTTAGATGAGTTGAGTTGAGTTGAGAGACTTGATCAGAAGTTCATATTTCATGAAATTTGCAATGAAGTCCCCTGTTCTGCAGGTCATATTTTCACATTGATCATTATTGAAATGACTATATTGCATTTGTTTCAGTCAGAACTAGAAGCCACAAAATCAGAGATTCAGAAGTGGCATTCTGCATTTCAGAATGGGCCAGCAACACCAGCGGGCACATCGCCAGGTTAAACCTTGCATTGTTTTTTTCCTTCATATGCAAGTTTGTTTCTTAAGTTTTGGAAATGATAGATGCTGCTTTTGCCAATGTAGAACCTGGATTGGTGGTAACTTATGTCCAGAATTTGAAGTCTTCTGAGGAGTCTTTCAAAGAACAGGTTTGTTGTATGTTCATCCTAAAGTTGCCTAGCAAAAACACTAATTGTAGCATACTCTATCATGTTTCAATGTTGCTTATTTCTTCTTAGTTGGAGAAAGCAAAGAAAAGGGAGGCTGCATTTATAGTTACTTTTGCAAAACGGGAGCAGGAAATTGCAGACTTGAAGGTAACTTTCTATATTGAATGCCTTTCAAGTGTCTTCTAGTGAGATTGACTATTTGTATTCATGCATAAAATATGTTATGTTCTGTTTTATTGGGGGAATGTTAAGCTATGTACATTCTCAATGGTTGTTATGCATTTTCATAATTAACTATCATCGTATATCTATTGTCTCTCAATATGTCTTATCCTTTGTCATCCCTTCATCCAAGTTTTTAAATCTCATGGGACAGAGATGTTCAAGTTTTTTCACAAAATGAGATGCCACATATTCCGTCTCATCCTGCTTCGACCCCTAATTCGATCACGTGTCGTAGTACTTACTTGGGATGCTTTTTTTTAAAAAAAATAGTTTTGAAACTTTAATGTTTTATATAATTTTTAAATATATTTGAACTTCAAAAGTTATATTTTTATGATAAATTAAATATATTTAAAATTGACTAAGATAAGATGGGACGGGATGGTTAAGATCGGTTTTGGAATTTTTTTCTGGAACAAGATGGGACGGCTGTCTTAACCCCCATCTCATTGAGACTTGAATCACTGCCTCCATTGCCTCCATCCTCACCATCCTACCAAAAAGAAAGAAAGAAAGAAAGAAAAAATCCACTCACCCTGCAAAATCTAAAAGCAAAAGACACCACAATGCACGACAAGGAGAAATAATATATTACTGTGTTGTTGAAAATAGGCATTAATGGCATTGGATGCTTGGATTTTACAAAGTTGTCATGAGGTTGTAAGGAGCTCTGTGATTCTTGAATGGTCATGTGGCATTGGGCATCTGTTAATCATATCAGCATAATTCCAGCCGTCATGAAGCACTGCATGCCTCTTGCACCACCAAATGCTTAGGTAGCACAAGGCAAATGATTTTATTTTTCATGTGCTATCTTGTAAATATCTTCACTCTAACACATCTCTAGCCACCCACCCTTCCTTCTGGCAGAAGTCCTCTTTTATTTTCCTCATGTTATCATTCACTATTATCAGATTCTAAATCTTTGAGATTGTGAGCTAATTTTCCTAATCACAGAGGCTGCAAGAAAGAAAGTGTGCCTGCTCCCTTAGTTTAGAATCCTGCAAGCAGTTATTTATTTTGTTATTACTTTTCTTTTTTACAAATGAACTTTATTGGATATGATTTCATATTTGCATCTTCTTTGCTATTGTCTAAATTTGCTAGTCAGCATGTTTGGGTATATGCTGTATAATAACTGTTCTTGAATTTCAAAATGGCTTGCCACGACTATTAATTAAATCTTTTGTCCTGCTTGGCTATCTGACAAATGGCTTATGACAATTGACTTGTTTATTTTGTATGACCACTTTAAATAGTATCTCCTGATAGTCATTGTATAGTTTATTCAGTTTGACTTCTTCTATGGTAGTGGTTTGCTTATCATTATGCATTTTCTTGGGATATCTTTGACTGATAGAGTTATTATGTGGTAAAATTTCAGTCTGCAGTTCGGGATTTGAAGACACAACTGAGACCACCATCAATGCTGGTATCATTACATGAACAATTTTTTTGCTCAGTTACTAAATTTCTGCTTACGTAATGCAAGATGATATATGCTTTCCTACCCCTTGACCATCTCAAATGCATTCATCTACCATGTTTCTTATGTTAATATCACACTTGATCTGGAATTATATGTACCCCGTTTAAATTTTCACACGTAGCATTAACATTTTAGAGCATTTAGATTTTCTCATATTACAATAAGCTGCCAAAAGTAGATTCTATGCTATTAAAGAGCTCGAAAAACATTCAACATTGTTGTGTATACAGAGAGGTTATAACTTGTTATGAGCTTGGCTGTATGACTTGTATGGTTATTTCTCTGGAATCATCCTAATGCTCCTGCTATCTACTTTGGCAGACTAGGAGGTTATTACTTGATCCAGCAATACATGAGGAGTTTACACGTTTAAAGGTGCTTCAAAACTCTCAATAAGGAGACATCCTGTTTTCTATCTTCAATTGAATGCTAGCTTTTGTTCTGGTGTGGCTAATGATATTTCCTCCTCATAAATATGTTTTCGGCACACTTCACTGTTGAATATGTTTTTCCAGTTGCACCAAGATGTCTTGTTTGAAGCTTCAAGGGAACATTGTACTGATGGGTCATATTTCCCTTTTGTTTTATGTACCAGAATTTGGTTGAAGAGAAAGAGAAAAAATTAAGGAGTTGCAAGACAATGTTGCTGCCGTAAATTTTACTGCATCCAGCAAACTGGGACAAATGTTGGTGGCCAAGTGTAGAACCTTACAGGAGGAAAATGAGGAGATTGGTGCAATGGCTTCCGAAGGAAAAGTAAGAATAATGATCTTGGCTTACCTATGATACTTAACAATATTTTGAATATTATATGCCATCCCTTGTTTCTAGTTCTCTCTTCCATTTTTTACATCTAATTGTGTTGTGTATCAGGTGCATGTTTTCTTCTATTGCCCCGTAACTTCATTATTATTGAACATCATAGGAAAAATAAAGTTTCGGAGTAGTTCTGTCTAGTTCATGGAGGGGCTTGAAGTTCATGTTAATTGTTATTAAAAACTTTTAGGTGAATTTATTTGTTCATATTCTTCATATTTGCCTGAAGCAAATTCAGATTCTGCTGAATCCATGATTCTCTCTCCCTCTTTGTGCGTGCGTGCATGAGTGAGTGAGGGAGAGAGCGAGAGAGAGAGAGATGATGTGCATGTATGCATTTGCAACTACTGCTTGATGGTGACTGGTGGTTTTGAATTTATAGATCCATGAGTTGGGAATGAAAATTGCTGTGCTAAAATCTCAAAATGCTGAGCTCAGAAACCAGTTTGATGGTGAGTAATATGCTTATCTCTTTTCATTTATTATTGCTTTATTTATTGCTTTCTTCAAAGTTGTCCATTTTTGTTCTCATTCAAAGGAGAAAGTGAAAGATTGGCTGAATATAGGTTTTCCCATGTGAAGATTGTGCATCTTTCATTACTGTAGATTTCTTTTTTCTCCCTATCATTGTCTTTGAGAATTAAAGTTGCCATTACGTATGGTGTGTATCCCTTAAATGTTAATCTTATCTTCTCTTCTGGCTCTTAGTACCTGTAAATTCCATTTCTGTTTTAATCCTTGAAGCACTTCCCTTGCATGGTCGGTTTGAACCCAACATTTATGAGGCTTCGTTCTTGGTCATTTATTACTCAAATTAGCTCTCAAGTTTTGTCCGAAATACATGGCAGGCTCTTTTTTTTTGTGCTGGAAAATATATATCTGGCTTATGAATCCATTTCCAATCACTATTATCAAGGGCTACCTCCTCCTGCTTAAATTAAACATCTTTAGTTAAGGTTTTAGTTCTTGTGGGACAAAAGTGCCATGGTTTTCATGGAATGAGACCGTCCAGTGTTTTATCCTGTCCCGATCCCTCATCCAGTTAAACGTCTTAGCATTTGTATGGGATACTTTCTTTTTTTTAAAAAAAAAGTTACTTGTGAAACTTTAGCATTTTATTTGATTATTAAACATATTTGAACTTTAAAAGTTTATTTTTATGGTAAATTAGATTTATTTGAAATTGATATTATAATATATTATGATCGAGACAGAATGGGATGGGAGACAGAACGGGATGGGATAGCAGAGATTGGTCTTAGAATCTCTTTAGGACGAGACAGAATGGCTGTCTCAACCTTCATCTCAACTCGTACTGTCTCGGCCTCCATCTCACCAAGTTGAATCACTGCCTTTAGTCATTTGTCTTCAATACTAGATTTTTTAATGATTACTCAACTCTGTTTGCAAGCCTTTTGGAAATTTTTATGTTTAATATCTTTTTGATTCTTGCCTGCAGCTCTCTATAAACAGATGGAAGGTGTAACAAATGACGTCGAGAGATCAAATGAAATGGTAACACATATAATTCCTTGCCCATCAGAATAATAGATGACTGATAAAATTATTATTAAACTTATACTGCAAAATTATGGTTAACTGGAAGCTCCAGCCTTTAATCATGTGCTTCATTTGGACATGGTGATGCTGGAGAAGTTTTATGGGGCTCATCATCCATCATCATGAACTGTATGGCATCCAATTTATTTGAGGCCTTCTTTGCCATTCATTCCTATTCAGGGATGCATATGGTTTCACAGCTACCTTTGAGTAAAGATTTTGCACGAAATAATGTATTATAATAAGAATGATTTGTGAATTGTGTGAATGGTGCATTACACTGGTACAATGATAGCAAGTCTTTCTAATCTCTATGGTCTGATAGCCAGAAGAAAAGAATGTGCAAACTAGACCTGGCACTTACATCTACCTACCTTACATTATAGAGTTGTCACATGATGGCACAAACTTGCACGAGAAATATCTTAACCTTTCAGAAGGGTTGCAAATCATTTTTCACTAAATATTCCAGCATATGATAATGAGTTTATCCATTGATGTATTTGTTCCTGTCTTCTCAGAAATCTTACAATTTGATTTTCTCCAAACTTCTTGGTAAGTAATCTATGCTGTCTATGTGGCATGGCATGATGACATTCTTTGATTACATTTTGAGAAAGGGAAGAGAATGCTTCCATCATCTATCTTGACTAGGATTAGACTAGTTCACAATTCTCTACAACTTTCTTGGGAAAAATCCTTAGCAGTCACAAGCCAAATATTGATTTGGATCCTAAGAGAAGGGCCTATATTTAAAAGGCTAGCCTCAAGCCTTAGAAAGCTGATGCCTTTGCTGCTCGCATGAGAAGCGCACCCTCCAACACCACTGTGCCCGTGCCCACCAAAAACAAAAAAAAAAAAAAAAAAAAAAACAAAACCACATAATAGGCACGGGAGAGAGAGACTGTCCATGTGATGCTGTTTAAGGCTCAATGTTCTGAATTTGAAATTGAAAGGAAGACTTATCATGTATGGGGGTTGTGAAAAAGGTTATAAGCTTAGAATTATATCAAAGATGACCAGGAATGAGAATACTTAGCAAATAAGGATCTATAAAGCCGGTCTCAAATATTTGATGGAAAGTTTGTGATTCTAGAATTGAAACGCTTTTTGAAAGAGCATTATGTGGTTGTTCATATTCATATTTGATTGTCATTGGTTAGTTCATAATCTATTTTCACAAATGAAGACAGTAATATTAGCAATAATCAGATCACAATAGCCATATGCTTAAAGATGAAATAGATCTAACTGGTCAACTCAATGATATAGGACTCTAACTTGCTTGCTAACAGATGCGATCTTAAATGTTGCATTCCAGGTATATATTTTACAAGAGAAGCTCGAAGAGAAGGACCATGAGCTGAAAAGGCTGAAGGAAATGCTATACCAGAAAGCAACAAGGCAGGAAAGAGATGTATTGGCTGACGAAAAGAAAGCAACCTATGATGTAGATTCTGCAGAAGTTGAGGCTTGAGGTTCTTTACTTTTTATCTATTAAAGTCATGTATTTCGAAAGGGAATGGTAGAGATTTATTAAGAAACTAGTTATCCATTCCAATGCATGGTTGTATCGGCAAAATTAATTCCTTAACATCAAATCTTAAGTAGTTATCTATTGGTGGACCGGTGAGCTAATTGTCAAAATAGCCAGATGATGTATTCCCGTTGGCTTCTTGTCTGCTAGTCACTGGTGATTATCATTTGTTCTTTGCATGGATGATTTTTCGTTAAATTTTACCAATTCGCGAGAACGTGATGTGAAGTACTTCATGGTGCCCTCCGGCCCCTACCTTTAAAATTAGAAAAGCGATCCTGTTATCTTGCAGTAAATGTTACGTTATCGTCAAGGGGCTGAACGTGTGACTCTTGCATGTTCTTCAAGGAAAGGTATTGAAGAACTCCTTCACCATTAGTGATTTAATTTTGGCTGAATTATTTTACAAACAAATCATTGCTAATTGAATCAACAGACAAGTAATTACTCATTTATTTTTCATTTATCCATGGAATACTCTTGGATTTTGCATGATACCATGAATCACAATTGCGGGTGGTGTGTGCAGTGAGCTTGTTTCTCCTCTTTGCAGTGAACTATGGATTTTGAGATTCATGAACAAGTTTTTATGGTAATTTCATCATCTGAGCGATTGAGTCTTAAGTTTTGCCTTTGCCCTGTGATTGATCATGTTTAAAAATCACAATTATTTTTCATTTATCAGAAAAAGTCATGGCGTAATGGTTTGGTGGAAATAAATATTCCTGGCATGTTCTCATGTTATTTGTAATTCAAATGCATTTTTTTTGGTATATATATATATATATATATATATATATATATATATATATATATATATATATATAGAGAGAGAGAGAGAGAGAGAGAGAGAGAGAGAGGTAAACTTTGGCTACATTAAGTTTAAATTTTATTACTTTCTTCGTTTTTGAATTTATACAGTTCATGTATTTGAAAGTTGAAAAAATAAAAAAGATAAATAATTTTAGGATTCGTGTGGATGAAAGGACGAAGAAAGTGAACAAATTTTATATTTAGTTACAACGTCAATCTAAATTTTTTTGATAAATACTTAAAATTGAAGTAAATATGTAAGAGAAAAGTTGAAGGATGAATAATGGCTTTGAGCCGTACATCATCATCTAATGGATATATCGAGAGGCAAACTCATTGACTATTGCTTTTTCACCTTTATTTAAAAAAAAAAATCAAAAGAGAATAAACTAGATTGAACGCATATGAAGAGACCTTAATTTTTTTTTTTTGAACTTATTCATAAAATCTTCTGAAACTTTTTTGCACCTATGATCTATTACTTTAGAGGGAAAGAAAAAGGAGAGAGAGAGAGAGAGAGAAGAAATAGCAGAAGCTTTCATAAATGATATCTCCAACATTAGCCTCAAATTGTGTTTCACTAATTTGTTAGGGAACAAGAACATGAAAACAATGATGAACAATGATGTCAAAAGGCTCCTGAAACATTTGCTGTTGAAACGTTAATTTGATTTAAAGTTGTGCGTAGCAAATTACATCAAGCCGGTAGGCAGGACAGACAAAAACGACACCATGATCTACAGCAATAGGCCCTTGCTCACTTCTCATCATGGTTAAAGAGGGGCGAACCATGTGAATATCAAAGCCAACAATTAAGTATAGTGATTTTTTTTGTTACAGGGAACTTTCTAAAACCTCTTATGGCAAGTTGACCCTCCACAAACAAGGCAGAAAGTAGGCTCCACCACTCTGTATATAGCACTGAAGCGCAATGCAGAAGACAATGGGCAGTGAAACCACACCAAATAAATTCATGCACAAATGGCAGCATCCGATGCCAATGCAACGGCCTATCAACAAGCTGCACAATAAAATGGTAACAATGCCAGACGCTTCACGTATCACAATCTGAGAATGGCGATAGACGAGAATTACCTATTAAGCTTCACTGCTTGGTTGGATTCCATCCTAAACCAGCGTAGCCTTTGTTACCAACAGCTTGCAGCGGTTCCAAAATGCCCTTTGTGGTACTCCCTAGAGCCTCTCCCTAAATAAATTTCACATAAAAGAAAGAAGAATTATTCAAGCTAACGAAACTATAGAAGTCAAAATACCCAACAACCAAATATCTAGAGCGCACCCCCTCTCCACCCAAACCACAAAAAAAAAAAAAAAAAATGTAAGTTCTCTTTTAAAAAGGACCATCACTGAATAATCTTTGGCCCTGGTTGAGTGGGCCTTACATGCATATATGCATCCACAAGGACATACGTACGTACATGTGTGTGTGTTGCAAGAAATATAATAGAACGAAAAAACTACCAGAGATCCGTTATGTAATAACCAAAAGACAGGATTGCGATCACATTTAGCCCTTAAAGATGCATTTTTTTTGAATCCTGGATATGGTATCACCCTAATTCATGAATCAGAGATGCACGGGGTAGCAGAAACTTGAAGCAACTCTTAAAACATACTTGTTTCCAACCCATGCCTTCAAGAATCTTCCTAGCATAACTTCCACTTCCAAAAGATATGTCCATGGCTTCTGCTGCAGCTTCTTCCGGATCACTAGGCTGTGAAGGTGACCCCACCTCATGAAAATTGCTGTTCTCAACATTCTTTTGTCCTGGGCCTACACCAAAACCACCATGCAACATTCTTCTCTCAGCAGCTCTATCCCTATAAGCAAGATTCTGGTGCTGTAATCATGGCAGGCAGGCATGAGTATCTGTTAGTGCCTTAGAAGCCACATATTTAGGATCAAATATGAATGATATAACATTGATAGACAACCATTATAGAAACTATCATAGACATAACCACATGTCCTAATTGACAATGCATAATAGAGTCACATGCAACATTAAAACCCTCGTGGATACCCCACTATATTGCAGATATCATCACATGTTCTCATCATAAATGCATAACAGATCCTTATCGCTTAGGCAAGAAATAGGAAAAAAAAAATGATTAAGCAAATAAGCAAGCAGGAAGCACAAAAGATGCATTTTTGAGACAACTAAGATGCATTGCATTCATAACAAGTTTTAGATTGTTGATAAATTTTACTAACAGTAGTTGAAGCCTCTAATTATGCATAACTTTTTAAGAGATCTTTAAGAAATGTCAACATTTTAAACCATTCATGGTTTACCTCGAATAAATGAATTGCATTCTTCAACAAATTAGGTGCTATGAAACAAGTGTTCATCCTATTGTATAAACCAGCTCCAAATTATCACCATAATATTCTCACAAGTTAGACTATTTCTTAATGGGACTTGCGGCCTTGATAAGGCCCACTTTATAAAAATGGTCTATAAGACGTTTTTTGCAATTATAAAGAATCCTCATTAAAACAGCAAATCACCTCCTTTATTGCAACAGGAACCTGATCGACAGAAGCAGGCAAATGATCTTGATTGGCTGCATTTGCAATGTCAGATCCACAGATTGGATTTAGACTATGGTGCACACTTCTCTGCAGGTCAGTATATAAATCAGGGAAGCCCCAGTCTTTAGTTGGGTTAGAAGAATCATACTTCGATATAGAATCCAAGTATCTTGGGCTTGGGGTCCTCAACCTGTAGACTTTCCCTGAAAATAAAAAGAAAACAATTACAAACAGCAAAGTTAAAAAGACAGAACAGCATTCCAAAACAGCATTTAATAATAATAATAATAAAGAAGGGATGGAAGCTAGATGGGAATCGCAGCCTCCCATTTTGAAAATAAATAAATAAATAAATATTAGTGGCAAACAGCCCCTGGGTAAGTTGGCTCAGCACCTGCCTCTTAAAGTGAACGCTGTGCTATTGCTTCTATGTGAGGCAGTTCTAGAAAATTTTCAAATACTTTCACAGATTGTGGTTCAATGGTATCACACATGCAAAACATGTTTACAAATAAACAACATATTGAGAATTTCAACAAATCATATAATGAATAACTACATGATGAAAAAGCACCATTCTATTTCATTCAAAAACAATTCTTACCACAAAAACATATTCATAATGAAAGCAATAGTAACAGAATACTAGTGTCGTCATTTGCAATCACCAATATCATCTTAGCACATTACCAAAGACAAATTATGGATGTAAATTTGGAGTCCAAAGTCCACTTATGTGGATAAAATAGGGATGACAACAGCCTGGGGATGGCCCGGAGCGGCCTCTACCGGTCCCCGTCGGGTACGGAGATACCCAGCCGAGTAGACGGATATCTAGTATGTACCTGTTTGGCCATCTACATAAAAAAATAAAATTATTCTATTTAACTTATAATTTACTGAAAGCTTAAAAAAACGATAGGGAGATTCAAATGTGTTTTACTAGAGTTTTTTAGTATATATATTTTATTTATTTTAAATATTTAATATTTATATATATATATATATTTAAAATTTAAATATATTATATGAAAGCTAATGGGGATGAAGATGAGTAAACGGGAATGGGGTGGAGGATACCGTCCCTGGTTGTTTACCTGTTTAGCCGTTAAATGGGTAATTTTCGTATCCGTTAAGCCGTTTAAACTGAGAATTTCTCGATCCGTTAGAAATAGTACCAGCCGGGTAAACGGCCAAACAAAAAAAAATTGCCATCCTTAGGATAAAAGCAAGATTTATGCCCAAAAAGAATATCTGATTCATAGGTAAATCAATAATAGATATAACTATTCCTCATAATAAAAAAGTTGTAATTTAGTGTTTATGTCATATCTGATGTATCTACCCTGGGATAAACTTCAAAAAAGAAAAGGAAATAAAAATACCCAACAGTCACATTCGAAACACTCCTTGGAAAGGTAAAGTGTTTGTAACTATAATGTTCATGAACACCAAATTGTATTTTACAGTTTTACCATATAAAATTTTGATAAGTAACTGAAACTCCCTTTATCAAAAGAAAGGGAAGGTCAAGCAGATGCTTCTCAATGAAAAGAATAATTTAGCACTCATCAAATTTTTGACATGCTAATATTGAATCCATTGTCAACAAAATATGTGAGAGAGAGAGAGAGAGAGAGAGAGAGAGAGAGAGAGACCTGATGCAACACCTACTAGATTCAGATGAACTGCACGAATGGCAGCAGTTTTTAGAACACTACCACCAACTGGCACAGAAGGATGCAGCTTACTTGAACGCCTGACCAATCTTCCTATCAGTTTAGCTATCCGATGTCTTTTCTTTGTGTGCTCTTTAACAATTTGCCAATCCCATAGATCAACTGTGGGAAAAAATGTTGTGCTCTTATCATCTAAGGATACAACCTGGCCATACTGAGCTTTCCAGTTTTCTTCATCACATGATGCATCTGCTTTGGAAATAAAATTATTATTAAGAGGGGAGAAAAAATCTTTAGTCACATAGAAGGAAGGTTGTCACTTCTTGGGCAAGCAAAACATAAAATTCTCATTAACAAGTTCTGGTCCAGAAGCAACAAAATTATAGTTCCATTAGATGGAACGACAAATGCAAAAAGTTCCAAATGATTACCAGGCAACTTATCTGAGGATGGTTGATCAGATTGTTCTTCAGAAGAGACCTGACTTCCTGATCAATAAAAACTTCCTTATTAGGGGTTCACCACATTATGCCTCTTCAAGACAAGAGGTAGAAAAGTAAGTAACAGTGGACTTGACAATTTTAGTTATACTAACTGTTTGTTTGTAAAGTTGTTGATGAGCTCTCAACATTGACATCTGAAGTCGAATAACCAGACAAATATAGATTAATGAGTGTCTCTTCTAACCTGTAAAAAACAATTTGAACCCATCAATTAAATAACCCTATCGAAAGCAATCAATTTTATGTGAAATGCATTAGAAGGTTTCCAGAAGAGAACCACTCAGATGGTGGACTAGGAATTCCAGATTCATCACCAGTTGTATGTGCAGGCATATCTACTACTGGAAAAGAAAAGAAAAAGGACTATGTCATGGTTATTTGGGGTTAGTACATTGTAGTCCCATAAAATAAAGGTGGAAAACTATCATGCCTAGATGCAGAGTTCCCAGCACAAGTGATTTCATCACAAAACATATTATATGAGCCAATATGCTATTCAGTGCACAATGCATAATTCAAAAACTCGTTAATCTATTGTATAAAATTTTATGGACAATCAAAGATTTACAATTGCAGGAAGTAGCAGTACAGTAGCCTGCTTAAAAGAGAATTAAACCTGGCTTCAACAAGACCAAAGAACCTTTAGCAGTATGGATATGGAGTTCAGCACCTAAAACATACATGCCTTGTCTCTGTTGGCTTCACTGGGAGCAGAGCTTGTAGATTCAACAGCTTCAGGCTCCTCATCCTGTTTCAATACGGACAAATTAAAGGAAATCATATACATAGCTTGCTAATATGACCAAAACCAGTGTAAGTGAACCCCTGCCTTGTTGCATGACAATGGAACATATTTTCCATCTCCATATGTGTAGTAAAGACCATCTCTACTACTGTAATACCATCCAGCATGGGGATCATGATAAAACCCACTACTGCAGCACAATAAGCCAAAACAAAGTAAGACCAATTAAAATGACTAAATGATCAATAAGAAATTGAATATTGGATGCGCAAAAATCAGTAGATAAACTAAATGAAAATGAAAAGCATAGTAGTAAGCTAAGATACTGAACCCTGAGGGGCAAATGTGAGAATGGATGAACAGTCTCATTATGCATCAAGCTAATTTTTATAGTCAAAAGACACAAATCCAATCAGATACTGCACAACGACTGTGGTATCTCATAGGTAGCAGCTTCATATAAAATATTAGTTGATGAAGGATCCATTGGATGTGTATAAGACACTCCCTTTATAAAGGAAAACCCTAAAAAGCCCAAAGTGACTCCTTCTATGATATTTTAGATTAATGAACCTTCCATTTTTTTGGTTGATTGATGTTGCCTTGTAAAGAACCACAATTCCCTATATCAAGCCTTGCCTACTTTTCTCTTTGTTTAGACTCGTTCCAAGTGTAGCTAAGTTTTGCTTGGCTTGCTTCTTGATTGTAAATTCCTAGTAAATTTTGGTTTCTACAAGCAGGCCTCCTGACTCTTGTAGTTAGGTCCTTTTCAAGCCAAAAGCTGCCTTCGCTAGAAATTCACCATCAACCGAAAAGGGGCTGACAGCAGGTAGAGAAAGCTGATCTAGAAACTTGTAAATTCCAATGTTTCACACTATGAATCATATGGCAGATTCCAGACATCTACAATAAGAACTGCAAGCTAGGTTTATTAGTGTCACAAACTGCTGAAAACATGTACTGATATATCACATGCATCTATTGTTTGCTTGTATATATTTATAAATCAAGCTAACCAGATGCCTTCATGTTCTCATTATACAGAGTCATTAATGAAGCTAAACATGCTTGTTGCATTATTATTATTATTATTATTATTATTATTATTATTATTATTATTATTATTTTCCTACACTATGATCACTGCCTGATCCCACCTTCATGTCTTCTTGTCTTCATCACTTCTACAACAACATCAAATCTGCTCATTAAATCATAAATGTGTTGTCTATTTTTGTCGCCACCTTTCTTCATTGTTTCGTAGCCGCATTTCCATTCCGTGAGCAATTCCACCATCCTCATTCATGGTGTATGAAATATGTACGACATTCCTTTTTCTTTTCTCCCTTGATGCTGCTAACCTGCAAATACCCCACTCCTATTTGCAACGAGAATCCATAAAAGATTATCGAGCAACCAACGCTCGCCATCTCGATACCGAACCCGTACTGGTACTATATTGGTATGGTATTCGTACATCCGAGACATGGGAGGACTATATCCTAAGAATCTTCTTCCCTTTTTTTTCCAATTGACTTCCTGGTTCTCCATTAATAATTTTTGATACCGGTTAAAATCATAAAAAAGACTTTGCTCTTGTTTTGATTCTTAGGGTGCAAGCACCTCTAATCGAATCACTATAAACGATCCTAATTTCTTATCAGATTCACTGAAAAAATAAGGGACAGTGCCACTCTCACCCGAATTGTTTACCAAGAATTGCGAATTAGACGCCATCAATGAAATATTAGAAACAGAATTCCAAACTCTACCTTATATATCGAGAACAGGAATTCGACCTAACAAACAAAAAAGAAAAGAGAGTCATCTTTCCAACCAACCTGGCGTGGTAGTAAAGCTTCGATTCCTCGTCCCACTCGAAGAAGCAGTCGTCCTCCCGCGCGCGGCTCTCCTCCGCCATCTCTCCGGAGACCACGAAACACGCCCCCGCTCTCAGGTCAGCTTACAGCTTGCTTGCAGATTGATTGGCCCGAGCTAGCCTCGTGACTATAGAGATGGGAACCGACCCAAGCCCTTTGGGCTAAAAAATATACGGGGCATGGCCTATTATTAAATGAGTTATATTTGGTATTTGGTACGGTCCATAACAGCTTTAATTGGGCCATACCCAGGCTGAGCACGGCCCAATTAAAGCCGTTTCTAGCCATTTTTCAAAGGCTAAAAATGGCTAGTGAGAAATTTTTACCATTTTAACCCCTCAATAGCCATAAAATGACTATATTGAGAGGTATTTTAGAAAAAAAAATTTGGAGTCCTATAAATATCCCATTCCTCCCCTCCCTCATTCTCACAACACCAAACAAACTCTTCTCTTTTTCTCTACTACTACTATTTCTTTTTTCTAGCAAGTGCTCTAGCAATTTAATTTTTAGTTTGCAAGTGTTCTAGTAAGTGCTCTAGCAAGTGCTCAAGTGCTACACAAGAGCAGGTTCTTACTAAGAAGTTAGAAGTACAAAAGAAAGGATGCCACTTCTTGTTCAGAGGCGAGAGCACAAGAGGAAGCTCACAAATCTCGGCTCCACGCCTCCACCTCTGGTTCTATTCTCAATTCCTCCTTGTGGTTAGTTTTTATTTTTTTGCATTCATCAATTTAGAATTTTAGATATGGTATCTTATAAAGAAAGTCATTTTAGCATTGATGCGGGATAAAATCATCATTACATTAATATCCGTGCATACAGCAGAAAGGCTAGGATCATTTTTGATTTCTGACTCATCAGCCATCATGTTTAGAAAAAGATAAAATCATCATGCCTCGACAGGACCGAGCTATCCCCATGCCTCGACAGGACCGAGCTATCTCCATGCCTCGGCAAGATCAAGCTATTTCCTCGGCTTAAACAACCTTGCTATCTAGTATTATGCCAAGTCCTCTGCACGGTGAACGGCTTCGATCGTCTAATTTTTAAAGCGATCATTTTAAAATGGAAGTGAGGAGCCAAACATGGCCCTCTGATGCCAATCAATGAAAGTTCAAATCTCTGATTATTTGATGGGACTCTAACCACGTCGGCTTCCGCCATTCCCAAGAAGGAAATAAAGCCCGTAAAGCCAAAAATATCTTAGTGCCTATAAGTAACACAATCTCAAAGCACCTATCAGCTTCCTTGATCATCAATTCTCTAACTAACGGGATTCGAATCCTACCGAGCCTATAACTAACTAGATTCGAATCATATTTGAATCGTACCAGCTTTCAGCTTTCCAAGACACGTCCAAGAAGTCAGGCATCAACCTGCCATCATTCCAGCAGTCACAGTCTATACATACATGGTTCTAAAACATTTTGGGGTGCACTCGATGCCCCCATGCTCACTCTAAGTAGGAAAAAGTTCAAGCAAGGTTCTTAAGCTCTCAAAAAGCCATTCTTGAGGGACTTTTCTGCGAGAGCCTTCTTCTCATATATGATTGCTGAGAAATTGCCACTTACTTGGACGTCAGAGGGACTTCCATGGAGGCCACCCCCAACGCTTCTTGCATAGAGACTATCTTGCAGGTTCATCTAGACGGAAGGTCGCCATCTAGATCCAGGAGTGAGCTACACCCAAGTTGAAGAATGGATTTCTGCAACAATAGATTGACGCTAGAGGAAGGGCCTCAAGTCCCATTAAACTTGAAATCAAGAAGACAAGGTTCTTGATCGGAAGAACAATTCCTCTGATAGCCAATCAAAGAAAAGCAACCTCAAATCTCCAGATCAGGCCGTCTCCCAAAGGCCTGATCCCGCAAACAATGTGGTGCCCTCATAGCCACCGCCAATAGAGGTTCCTCCGCCACCATCAGCAACTCCAGTCACCCAGGACCAGTTCACCATACTGGTCCAACAAGTTCAAACCCTAACTTAGCTGGTGCAGGGGCTCCACAGAACCCTTCTACCAGCTATTCCTGCTTCATAGCTTTTTGATGGAGTTGCTGCCTCTGTTTCACCTACGATAACCTTTTCTAGTTCATTTGAGGCTGCGAGTCGTCTTCGGTAGCCCAACTATAGAAGGGCCAGATCGGCGCTGTAGAAGGTAGGAGGTAAGAGCCCGCTCAGATCCTGACGTGCTCGTTCTCTTTCTTTGGTGTTTGTCCACCATGACTTCATGCTGTGACTGCTATCTCCCCATCCTATTTCTCCTACTGGTCAGGAGGATGAAGGGTTTTAGCGACAAATTTGAGAAATGCATTAGGAGCTGGATGCCGTCAAGCAAACTTCTCATTCTCAACCAAAGGTGGAGCAGGGCATCCCCTTCACTAAAGATATTATGAAGGAGTTATCCCTCCTCATGTGAAGCTTTCTATCATCGAGCCGTACCATGGATCCATCGATCCGGATGACCATCTGAGCAACTTTCGATCCATCATGTTGTTTCATGGAGCGTCAGATGCAATCCTGTGCCGAGCCTTCCCATTCACTCTGAGGGGATCTGCCATAACTTGGTTTAACAGCTTGAAATGAGTTCCATCAATTCTTTTGACGAGCTGAGCTATTTGTTCACCAGTCAGTTCATCAGCAACCATCGCCATTGAAGAATATCTGACTCCCTCTCCGAAGTAAAGCAATAAGAGGGGGAGTCCTTGAGAAGTTATCTTAGCCGTTTCAACACGGCCATGTTGGAAGTGGACAATCCCAATCATGAGGTGGCCATGTCCGCTCTGATGGATGGAGTATCGAAGAAGGATGATTTCTACTTAGTAATGGAAGTCAACTACCCAAAGAATCTCTCCGATATGATGGCCTTGGCTAACAAATATGTCAAGGTCGAGGAGTCGAGAAAACCAGCCCGAGCCGAGTAGTCCAAGGAGAAGGAGAATAAAGGCTCGGAGAGGAATCGACCCCCTCGCCATGCTAGTCCCCCTCGCCGTTAAAGAACTCCTCTAAAGCCGCCTAGAGATCGCACCCAAAGTTTAGCATGGAGATTCAACCAGTATACTACGCTTACCACACCACAGGCACAGATCTTGATAAAAATCGAGCGGCAGCTCCCTCAGCCGGCACCCTTTGAGAAAATATGGCCCAGAGGGATATGATGAAGTACTGCCAATTTCATTGAGATTATGGGCATGACACGGAGGAGTGCTGGCAGCTTCGGAATGAAATTGAGTAGATCATTTATTGAGGAAGGCTGGACCAATTCAGAAGGGCCCCCAAGCTGAACAATAGAGGAGATCCCCAGCCCGAGCCATGCCTGTTGCCTCCGCCGAATCCATAGGTCGTTGGCAACTGTTGGCCCAGATGACAACCCAAGAGGGGGGGGGGTGAATTGGGTTCTTAAAAATTTAAACCTTTTGAAATGTTTGTTTGCTTAGTATGTGTGGAAGTGAATGCAGATGCAAAAACAAATGCAATCATAAGATAGAGATAGAGATAGAGATAAAGGAGACACGGCAAACACAAAGAGTTTATAGTGGTTCGGTGTATCCAACACCTACGTCCACTCCCAAGATTCACTTGGGTCCACACTATAATCTTCCTTGATTACAGCCGAGTTGTTTTACAAGCTCACAACTCAAACTTGTTGTTTTCCCGGGATCACAACGAACCCAGCTGGTTTTTCGGGCTCACCAGCACAAAAACCCTAACACAAGCTATACCAAGCTTGTACCGAGGTAAGACTACCTCCACTAGTTCAATCCCCCAGATTGAACTAGATACAAATAAAGAAATGTTGTTTTTCAATTACAAAGCTCCTTAATGAGCAGATAATCAAATATAAGAATAACAAGGTTTAGAAAAGCCTGATTTGTAGTTGGTTGGCTTTTGAGCTTTTCTTCTTTTCTTCTTCTCCTTGCTGGATTGAATCAAGCCTCAGCTCCGATTCTTCACAGTTGAAGCAGTTGAGAAGGGTTGAAAAGCAAGAAACTGAATCCTCTTTCTCCAAGTTGGGAAATCCACCAAAACTTTGATTTGAATGCCTTGGATTCCTCTTGAGCTTTTTGGAGTGGAGTGGATTTGAGCTAGAAGGTTTTCCTCTTGAGATTCAGGCTCTCTCTTTTTCGGATTTTTGAATGGGATTTCTCTATTTCCGAATTTTCTCTTTGTTTTTCCGTTTTTCTCTTCTCTTTCTTTTTTTTTGAATGATAGTCTTCCCTTTTTATAGATTTCTTTCAAACCATTTTTGGAAGAAAACTATCCGTTGGAGTGTACCTTGTAACAAAATATATCCGTTAGAAATAAAGTAAAATAGAAATATTACCGTTAGAGCTGATCTGGCAATTTGATTTTTCGTTCCAGGTGGGTTGGAGTCGACTCTAACTTTTCTGGAGTCGGCTCTAACTCGAAACACTTTAATCCGTTATTTCTGGAGTCGTCTCTGACTTTTCTGGGGTCGACAAGAAACTTTTCTGGAGTCGACTCTAACAGACCCGGAGTCGACTCTAAGTCGGGGCCAGAAAAATCAACGTTCTGTTTCTTCTGTGAGAGTCGGCTCTAACAGTCTCGGAGTCGACTCTAACTTCCGTGCCAGATCCGGAGTCGGCTCTGTGATTCTCGGAGTCGACTCTAATGTCTGCAATCTTACCTAGACATTAGATTCGATCCAGAACACGATGTAACTCCTGATTTTGATCATTCAATAGACTTATAATCTGAAAACTTAATCAAAATCATTAGAGCCTCCATTAGTTATACTCAAATAGTTTTGTTAATCATCAAAATCATCAATTGGGTCAACAATCTCCCCCTTTTTGATGATAACAAAAACTTTGAGTATATGCATTCAAAAATTCATTCGAACTAAAGATTATAGTCATTTTAAAGCTTAAAACATTTTTAATGAAGGATTTGATGCCAATATTCAAAGTAAACTTTTAAAATTGTGCATGAGTTCAATATAAGCCATCAATTATGAACATTTAAACTAAATGTACAGAAAATTGCAATTAAGCTTGTTGTTAAGCTCCCCCTGCATTGAATAGCTCCCCCTATATAAAAATCAAATTTTAATTGAACTGATTAAAATTTCAAGTCTCTTTCTTTTTGCATAAACAATCATTTCTCCCCTTTCTTTCTTTCTTTTTGCATATTCAACCATCTCTCATTAAATTTCAAGTCTTTCTTTCTTTGCATATTCAACCATCTCTCCCCCTTTTTTGTTATCAGCAATAAGGAGAGTATTAGATAAAGAAAGTTATTAGAGAAAAATTGTAGGTTCAATAAGACATAGGGATTCAAGCAGTCAATATTTGAAAATGTGAAATTGCATTTCATAAGTAAGAAACATTACATAAGTTGATTCATGTACATTCCAAATGAAATACATTAGATACTCAAAATTCCTAAATACAAACTATCAAAATCAAAGTCAGATATGTTTGAATACAATTTTCTTCAAGTGACCTATGATTTCCATTACATCATCTTTTTGAGATTTCTTAAAATTTTCAAGACAAGCTTCAATCTGTGAGACTGCAAGGTCAATGTCCTTCTTCAGTTGACCAGTTGCATGAAACATAAGATCCCGAGCCATCAGCAATGCCTTCCATCCTTTCAAAGATTTTGTGAAGTTCAGCACCAAAGGATTCAACAGAATTGCTTATGGAAAAGGAGATCATGTCCAGTCTCGAGTTAAGTTCTTCTTTTAGCTGATTAAAGTCTTCTTTTAATTGATTAATCTCATGAGATCTCTGACTATCATATTCAGCAAGCAAAGCTCTCAACTGACCAATCTGTTCATCAGAGAATCTCCCAGAAGCAGTAATAGACTGATGTGGAGGAGAGGGAACTGTGCTCGGTCCGGCCTCTGAAGGTCCAGCTGTAGATGGTCCCGCAATAAATGGATCAGGGACTGATGGTCCCGCAGTGGATGGTCCAGGGATATCTTCTACTCTGGCCTCTTCAGCTCTATCTCTCTCAGCTCTTTCTTCTCGTCCTCCTTTCATCCATATACCATTTAACTTCTTGAAGCCCATCCGATGAATAGTAGAAATACTATAATAGTCAGTGTGCCTTAATTTTCTTAGGGGTTCATTCTCCATAATAAGCACACCTTGGCTTCTAAAGATTAATGTAAGAACCATACCATATGGCAGTGTAGATCTTTTCTTTGTAGCAGCCTCTGCCATATATCCAATCATCATGCCAGCTAGGTTGACTGGCCTTCCAGTAATTATACAATCCATCAAAAGAATGTCTCGCTCCGAGACGTACTCAAATCTACCAATTTTGGAAATAAAATTCTTCCACAATGTTGTGTAGTAACCTGAGTTCCAGATTTAATTGATTTGCAAGGATTTCCTCAAACTCGGTTACATCCCTCCCTAACATTCTTGTCAATGCTCCACTTCTATCATCATGTTGATATTCCATAATACCGATTGTGGGCATTTCCAACAAATTTCCAAGTATTTCAGCAGTTATTGTAACTCTTGTTCCTCTTACAATACTGATTAAACCGCCTTCTCCTCTACTTAAACCATTGTAAAACTCTCTCACTAAGGCTGGATAAGTGGGGATATCTAATGAACAAATCTTTTCCCACCCCATTTCTTTCAAACATCTTCCTATTGTGAAGCCTCCGACTCAAAGAAATCAAAATTGACCTTCCTTCCAGTTGTGATAGTCTTACCGGCTAGTTGATCTACTTTGGGTGAAGAGGGTGAAGGAGGGGAATCTTCTTGAGTGGCCGAAGAGGAGGATGGCGAGGGTTGCCTCCGAATCGTGCGTCGCCTCGTGGGAACGGACGCTCCACCGACGAAACCGCGCCTCTTAGGTGCCATTGAGAAGATTGGAATGTGTAATCAAAGGCTTTGAGAAGATTGGGGAAGTTGGAAAGGCTTTGGAACTTCTTGGAGAGGTTTTGGGAGACGGATGGAATGATTTGGGGTCGACTCCGCCTTTTTATTTTTGACCTAGTTCGACCTAGAGTCGACTCCCGAAAACTGGGTGTCGGCTCCGAACCAGAAAGTCTGTCAGCGCTCGAATTAGAGTCGAAGCCGGAGTCGGCTCTAATTGCTTAGACAGAACATCAAAAACTAAGGTGTCGACTCCACAAACTGTTAGAGTCGACTCTAACAGTTTCAGAGATAAAAAATCAAGTTTCAAGGATCTGAAACTATTCAAATTAATCATCAAATTCTAGATAAATGTTCCTTAGCAATTGGGGAAACAATGAATCAAGATCTAGATAGATTTCCTTATTGAATATCGAGATTTTTCAAGAAATTGATGAAATCTAGATAGATGTCCTTAAGAGTTTCAGAAAACTATTCCAAAGGATCACAAACTCCTAATTCTCCTCTAAGATAACAAAATCTCTCTTCACTTAAGGGTTTTGTAAATATATCTGCCAGTTGTTCTTCAGTATTCACATAATCAAGACAAATTTCATTATTGGCAACATGTTCTCTTATAAAGTGATATCTAATTTCAATATGCTTTGTTCTTGAGTGTTGAATTGGATTTTTAGTTAGATTGATTGCACTTGTATTATCACATCTTATAGGTGTCTTATCAAGTGTGATACCATAGTCTTCAAGTTGTCTCTTAATCCATAGGATTTGAGCACAGCAACTTCCAGCTGCAACATATTCTGCTTCAGCAGTAGATAATGCAACCGAATTTTGCTTTTTGCTAAACCATGAGATTAAGTTACTTCCTAAAAATTGGCATGCACCACTTGTGCTTTTTCTATCTAACTTACATCCAGCATAATCAGAATCAGAATAAGCAATCAGATTTAATGTTGAGTCTCTAGAATACCATAAACCTACATTTTTTGTTCCACTTAAGTATCTTAGTATTCTTTTAACAGCAATTAAATGTGATTCTTTAGGTTCAGACTGAAATCTAGCACATAAGCAAACAGCAAACATTATGTCTGGTCTACTTGCAGTTAAGTAAAGTAGGGATCCGATTATACCTCGATAATATTTTTGATCAACCTTCTTACCTTCTTCATCTTTGTCCAGCTTGCATGAAGGACTCATTGGTGTTCCGAGGGGTTTGATTGATTCCATACCAAACTTCTTTAGAATTTCTCTTGTGTACTTTGTTTGGTTGATAAAGATTCCCTCTTTGCTTTGTTTGATTTGGAGTCCAAGGAAGAAATTGAGTTCTCCCATCATGCTCATTTCAAATTCTCCCTGCATTAACTTAGCAAACTCTTGACATAGAAGATTGTTAGTAGCACCAAATACAATGTCATCAACATAAATTTGAACTACAAGTAAATCTTTATCTTTTCTTTTCAAAAATAATGTTTTATCAACATTTCCTCTTGTAAAATCATTTTCAATCAAAAATTTACTTAGTCTATCATACCAAGCTCTAGGTGCTTGTTTCAAACCATATAAAGCTTTGTGCAATTTAAAAACGTGATTTGAAATTCATGATCTTCAAATCCCGGTGGTTGTTCAACAAATACTTCTTCATTTATTAATCCATTTAAAAATGCACTTTTGACATCCATTTGAAATAAATTAATGTTCATGTGACATGCAAATGCTAGTAATAGCCTAATGGCTTCTAATCTAGCTACAGGTGCAAAGGTTTCATCAAAATCAATACCTTCTTCTTGATTATATCCTTTTGCAACTAATCTAGCTTTGTTTCTAATTACTATGCCATTTTCATCTAGTTTATTTCTAAAAACCCATTTTGATCCTATAACAGAATGATCTTTAGGTCTTTCCACTAATGTCCATACATTATTTCTAGTGAATTGGTTTAATTCTTCTTGCATAGCTAACATCCAATTATTATCTTTTTCAGCTTCTTCAATGGTTTTAGGTTCAATTTGAGAAACAAATGCAAGGTGATTACTAATATTTCTCATAGATGATCTAGTTCTTATTCCTTGAGATGGATCACCTATAATCAATTCCTTGGGATGACTATAAGCGTATCTCCAATCTCTTGGTAGATCTACATCATTATGATTAGTATTAATAACATCAGCATTAGGCGAATCATTATCTTTAGCTTCTTGTTCATGATCTGAAGATACATCAATATTAAGTTTTTCAAGATTGTTTTCGAGAATGTTTGTATCTTCCTCATCATCAATCCTTTTGGAACTTGATGCTAAAGATTCATCAAAAATTACATGAATAGATTCTTCAACAATTAAACTTCCTTTATTGAACACTCTATATGCTTTACTAGTTGTTGAATAACCTAAGAATATTCCTTCATCAGATTTTGCATCAAATTTACCTAAGTTATTTTTACCATTATTATGAATAAAACATTTACAACCAAATGCATGAAAATATTTAATGTTGGGTTTTCTATCATGCCATAATTCATAAGGTGTTTTCTTTAAAATAGGTCTTATTAATGCTCTATTTAGGATGTAACATGCTGTGTTAATAGCTTCCGCCCAAAAGTATTTCGGGAGTTTACTTTCACATAGCATGGTACGGGCCATGTCTTCTAGAGTTCTATTTTTCCTTTCAACTACTCCATTTTGTTGAGGGGTTCTTGGTGCAGAAAAATTATGATTAATACCATTTTCATTGCAAAAACTTTCAAATAAGTGATTTTCAAATTCAGTTCCATGATCACTTCTTAGAGACACTATGGTAGTGTTTTTCTCATTTGTTACTTTCTTGAAGAATTTCATGAATATCGAGAAAGTCTCATCTTTGTGAGCTAAAAACATTACCCAAGTGAATCTAGAGTAATCATCTACTATCACAAGACCATATTTCTTTCCTCCTAGACTTGTGGTTCTAGTTGGTCCAAAAAGGTCCATGTGAAGTAGCTCTAATGGCCTAGAAGTTGAAATTCAGCTTCTATAGAAAAAATAAAATCACAATACCTTATGATAGCTGAAAAAGTAAATAATAGAAAATAACAAATGGAGCACATATGCATAAAGAAAGATTTAAATAGCAAAGATCATCAACATTTCTAACACATTATTTTAGAAAGCATTCCAAGGATCCAGTTTTTGAGGTTTAATGTTTCTAATGACTTGGTTTCTGCTCTAAGATAAAAAGTGTGATGCAGTGATAGAGTGTGCAGTTACACGATATGATAAGAAAGCATGGTTATTACACCTTCAGAAGCAGAAAACGAAATCCAGAAGATACCTTTCATGCTTTTGAATGTATTATTCCACTCCATCAAGTCCCCTGTTTTTCAAAGCTCTGCATGGCAGGCCATAGAAGAAGTTTATTCGACTTTCGAGACAGCACACACATTTATTCACTAAACAGTCTGCAGTAATTAAAATTGAGAGAGAGAGAGAGAGAGAGGCAGGATCATTCATGTATTCCAACAAAGCCTTACCACTTAAAGTCTATTGCACTATTAACAAACAAGAACATACCATAAAGCTGGAAGATCAAAATAACATTATTTAAAAAAAAAAAATCAGTCATGTTGCTAAAAGGTGCAAAACCTTGCACCCTGAAATCAAACTAAAACCACCCATCACCAAAGATTCTAGAATCACACATAATAGCTCAGAGGAACCAGACATATGCAACAATTCCTCATAACTAAAGATTTCCCTTCCAGGTAATCTAAGAGGCTTTATCCTACACAGAGCTTAATGACTCCAAAAAAGAAAGAAAAAAAAAAATCTAGGCAACTGTTAAGCGCCTTGTAGTAGAAGTACACACCTTTTGCAGTATTTATATTTGGCAGTCTTGGAAAGTGTTGTTGGTTCTTGCTGGTTCGAGAAGAAAACAAGATTCAATTATTAGTTTATTATGTCAGTAAATTACTCCGTAATGCCAAAACAAGGTATACTCGGATCGAGAAGATGGTGTTAGCTTTGACAACATCTGCTCGAAAGCTGCATCATTATTTCTAGGAATACACCATGGTAGTTCCAACTGACCAACCTATTAAGTCGGTTCTTCACCATCCAGAAGTGTCAAAAAGAATGGCCAAATAGGCTATCGAGTTGAGCAAACATGATCTTCGGTATCAGCCTTGTCCAGCCATCAAGGCACAAATTCTGGCGGACTTCCTCCTTGAGTGCATCATACTAGAGGATGGCTCCACTCCAGAGGTCTCTGAGCAACCGAAGTCTGAAGCTTCGTGGCTGCTACATGCAGATGGATCCTCCAGTGTCGACAGTTCTGGTGCTGGATTAGTCCTCACCAATCCAAAAGGAGCAACGTTTGAGTACGACATTTGTTTCTTCTTTTCAATCTCCAATAATGAAGCTGAATATGAGGCTATGCTCACTGGGCTCCGAATCGCCTGCAACCTCAAAGTCAAAAGGCTGAATGTCTACATCGACTCTTAGCTGGTCGTTGGTCACGTGTGAGGAGAATTTGAAGCTACGGAGCTGAACATGATTCGGTATCTTCAAAAGGTGTGTGATTTATCCTTCTGCTTTTCTAAACTTGACGTTATTTAGGTCCCAAGAGCTAAAAATACATGTGCTGACCTTCTATCTCGCCTGGCGACCATGGATTCAATGGATCTCGAACAAAAATTTCACCTAAATATCCTGAAGAAGTCTAGCATTTTCGACGTTGACCGAGTGATGCAGATTGAGGCCGAACCATCTTGGTTCGAACCGATCCATAAGTACCTCAAAGAAGGATTTCTTTCGACTGACAGAAAGGAGGCAAAGAAATTGAAGATGCAAGCATCTCACTGTCCTGCTGGATGGATAGCTATACAAACGATCCTTCTCCATGCCCTTACTTAAATGTCTTCGGCCGTCAGAAGCTGACTATGCTCTGAGGGAGGTCTATGAAGGTATTTGCGGCAATCATCTCGGTGGCTGAGCTCTATGTTACAAAGTCTTGCATCAATGGTACTACTGGCCAATCAAGCAGAAGGACTCAGACGACCTAGTACGAACCTGCGATTCATGTCAGCGGCACTCTAATGTTCAGAAGCTTCCTTCCACCTGTCTGATGCCAATATCATCTGCCTGACCCTTCGTCAAGTGGGGTATGGATATTCTTGGTCCTTTCCCACCTGCCACTACACAGAGAAAATTCTTATTCGTTGCAATTGACTATTTCACTAATGGGTCAAGGCCAAGGCAGTTGCTCAGATCACTGAAGCCCGAGTGGTGCGGGCACCAAGATCAGACAGAGGATTCTTAATCCTCTATAGATATATGATTAGGTTTGTAGGGTTTGATTCAGTTGAAAACTAGGTTTATTTTATTTTATTTTAATTTGGGTCCAATTTTATTTTTGTTTGGGTATTTGAGTCCCATCTTTTGAGTTGGTACTCGTTATTAGGGTTTGGGTCATATTGAGTCAGCTCATTATGAGCTTGGGTCAATTTGAGTCCAGTCCAGTCTAGTTGGTCTTATATGTGTCCAGTCCAGTTGGTATTGTATTAAGTTCATTCGGCTTACAAAAGGAGACACCAGTATTGGAGCAAAAGACAAGGCCATCACAGTCAAACAGAGCAGCTGCTAAATTCAAGTTGGCGCCACACCTACATAAGAAGTCACATGCCAGCCACACACCTGCCACCCTCCAGCACAAGCATTCCATACGCCACCTAGAAGAGCAAGCAGGTCAATAAGATAAGCCTCAATCTCCCAAATCATGCAACCCTATTTGGAAGAATTCTAGCCCAAAGAAGCAGCAAAGGGACGTCCTTTATTGCCCATAAATTATCTTTTTTAAAAGGGATTTGTATGGCATGAAGTTTTTTTTCCATGTAATCTAATCCACACTTTAGGAAAAAAGTGGCCGCCCCTTTTCTTTCCATATCTGTATTTACTTGGGCCCTAAGTCTCTTGCTCTATAAAAGAGACCCTCTTGTATGAATTATGCATCTTTAAATTATTAATCAATCAATCCAATTTTGAGTTATTATGAGTTTGTTATTTAGTTCTTTGGTGCTCTTGATTTCCTTTTCCTGCGCATGCCAACATTCCAATCTTCAGAAGAAACCCTAGCCGCCGCCCTTATTTTCCTCTAGTGGACGCTCAAGAGCTTCTTGACATCCCCTCCTTCTCTACTTCTTCTTTACCTCTTTGCCTCTAATCTAACTTTTTTCTCTTGTTCTTTAACCCTTAGATGGTGTTCTTGCAGGTCCCTCAATATCCATGAATCCAAGATTCAAGGTGATCGCCATCCAAGTCAACGGATACTTAGCCGCAGATCCACGGGCTCGAAGCTTGGTCATCCAGGGCGCATCCGCTAGACAGAGCGACCCCTTCAGCATCTCAATCTTCTCATCCTGCCAGGTATACCCCCTCTAATCTGCTAGTAGCTTTATTGTGGAAGAGTAAGCCCTACCAGGGCTTCTTAGCCTCGGCGATCTTTCTTCTTTACTTTTCTAGGGAACAGTTTCGCATGCGGAGTTCCTGTGAGTTTTTTTGAATTCCTCTTAGGCTATTACTTCGTAATCAACTGCAATCATTAATCATATAAAATTTATTTGCATGTGAATTGGTCCTGCATCAGTTTGGTATCAGAGCATGGTTAAGGCTTGATTTTTAATTCACATTATTATTAGTATATTATTTGTTAATTAAATTATTTCTGCCTGCATACACATCAAAAAATTATGAAATTTATTTCTTTAGATTTTTTATAATTTAAAGTATTTTTTATTTTCTTATAATTTAATTCGATGTATGAATTAATTGCATGCCTGAAAACATAAAAATTCCTAAGATTTTGTTAATTTAATTAATTTTTCCTACATATACATCAAAAAAATATGAAATTTATTTTTATAGATTTATTATAATTTAAAGTATTTTTTATTATTTTCTAAGAATTTAATTTGATCTGTGAAAAAAAATTAAGATTTATTGCTATTTATAGATTCTGGATTAGGGTTTGTGTTTTGCATATCATTCATCTATATTAAATTACTCTTAAGGGCTCTCATTGATGTCAGATAAGGAGGGATTGAGACTCCTTCCTTGGCCCAAAACAATTATTCGTGCATTCCGATCCCAAGCCTCTAATATAAAACTGAGTAGCAACTTAATTGATATTTGTCCTAGAGGGCTAGGGGTACCAACAGTCGGTCTAGTGTATTGGAGGAGACTAGTACAAATCAATCTAGCATGTGCTCTGAAATTGGTGTCTAGAAGTGAGGTCAAATGTCAAACGACTTAAGCAAAGTATTGGGGTTATTCTAATTAGGCACCTGCAATTTGCAGGATGAGCCTTCCCTCCTTCCATCTGTTCCAACTGGCCAATTGAAGAGTTACTATTAGATTGGCTAGCATTAAGCCAAATCCTTTACTTTTGATGACTAGGTCTAGCATACCATAATCCGAGTCAGTCTGAGTCTTGTGTGCTTAATTGTGTTTGCATGTGCACTAGATCAGGAGCATTTTTTGCCAGTCACCACCTCCATTACAGGCTGAACCCATGGCTAATCAAAATATTGAGGATCACTTAAGGATCATCACTGAACAACTAGCCCGAATGAACCAAACATCAAGCAATCTGAGGCTAGATTAAGGTCTAGGTTTGATCAAGTTGAAACTAGGTTAGACATCCTAGAAGAAACCCGTGAGGCCCATACTGAGTCTGATCATGAGACCCCACCTCATTCTAGAAGAGCCCAACAGCTTGACCTATATATAAGGACAAACCCTAGGAGACCTCCACATCATGATCCTCACTTTGGGGATGGGCCTAGGAGACCACCTCGACCTGATCCAGTCCTAGATGTCCTCCCTAGGAGACCCAATCATAAGGCAGTAGACCAAGAAGAAAGAGCCCTTAGAAGTGTCAAACTTGAAGCACCTACTTTCGATGGCTCTATGGATCCTAAACACTACCTAGATTGGGAGGAAGAGATGGACCAGTACTTTGACTGGTATGACACGTTTGAGGAGCGTAAGTTTAGATTTGTCAAGCTCAAGTTAGTACAACATGCTAGGTTATACTGGGCCACTATAGAGCGAAGGCAAGCACTAGAGGGTAGGGACCCCATAGTCACCTGGCGTGCCATGAAGGCTAGACTTCGGTCCAATTATGTCCCCACATCGTATGACTAGAGCCTATTGGACCAATGGCAGGGATTAATTCAGGGTAATAAAACTATGAATGAATACATTGCTACATTCTAAGAGTATACCATGAGGTATAATATCGTTCAGTCTGAGGAAGTCACCCTATCCAAGTTTAGGTATAGCCTAAGAGCAGATATTCAAAGAGAACTCTACCTGAGAAGGGTACACAATTTAGATGAAGCTTACCAAGTTACTAGGGATTATGATCATTTTTAGAGAGGGCGACCCTATCGTAGATCAGAGGCTACCAAGAGCCCTAGCCTATATCCAGGATCTAGCCAAGCCTATCTTAGTCATCCCAGACCTATCCAGAACTCAGACCTCCATCAAACTTACCCGAGTCGACCCAACACTAGCCGACCCAGTACAAGCCGAACCGAGATGAGTCAACCCCAGAATAGTACCCCTATACCCAGAGAGAGGATAAGGGCTAATATGTAGAGGTCGAGAGAAATCCCAACCCCCAGATCAAATACTTTAGATGCAAATGCTGGGAGAGTTAATCCCCGAGGCATGCATATTTTAAAATTTGATAACAATTATCAATGTTGAAATTTAAAGATTACATATTAATCTTTCTAACATGCATCAAGATCATATCTTTGCCTTATATTATAAGATCGTTTGATCTAAGTATTGCATATAAATTAAATAATTAAGATCATATCTTAATCTTCAAGATGAGAAGTCATACTACTCATCTTGAAGCCTGGCTTAAGATCTAATGATCAAATCACTCACCTTAAGAACAGTAGGTAAATCCTTTGTGCTCTGCAGCCGTTCAATCGTCCGGCCTCTAGTATTGTCCACGCGAAGCCCCCGAATGATCGGATTCCCGGGAGTGCTAGCTTGCGGAAAAATAATTTTGCTGATCTTGAATTCTTCCACTTGAATCTTCCTCCAAGATTCACCAAGCTTTTGCTAACACTAAAATCACATCAGAATTTTCTGTTCTAACTCTTAGAACTGTAACACTTGGTTCTAATTGTTTAGAATTTTTGATCTCTTTTGATCTTGTGCTGTTTTATCTGGTGAGGGATGTCCTCTATTAATAGTTTCATATTAGCCAGCCTATTGAATTCAAACATTTAGAATTCTGCTGTTTTTATGAAAACCAAAGAGACATATTAAATTCACACACTTATCAATGCATGAAAAGTTGTATGGAGTGCTCTTCCAAAGAGGCACATTAATTCACACGCTTATCAATGCATGGAGAGTTGTGCGGAGTGCTCTTCCAAAGAGGCACATTAATTACACACTTGTCAATGCACGGAGAGTTATGTGGAGTGCTCTTCCAAAGAGGCACATTAATTCACACACTTGTCAATGCACGGAGAGTTGTGTGGAGTGCTCTTCTAAAGAGGCACCTTTTAGCAAAATTTATTTTTCTTGAACTTGGGAATCATTTGAAGAAGACTAAAAGTTATAAATTAAATTCTGCATGAGAATTTAATTTCTCATGAGATGAGATTTTAGTTATCTCATCATGCGAGAAAACCTTTTTCACACATGGGGTTTGGATTTTTGGTTTTAAGCTAATTTGAATTTATTGGATTAAACCAATATAGATCATAGTCCTAGCCCAAATCAAATTTGACTAATCCTGAATCTATTTAAATCCAAATCAAATCTAATTTCAAATCAATATTTGAAATTGATTAGTCCTTCTAGTAGACTTAAACCAAATTGAATCTTATTCACTTGTACTTAATCCAATTGAGATAATTCAATCAATCAAATTGATTAATTAAATCATATACGATTCTCAATCGTTGATCAGCAAATAGATCATCATAGGAAACTTTTATGCATGTGACTCTCTAGGTTCGAACCTAAGCCGGTAGCATAGAAACAATTTTCTATACTAATCGATGTGCCCATCTAGCAATGGAACCCGACGTCCGGATAGGTCGAAGAGTTGCCGAGCAAACTCCAAGAACCCTAAGAAACAGTTACCGTATAATTCATCCTCTTGACCACAAATGCTAAGGATGGCTTAAGAGCATGTCAACTCTAAACAACAAATCCATAAAGTGATTTCAATTTTAGTGATCATGTGACTTTCACATGAAGTGTCTTGGCCAAGGTCTTGCTAAATTGAAACATAAGCATTTCTCCTTTTAACGGGATAGGTCAAAATCTTGATCCATAACTGACTACCACAAGTACTTGACTGCACCCAGTTACCTTTCGTAGCTGGATTAGAAATCCAGGTGGTCTGGCACCTAAGTACAATGAGTTTCTTGTAAGCCACTGGTTGTGATCTTCAGGTCTGAAGGATACTTATACCTATATCTTCTCAGATTAACTCTTGACAGTAGAGTATCCGAAAATGAGTCACGTTGGTGAAATGTACTCCTACACTTTCATCTGTATGTCGTACTAGTATCTCTACACTCCTTGGTTAAGAGGACAACTAACAAATATGATATACAACATCCTATAATTGATAATACTATGGCCCTGTCATAGTATATCATTTGGTCGCGAACTCTTTTAAGGACTTTCAAAGATAAATCCTCCTTTATC
Source organism: Calamus simplicifolius (assembly GCA_900491605.1). Lineage (NCBI taxonomy): Eukaryota > Viridiplantae > Streptophyta > Magnoliopsida > Arecales > Arecaceae > Calamus > Calamus simplicifolius. The sequence continues at coordinate 6,826 of UESW01000001.1, read as the reverse complement.
GTGAAGGAAGATCCTGAGGGCTTCATTACTATTAGGAGTTTTAAGAAGATGTTCTTGTAGGGAATTGCATCCTAAAGCCAATCATTTAATGATTGTGCTGATGTAAATTATATATAAATTGATATATTAATAAAAGTTATTTGGCAGTTTATTCATTACAAGAACATCTTCTTAAAACTCCTAATAGTAATGAAGCCCTCAGGATCTTCCTTCACGATAAAGGAGAATTTATCTTTGAAGGTTCTTAAAAGAGTTCGCGACCAAATGATATACTATGACAGGGCCATAGTACTATTAATTATAAGACATTGTATATCATATTTGTTGGTTGTCCTCTTAACCAAGGAGTGTAGAGACACTAGTATGACATACAGGTGAAAGTGTAGGAGTACATTTCACCGAACATGACTCATTTCCGGATACTCTACTGTCAAGAGTTAATCCGAGAAGATATAGGTATAAGTATCCTTCAGACCTGAAGATCACAACCAGTGGCTTACAAGCAACTCATTGTACTTAGGTGCCGGACCACCTGGATTTCTAATCCAGCTACGAAAGGTTACTGGGTGCAGTCAAGTACTTGTGGTAGTCAGTTGTGGATCAAGATGAATTTGACCTATCCCGTTAAAAGGAGAAATGCTTGTGTTTCAATTTAGCAAGACCTTGGCCAAGGCACTTCATGTGAAAGTCACATGATCACTAAAGTTGAAATCACTTTATGGATTTGCTATTTAGAGTTGACAGGCTCTTAAGCCATCCTTAGCATTTGTGGTCAAGAGGATGAATTATACGGTAACTATTTCTTAGGATTCTTAGAGTTTGCTCGGCAACTCTTCGACCTATCCGGACGTCGGGTTCCATTGCTAGATGGGCACATCGATTGGTATAAAAAGTTATTTCTATGCTACCGGCTTAGGTTCGAACCTAGAGAGTCACACGCATAGAAGTTTCCTAGGATGATCTGTTTGCTGATCAATGATTGGGAATCATATATGATTTAATTAATCAATTTGATTGATTGAATTATCTCAATTGGATTAAGTACAAGTGAATAAGATTCAATTTGGTTTAAGTCTATTAGAAAGACTAGTCAATTTCAAATATTGATTTGAAATTAGACTTGATTTGGATTTAAATAGATTCAGAACTAGCCAAATTTGATTTGGGCTTGGACCATGATCTATGTGGGTTTAGTCAAATAAATTCAGATCAGATTAAACTATCACCTGAACCCAAACCTCTCGCATAAGGATCTCATATGATGAGATGGCTAAAATCTCATCTCATGAGAGATTAAATTCTTATATAGAATTTAATGTCTGACATTAATTTTCACCGAACGTCGGATTTAGCCACGACTCTTTAGTTTTCACCAAACATTGGATTTAGCCATGTCTCTTTGGTTTTCACCGAATCAGAATTAAACCAAACGCCGCGTCTCCTTGGTTTTTGCCGAGCGTTAGAATTAACCAAGCGCCGCGCCTTCGACGTCTCTTCACTTTTACCAAACGACGGAATTCTTAATGTCAGAATTCAATGTTAAGGCTAAATTGAGACTATAAATAGAGGGCATTCCCTCACCAGAAAATATAGAACAACAATACATGATATGTCATGGATTGTAATTCTAAAAAGGTTAGAATAAAAAAATTCTGGTGATTCTGGTGTTAGCGGAAGCGTGGTGGATCTTAGAGGAAGATTCAAGTGAGAGGATTCATGATCAACAAAGCTATTTTTCTGCGAGCTAGCACTCTCGAAAATCCGATCATTCGGGGCTTCGCATGGATGATACTAGAGGCCGAACGATTGAATGGCTGCAGAGCAATAAGGATTTATCTACTGTTCTTAAGGTAAGCGATTTGATCCCTAGATCTTAAGGCAGGCTTCAAGATAAGTAGTCTGACTAGTCATCTTGAAGATCAAGATATGATCTTGATATTTTTATTTATATGCATATTTTGGATCAATCGATCCTATATACAAGGCAAAGATATGATCTTGATGCATGTTAGATAGATTAGTATGTAATCTTTAAAATTCTGCATTGATAATTGTTATCAAAATTTTAAAATATGCATGCCTCGGAGAATGTTTCTCCCAACAAATGGTATCAGAGCGATGGTTTCGTATTGATCTAATTTATTACATGTAAATTAATGCTCATATTAATTGTGTAATCAAGGCTAAAACAAATCTCAGGTTTATTCGGTCACAGATGGATTGAAAATCTAAATTACCCATTCAACGAGGTATTCTGTGACATATTGCCGTGATAATTTAAATTGATCTTTGGCTTCAAAACACTGATTACACACACTCTCAAAATTTGTTTTATATTTGATACATGTTGATGTTATATAAAACATGATATTTGCATGTTTAGTATAAAACATAGATATGATATATGATGGCATGATGTCTATGTTATGAAACATATAAATATTTATGAGAGTCTAATTTAAATATCAAATGTTAATTCATAATCTCTTTAGATATGATCTAAATATAGGAATTATGAGTAGTAACATAATACATATGATGCTTGATTAAAATATATGACATGTAAACATGAAATATATTTAGTCCTTTAGGTTAGCTAAATCGGATCCATAAGGGTTAGACCCTAAGGTTTAAATCAACTGGACTGTAAGAGTATTTAATCAAATCTAATTAGATTAGGTTAAGAATGCTCTAAATCAAACAATAGTTGTAGTTGATCATGTCCTTCTCTTTGATTAAACCAAATCTAATTAGATTAGGCTCCGTGGTTGAGCATGAATCTCTTAGATGGTCAAATCAGAATTGGTTAACCATATGATGTCAAGGTAAGTTGGCAAGTTGCTCTAGGATCAATGATTGAATGGTTTTTAATTGGAAGCTACTCGTATTGATGAGTCTTTAATGAGTTAATGGCATATCCCTCCCATTGATCTCACTCACCTAGTCAATGTGGTGAACCATTTATGATTCATATCATTTACCTGATTCGGGTTGACCCATGCCTGGAAAAAAATCAGTCTGACTGATTTAGGTGCCACTTAACCTGACTTAATCTTGTTTCATTCTACTCATTTCATACATTCAGTGTGAGAACTTGATTAGTCAATTTGTCTTCAAATTATAAAATCTTTTAAAATTATTAGGTCCTTAAAATGAAATAGTTATATGATAACTAGATCATAGCCTCCCATTAAGGTGGGTGATAATGAGTCCGATGTCTTGATAATCATTGGAGGCACTCCATGCCTGGTGCTTGTCAACCATCGGAATTATCATTCATTATATGATAAGTCAGCGTAACTATTAAATAAACAGTCAGGTAAGCCGAGCTTCACTCGGGCTTGGTTGTCTATTGATAGGTTACACTGATTATATCATTTAATGGTTGGACCTAACCAGAACTTTCAGTGGAGGCACTTCATGCCTGCTGAAGAGGTATATGGGGAAAAACTGAACACTAAGAATTGTTTGGGAAAACAATTAGTTTTAAACCTACTCTTAGATACATATGGGTTAGCCAAGCTTCACTTGGGCCTGTATGTAGTTTATGTAGATCTTAGTGCCCGCTAAAGAATTAAGAATAATTCTTCGAATTGGGGTGTAAAGGCTGCCAATTTGAACAAAATAGTGGGAGAATCTTTAAACTAAAGTCCAAGTCTTTAGAATGAATCAATTTATATACTAATAAACTTCAGTTTTTCCTTATGCAGAACATGGCCACTAATTTATCATTAAGGTCCCTATTGGATAGTGACAAGTTGAATGGTTCCAATTTCAATAGCTGGTTCAGAAAACTTAAGATCGTCCTTGAGCATGAGAGGATTCTATACATTCTGAATAATCCTGCACCAAAGATACCTGATGCAAACACCTAAAGTTCTGAGAGAGACACTTATCAGAAGTGGCTCAATGATAGAACTAGCGTGCGTTGTATCATGCTAGTAGCAATAAACGATGAATTCGGTCGTCGGTTCGAGAATGCTCAGCCAGAACAAATCATTCAAGCATTGAATGAATCTTTCGGCACACCCGATGATGTTGAAAGGCACAAGACTAGTTGTGCTATTTTCAATGCTCGAATGAGGGATGGATCTCCTGTCACTGATCATGTATTGTATATGATCGAGAAGATAGAACTCCTAAGCAAGCTCGACTTTCCCTTACATGAGCAGTTGGGAAAAGATGCGATCCTGAATTCCTTGCCTCTATCCTTCCGACCTTTCCTTACTCATTTTCGAATAACAAAGCCTGCAGTCAACTACCACGGTTTATTGGGGTTGTTACAGAACTTTGAGAAGGATAACCGGCTCTCTAAAGGTTTGGTTAATGTGGTTGAAGGATCTAAGGTAGGGCTTAAACCCTTTGGGAAAGGGAAGAAGAAAAAGAATAATAAAAAGGTGCAACATGCTAGGACATCTATAAGGGGTCAGATGCAGAAGAAGAAAGTTGATAAAAGTCAAGCTGAATGCTTTCACTACAAGATGCAAGGGCACTGGAAGAGGAACTGTCCTCTTTACATTGTCACACTTGATCAAAACAGGCCAAAGAAGAAAAAGGAGAAAGATGTTGCTCAACAAGGTATTTATATGATAACACCTTGTAATTTTTCTATATATGATAATCAGACCTAGGTATTGGATACCGGAAGTCCTTTTAACATTTGCAATTCATTGCAGGGACTACAGGTCACCAGAAGATTTGAGGATAATGAAAGATTCCTTAATGTCGGCAATGGAAGATTAGTTTCAGTTCTGGCATTAGGAGTTCTTGAAATAGTTTTCAATAGAAATGTCATTATACTAAATGATTGTCATTTTTGCCCAACGTTCTTGTTGAACGTAATTTCTGTAGGCCTTCTGGCCAAAAGTCAGTATGAAATTTCAATAAAGGATGTTACTTTGAATATCATTATGAATGGAGTCACTGTAATGACTGGGCATTTATCTAATGGCATTTATATATTATCATAGCATGTGAATGTAGTGTACAATTCAAGTAAGCGCCCTAGAACAACTGATATCGCAAGCATTTATCTTTGGCACTATCGGCTGGGTCATATCAATAAGAACAGATTAAACAGATTAACTCAGGAGGGCATCCTTCGAGTTGATGATTGTGAATCATTAACTACCTGTGAATCATGTCTTCTTAGTAAAATGACCAAGTCATCTTTTACTGGAAAAGGTGAAAGAGCCAAAAAGCTATTGAGTCTAGTACATACTGATGTATGTGGACTAATGAGCACTTGTGCCAAAGGTGGATATTACTACTTCATAACTTTTACAGACGACCTTTCTAGGTTTGGTTATGTCTATCTTATAAGATATAAATCTGAGTCGTTTGAAATATTCAAACTATATCATAAAGAAGTAGAAAAATAAATAGAAAAATGTATTAAGACCCTTCGATCAGATCGAGGAGGCGAATACCTTTCCAATGAATTTGTGACATATTTAAGAGAGAATGGAATTCTCTCCCAATGGACTCCTCCTGGAATACCGCAGCATAACGGTGTATCGGAAAGAAGGAATCGAATTCTGTTAGACATGGTTCGGTCCATGATGGGTTTTGCGAGCTTGCCAATATCATTTTGGGGATACACATTAGAATCAGCTTGTCATATTCTTAATAAGGTTCCAAGTAAGTCTATTTCTAAAACTCCACATGATATGTGGTATGGACATAAACCGGTTATTACCTATCTGAGAGTCTGGGGGTGTCCGGCTTATGTGAAACGTGCAAAATCAGACAAACTTAAACCCAAATCTAACAAATGTTTTTTTATCGGCTATCCGAAAGAGACCAAAGGATATTTCTTCTACAATACTGAAGAACAAAAGTTGTTCATTAGTAATAGAGCAGTTTTTCTTGAAAAGGAGTTCCTTAGTGAAGGAACAAATAGCTCTAATGTTGAACTTGAGAAAGTTCATCAAGTAGAAGGAACAACACAAACCAGTGAACCCTTAGAATATGAGTTGATTAGATCAAACTCAAAACCCATTTTAGATGCACCATTAAGGTGATCTGGTAGAGTACCATATCAAATGAACAGATACTTAGGTTTCTTGGTCCAGAATGATGATCCTATTGAACTCGATGAGAACAATGAGGATCTAATCACCTATATGGATGCTATGCAAAGGACTGACTCTAATAAATGACTTGAGGTCATGAAATCCGAACTTGACTTTATGAAGGATAATAATGTATGGACATTAGTTGACCCACCCGAAGGGATAAAACCCATAGGGTGTAAATGGGTTTTCAAGAGGAAAAGAGGCGCAGACGAAAAGGTTGAGACCTAAAGCACGTCTGGTTGCTAAGGGGTATCGTCAACATTATGCTATTGACTATGAAAAAACGTTTTCTCCTGTGGCAATACTGAAATCCATTCGGATTATGCTAGCTATAGCAGCATACTTCGATTATGAGATTTGGTAGATGGATGTTAAAACCGCTTTTCTAAATGGTGATTTAGAAGAACAGGTGTATATAATACAGCCTAAAGGTTTTATATCTGAAGACGAATCTAAAGTGTGCAGGCTACAGAAGTCTATTTATAGACTTAAGCAAGCATCTAGGAGTTGGAATATACGATTTGATAAAGTGATCAAATCTTATGGCTTTATTAAAAATAAAGAAGAACCTTGCATTTATAAATAGGCTAACGATTCCGTTATTGTATTTCTTGTATTATATGTGGATAATATTCTCTTAATCGGGAATGATATCCCTGCATTACAAGGAATAAAGACATGGTTATCATCACAATTCTCCATGAAAGATCTAGGAGAAGCATCATACATCCTAGGGATGAAGATCTATA